>JARHVA010000849.1:2245000-2252500 GCA_037957365.1 Torreya grandis | reverse complement strand
GACATCTTTAAGAAAAATGTGATCACTCCTTTACATAATTACATTATTTTCAAAAAATTCAAATCTTTTGATGACTTATGCCATATTGTTTGGGATCATTAAATGAAACTTATCTCCTTGAACAATCTTAAGTACGTAAAAAACACACTTACTAAATCTATATGTAATACTAAGTTTACTATCAAACAAAGTTACAAGGTAAAATCTCTTGAACCTAAAAAATAAACAACTACCATGGCTAATGTGGTGTCATAACAATCTAATAAAATTGTCTTATCCAATGTAGCACAAAGATAATTTACACACTTACTTGAGTCTCCCACTTCATTGCTTCCATAGCTTGTAGAGTGTCACCTCATATATGTCTCTCATCCTACAGAGGTTGATATGATTAGACATCTACCTAAAGGGTATGATGTGAATGCTTATTGTGACTCTCATCAAGACCATGGGCATTTTAAGAATAAATGTTTTACTTTGAAGAATAAGATACAAGACCTTATCTATGACCAAAATATTACATTTGAATATCCTTTAAAGGAATCAGGTTCATAACTTGGTGACAAATAGAAACATAAAATATTTACTAATTCTTTGAAAGACCATTATAATAATGATTCATAGGTGTAAATGGCACATAATGCACATCCTCCTCTATCACATTATAGACACCCATCAGATGGGATTATTAGTACTTATATGTGGTACACATTTCATACACTTTAGAGACCCTATATTACTTTAGATTATAGTGAGATTAGGGATGATGACTCATATCTTCATTCTTTATTCATTCAAGAATACTTTGTCACCAACCTATATATAGTGTTATGATTGGTAATGGTGTAAACAAAAACATTTATACCATGACATTAATTATGAATTTGAGTTATACATATCATGACTTACACCCTTTGAATAGATCAATTAAATAATTGATGGGACCTCACAACATATTCCTTATGATATTGACTTATATTTAGAGGTGGTCCCCACACATGTGGTTAATACCTTCTTAGTTATACATTTTGAAGGTGTATTTAATATTTTATTGGGTTGAAATTGGATACATACACTTTAAATAGTACCTTCTACAGTGTATGGTGTGCTAAATACATTCATGCCAATCGAGTAATTATAATTTCTATAATTCCATATGAGCATCCACTTAAATAAGATAAATTTATACCTAGGAAGTTATTTATATAATCTACTAAGGTTAATGTTCCAAAAAAGGGTAAGAAACATACAATCCCTTTTAATCAATGGCTAGTAATTAAGAGACCATTTAATTAGAGATCCACAGTGGGTTCCATGAAATCCTCATATACTACACATCATATTCAGATACCCAAAGCACCTAAACATGTTCATATTATTACTATTATAATGAACATAAAGTCCTATTATAAATACATAAAGTATTACCAATCATACAGTGACATATATTACACCTATATATGCTACTTAGTGATATCACTAGTTTATTGCACCAAGTTCCCAGTGGGGAGATACCTAGGAACATCCATTAGATGAGATCATAGGATAGTTATTTATTTGGAATATTATAAAAATACCAAAAAAATAAGAAAAATACAAAAATACAAAAAAAATCACCATATACTTGTTCTATTATCTCCTTAGCATATATATTATTGGTTTCATATTGGTAGATATCATATCATTTGTTTATACTATATATACATGTTTCACTCATCTTTTGAGTGTAATATAGGTAGACACAAATACACAATCTATGTAATTTCAGATGTTGTGCCTTCCCTTTACTCATGTTATGTGGACATTAAGGGCATCCACTTCTTTGATCATGACACACCTAGGTTACATCATTTTATGATCATTTTCCATTTTCATGTTTGAGCTTATTTATTCACACTACCTTTATCCATGCTTATATCCTTCATAGTAAATTTGATATGCTATATACTTAGAATTTTTTACTAACACATATTATCCATGGGCTAGTATGTTATGTTATGATGGTTGTTTATTGTTTACATTTTCCTTTTTACACTTTTTTGAGTGTGTTCCTTGCTTGTTATTATCATGCATTCTATTACTTGTTAGAGCATTTGAATATACTCCATTGATTGTGTCCCTCATGCCTATGTTTGTCTATTGTGACATTTATATATGTCATGGTTTATATTATGTAATCATTTGAATATGTTATTCCTTGAGTTTTGGACATTTGACTAAGTCATGTCCCTTAAATTATGGGGCATTTGAACATGAACCTTATTTAAGGTCCCTTTGACCATTTAATTTTGATTTGCTCTTAAGTTCTCTTGTGTGTGTGATTTATTTATTATTGATATTGTATTATTACTATATATATGTTTCCATGATTGACATCATGCATTTTAGGAATTGTTGTGATCACATTCTTCGTGCTTCAATGATATATCTACCTAGACATTTTCCTTTTATGTGTTACATGATTCATATACATATTATACAATAATATTATCCTTTTAAGGTAAGGTGATTACTATTTTATACTTCCTCTCACCTCAAAAATAGGGGCATATTAGTAGGGGCATGTCATAGAGGCATGGCTTCCATATTTTTGATAGTTCATTAGATTCATATATACAATGTGGGCATGTTTTGGAAACATGTTATCCACACTTAAACATTTTTTATTTTTAGATATACAGTGGGGGAATGTTATGGAAAAATGTTTTCCACACTTATATAATTTATAAATTTTACAAATTGCATAGTTATATGATTTAGATACACATTTGTGGCATAATTCTATACATTGGTACCATTATTATACCAAGGTTTCAACTTGAGACATTGAAATACATATTATATGTAAAGGTCACCTAAATTATAAAATTAAAATCAGTTTTATATTTCAAAACACTTTTATGGATTATCATCACCCACCATGTTGGAATTTTATGAACTATATTGAGCTAATATAATGTAGTAATGATCTGGGCAATAATTTAGGCAACAATTCGGGTGACAGTTCCACCCCAATTGATGATGAAACTTCTGGGAGCCATAACTTTTGCACCGTAGCTCCAATTGACTCACCATTTGAACCATTGGAAATATAAGAATGAGAAAAATTTATTGAGATGGCATAAGAGCTCTAATCAATGAATTTTGACCCTTGAAAACCCAACATAAGTTCCCCAAATTTTAATTTTAGTAGTGTAGTCTAAAAATAGTAAGTTTCTAAAAATAGTAATTCCTTGAATTCTATATTGTTTTAAATCTTAGAAGTCAAACCATTTAATCTCCCTCAAGATTGGTGACCTTCCAAATCCTCCCCATGCTTTCAAAATGTGTATAAATGAAGAGGTAACCCGAAATGTGAGGACATACATCTCTTCCTAGAGATAAGCATATAATTGTGTTGCAATCTTGAGTAATAATACATCTCTTCTCAGAGAATTCATTATTACTATGTTATTTGTATGTTATTGGAATATTTATCAACTAGAACTTCTGAGTTTTGGATCAAGTAACTACTTCATTTTTTAGTATAATTGACATGATTAAATCACTCAAATTTTCTAACTTTATAGTTGGACTTGATTACATCATCCAACCACACCAATTTTATAGTGTGATTTGACTTGGTTCACTCACACTCACCATGTTATAAGTATAATTAGATTGCATGATTGAGCTAATCTTAATTGCCAGGTGGAAACTCACCTTTAGCTCCAAGGTTGGGGGAAAGTTTTGTCCTTCAATATTTCTATATTTAAGTAATTTTATATTTATTTTTTTCCTAATATCATCTCTAGTGGTTCATAATGATACATATTTCATCTCTTCAAATCAAATTACTAAAAGGCAAGGTAGTTGCATCAATACAGAATTGTACTCCTAAATCTTGTTCTCTTTACTTTCAGTCATTTAAAATGCTTTAAAGTTTAGATTATGTGAATTGATTATAAATTATATAATGTTATTATTTTTAGGTTAGTCACTAGAAAAACACTTAAGTTGGACTCACATGAAGACAAGGTGTGTTATACACATCTAGGTACACATTTCTTTTCCTTTAAACTAGTAATTTTATCGCTAGATTAAATCAGGAGCAAATGTAAACACTATCTATGAATTATATAACACCCCAATCTTATACACTTGGAAAATACATATCATGGATGTAACTTTAGCTTCTAGACCTTCCCACTACCTAAAGAATCACATACACTATCTCTCTATACCAAATTACTTATCTCTTAGTTTCACCAATGCTATTATGATGAATCAAACCTTATATTATGCTCAAAATGTTATAAATATGCTTATCTTCTATCTCTACAAGTTCTATACCTATGGATATTTTATAGTTTCCCATACACCTGCATCCCTCTTAGATGCCTACATTGATATAAGTGTTTTACCCCAATGCAAGTGTCAAGTGCCCTAAAAATAATTCAATTTACAAATGAAACATATTCTTATGGTTGACCTAAGATATTTAATTTGAGATATTATCCAAAGAGATTGATATATACAATATAAATCTTCATTCATTACTCACCTAACATTGATGAGAACAATTCACAAGGTAACTTATAAAAGACATTCATTCAAGCACTCTAGTGAGCAAAGCTTTCCTATTTCCCCTTATTTCCATATCAATCATAAGGATAACACATTTACATGTCTAAATTTCTAATGGAGTTGTTATAGGTATAATCACTGAGAGGGGGGGGGGGGGTAAATCAGTGATACAAGATATTTCAACTCCAATTCTAATCCTTTAAAACCCTTACTCAATTACCACAAGCATTCATAGAATATACAAATAATTCATAACAATTAACAATAGATAATGAAATATTATACACATAACACAAGATGTAATGTGGAAAACCCTCTTGGAGAATAAAAACCACACTCAAGCCTATAAACACATGGACACTTGTGTTATAGATGATCATAAACATGAGACTGGTCAAGTCCTTTTGAATAGATTTAGTAAAACACCTATTTCACAAGGAGCACCTATCCATAATATGATCAAGTCCTTTTGAACACCTATTAGTGAAGTCCTTCTAACCTAGATGTTGAGCACCCTCTCAACACCTATGAAATGAACTTCTCCTGATCATTGATTACCTCCCAATCTGATGGAGATATAATGTATATCAACCCTATTCAATTTTGCACACTACACACTCCAAACTATAATATACCTCTCAAATCAACCATCAAGCACATAGAGACATCATCTAACCTTTTCTCATACTATAGCATATTTAAACTTGACGGTCTCTGGCCCAACATAGTCTACAAGCATAATTTTAAAGATTTATATCTCGATCAAGAAAATACTTTAGGACTCCAAATCTTTATGGGACCTTCTTGTCACTATAGATAATATATATATGAAATCATTTGAATTTGTTTGATAAGTACCAAAAACAAATTCTCAAACTTTTTGGTTCATCCATATCTACATGACATGTAGTGACGGTCTAACAAAGTATGGGAACATAGTAAATTTGTTTGAAAAGCCAATTTTGCCCCTTAATGAATTTTATTGCACTCAATTTCATGACCTAAAATTTTAACCATATGATCTCCTCATATAGGGGAATCCATCCATATATCAAAATACTCTTAGAACCTGCATACATGTGAAATATAGCATCGTCAAATTGCCTACTCATATTTTTCTATCATAGAACCAACTATGCCAAGATGAACATAATAAAGAACTAGATGAATACCATGTACTTCCATAAGATCTCCAATCATACTTAACCTCTGATAGGACCCCTCACACATGATTAATACTTTATACCCATCCCTAATCATGCTAAAACTAAATATTAACCAATCCTAGTTCAAGCACAGTAGGACAAGCACACTGCACACTTTGTCATTGATACTTAGACTATTAGAACACTTCATCCACTCACCTGGAAACCTCCATGACATCATTGAAAACTATCCAATAGGATTATCCCATGATCCACATTTACCAAGTTATAATATAGGCCATTTTTGTACTTGCTAATCATATATTATATCTTTATGCACACACAAGCCAACACATAGGTGAGAATTGCATAAGTTTGAGGCCCTCTTCAAATTATTAGCTATGTAGGTAGAGATAATTGATATAATGGTATTTGAGGAAGCTCAAAACTATGTTACCATTAACCCATTTTTCCCACATCCACTATGAAGTTGAAGAACTAGGGTTTTGTTATTTGACAAGTAATGACAAACCATGATCTAAATCTGAGCACATTAGATTGAAGGTGACACATAACCCAAAATATTCTAGTTGATCACATCTAAATATAGTAGGTATTTTGTATAAAATACCCATATCTAAGTTAGACATAAGTTTTGAAGTAACTATCTAAGGTTGATGTAAGTGTTTAAGGTCACAGAAGTGCTTAATCTAGAATCTGATGACTTATCCAAATCTACTTCTTGTCTTATTCTTCATGTTCCAAATATAGATTTATATTAACATTTTAACCAATTAAGAATATTTTTTTCATTATCATTTTAATATCAAACATAAATGTAATTTATATTTTTAACATATCTCATCATAATAAATTTAATATATGTTTACCTAAGTTTAGAAATTCATTTTCTTACTATAGAGATAGTTTATCACCCTTGTGCCCTAGGTTATCTCTACCCATTTAAAACCAAATTCCATAATCTATATTTTAGTGTTGAAAACTTAAATTAGATCCACCATTCTCTAGCATCAATATCATCCTCTATTTAAAATACTTGTAACTCCATTATTCAAACAAAATAGGGTTAAATAAGCACTAAAATTTTAATAAATCATGATAAAATAATCAAAATAGTCTAAATGTGAATAATTAACCTTAATGTAGGGTAATGCCATTCAATATTCCTTTAGGAAGGAATCGATCCACAATTCTAGTTTGAGGGGTCAATCTCCAATATCCTTCTAACAATAGAATACTTAACACTTGCTTAATTGATATCCTTTACAATGATATTCATCTCCTATATATATACCTAAAATAACTAACAATGGATAGGTAACCTCCTAATCTCAATGAAGGCCAAACATTATCCAATATTTTAATTCCATAAGTTACTTGTTTATTCTAATATATTAGACCCATATAACTAATGGGATGTGTGCCACATGTCAACATCTCCATCAACTTATATACATTAATACATCATATCCATATGTACATAGCAATGCAATAATCAAGAAGCTATGTATAGTAAACTTTTTATTTTGTAATTATATTAAGTATATTATTTATGCAAGTGCGTAATGTTTATAAGGGTTTCCATATATTTTCCTTCTTGTGTAGCTAAAAAATAAGATCTTGTACACAATTTTTTATAATAACAAATGGACCCAACCAATTGGGATTTAATTTATCTTTATTTGCTTTATCTGCATTTATATTATTTGGATTTTATTTTAATATTAGATACCCCACTTAAAACTCTTAGTTATGAACCTTTTTTACA
>JARHVA010000849.1:2030000-2240000 GCA_037957365.1 Torreya grandis | reverse complement strand
GTTTGTGCTTCACTAAATTATAATATTTTGACTTATAATAATATATTAAATTTTTAGGGATCATTGGGTTTTCTTGTCCTTGAGGGATTGTTACATATATAATGTATTATCTTGTGTAATCTTATTTCATGCTTGTATGGTTGATTTCCTATGCATTTCTTGATCTATATGTTGATGTGATGGTTCATGTATTCTAAGGAGGAATTGAAATAAATTTTTTAAGAGATTTATTCACCCCCACCCTCTCAATTAATTTTTACTCCAAAATTTGGTATTAGAGCTTGGTCCTTTATAGAAGCCTAATAGTTTGAAGGTGATCCTAAGAAGCACAAGATGTCAAGTGAAGGCAAGAAGAAGTAATTTGAGGTAAGTGATAATAATGTTTTTGGTGATGATGATGAATATGTTGGTCAAGTTGGAAATGGAGTTCTATTCTTGGCTAAATAAGTAGGTTTCTCCAAAGAAGAAGACAACATGTATGATGAATAAGTCTACTATGATAGTGAATAAGAAGCTAAAGTAAATCTTGAAGCTAAGCTCATACGTACCCTAGATGATTTGAATCACCAAAAGAAGAAGAAGCATGAGTTAATATCTATGTTCAAGGGTCTTAAGGAATAGATATGTACCTTGAAAAGTTACTGTTAGCTAATTTTTTCCCACATATAAAGCTTCTACCAAGATGGATGAGAAGAACAAGGTTTTAGATGGAATGAGTGGTCCAAAGGTCACATACAACTTGTAAATATTTTGAAAAAATTTAGGTAAACCTAAAGTTTAGTTTGTAAAAATATGAAAAAGTAGGTTCTCATGGTCATCATGACCTTTACAAACATAAATCAAGCTTCATAGATCTTAAAAACTCATTTTGAGCCTCGAAAGTTCTTGCACAAGCATGGAAGAGCTAAACCATCATCAACATGTCATGCATAAACAAACTAATCAGTCTAGTTTCACATTTAATAAATACACTTAGAAATCCTTTCAAGATCAAACTATTGCATGGACATGAAGTTATTCATGCTTAGATCATCCTCTACAAATTTCATGTCTTGATCAGTTGTCTATCTCAAGATATAAAACTTAAAACTTAGACTTGTAGAATGAGATGTTCATGGGGATATCAAGTTAAAGCTATGACAAATAGCTATTTAAATTCAATTGTTCCAAGGTTGAACATGGATATAAAAAGTGTCAAGATCTCAAATATCATAGCATATCTAATGGTGAATGGGCAATTTAATAGAGTCAATGAGTCCCAAAGATCCCAAAAAATGCATTTGATCATGTATCAAACATTAATGGGGAGCATCAAGTCAAAATCTCAACATAATTGCATCGATGAGAAGTGTTAAGATCTCAAGTACTTGAATATAGATTCATGGTGCATGTTGACTAACAATGTTAGTGGTCCCAAATATATTAATGGAACATGTTTAATCATACAAAGTAGATCAATAGTGAGCAAAGGTCAAAGAGTCAAAGGATCCTAAGGATGAACAAGCTCTTACCAAGTGTTTCAACTACAAAAAAAATAAAATAGATCAAAGGTACATGTTGAATCTATGCAAAGGAAGATCAATAGTGCATAGGATAAGGAGCCTAGATCAAATATGAGGACAGTAAATAGTGTAGTGTAAAAGTACATAGACTGATAGTAGGATCTTGAGAATCAATGCATAGCTAACAAATGACACATCTTTAGAAACCTAGATGAAGATCAAGGGATAATATCAAAAGTCAAAGCTAAATATGGTTAAGGTCAAATTAGAGAAAATGTTTCAAAGAAAATCCATGGAGGTAGACACGTCAGTTTTGATGGGTTCATCACCAAAGCCATTAGCATGATTATGACCCTTTTCTCCACTCTTTCATGCTAAAAATGAACTAGTAAGGAGATATTGATGTCAAAACAAGATCAAAATGGATTAATTAAGTTGTTGTAATTGCATCAACACCAAAAGGAGATTGCAAAAGATTGATCCAACTATTTTAATGACTTTGATGTTAGAATTCATCTTGAAAATAACTTTATTTCATCATTATAACCATAAGGAACATCAATACAGACTAGAAATAGATTGAAAGGGAATGATATGATTGTTGTGGCCATTTTCTAGAAGTAGTCTTAGACATTATGATCTTTTCTAATGGCATCAACACTAGAATGATTAGAAATCTTTGTCACTATTCTCCCTTATCCATCCTTCTATGCATGATCCCCATATATTTTATCCCATTATGCTATAAATATAGGCTTATAAGCCTTGAAGAGGATCCCTCTCTTTGACATGACTAGAGTCTACCAAGATTTATAATGTAACACCTATTTGATGCAATAAAAGACTAAATTCCTTCATTTGCAAGTTGAATTGAAGTGTGTCTTAGGAATTCATTTATGTGGTTAAGTGATTCTATATTTTCCTTACTTCTATCTAATTTTTATCACCTTCATGTAGTGTTTTGATAATCCTCGTAGGTCATTCTAAGTGCATATATAGTATGTTGGTCACTTTGGAAGTGGACAACTTCCCTCCCATGCTAGGTTGATATCTAGTCCATGCCTTTTGTGAAATAGTTATGTGAGGGTTGATAAAAGAGTTATTTAAGTAATATTGTATAGTATTTAATGAATATTATATTGTGTCCTATGTAAGTACAACTATAAAAGCATTTGGTGCATCACCTCATTTTTATATGCTTTCATGAATTATTGTAAGTCTCTCTCCCCTTTTCCCAATAAGAAGCTAGTTTAGGTTTAGCATAGGTGATAGACCCAAAAGGAAGCTAACCTTATCTGGAGGTTTGAACCAATATTAGGTGACCCAAAACCTAGGGTCACTCACATGTTGGAATAGGTTTGAGTAAGAGGACTAAAACAATCTCCTTCTTAGCTAGAGTGCAACCTAGGATGCCAACATTTCTAGCATGCTTGGTGGGACCAATTATCCTAAAGGAGCTAAAATTTGGAGTTAAGGAGAAGCATATATATTAAAAATGCGATCCATCATCATTAGGAGCTAAATATATTTAAATTTGTAGAGTTCATAGCATTGTCAAGACAACATTCTCATGCCAAAAGTTACTACAATGTCAATTAGTAAAGGTATGCCCATTTAATTCATTGAGATACCTTCTATTTAATATAAGAGAGAAATATTTAATAAGATAATACCTTATCCCCAAAATAAATATTCATATCTTGGTCATCCTATTATTTCAAGAAGTGTAATCCCCCTACTCAAATGGCCATCAAAATTCAAGTATTTTTTCCATTCAATAGAGGTAGTCCATTAAAATTATCCTAGTATGATGATATTCTTGTGTTTTATTTTAAAATCATCCCATTATTATTTGGATAAGATCAAATAACTACTATTGATCACATACAAGATGTTACCAACCTTTGTTAAATGCATAATGTTGTTTAAGACAATGTGGCCATTAGACTGCTTGATTCTTCCTTCAAAGTAAAAGATTTGTACTGGTATATAAATCTCCCATTAAATTACATAACTACATGGGATGAATTAGGTGCAACCTTAGTCAAGAAATTTGAAGACAAGTTTGATCACCTATCTTTAGTTGAATAGCTTACCAACATAAAGAGAGCTCCTCATGATTTCATGTTTAATATCAACCTCAAATTCCAAATGGCATGGACTAGAATACCTATAGTTATTATACAATCCATTAAATATTCCTTCTTTTATTATTTAGTACCCCTTAATTCTGATATTAGTGAGATGATACAATCTATGGGTGGTCATACCTTTCCAAATGCTTATGAGGTTACAATAAGAGTAGAAAATAGTTTGATACAAGTTGGTAAGATTACTATAAGGCATATAATGCCTATATTTATAGAGTTAAAATATATTCCACCCCCTCAAGTTCCTTATTTTCCATCATTAGCCCCTATTCCACCTCTTCAAGATCAAGTTGTAGCCCCTTTTAGCTAAGCCAATGAGCTTGGTGAGTTGAAAGGTTTGCTTCAATATTTTGGAAATGAAATAGTACAACTTAAGAGGAAATAATATCAGAATAATATGCCCTATTAACAACAAAATTAGACTAATTATCATCCATTCAAAGATCAAAGGCCTCATTATCAAGGATTTAGAGAAAATAGACCACCCTACCAATCACAAGGAGCCATAGTTACAACTAAGCCATATACAAATCTTAACCTTAATGTACCAAAAAGTTCAAAAGATATTTTTCCCACAACAACTCCAAAAAATTGATTCATGACTCAAATTGGTAAACCTCCCACCTAAATGATGTTCAAAACCAACCCTTGGTATCATAGAATATTACTATGCCACAAATGATGCAACAAGATTTTTCTCTTCAAGGAGGTCAATATCAAGAGACAAGTTTGGTACCCCAAAGAGAGGCTCAAAAAGTTCAAGGTTATATTAATTCCATTGATGTAAATTGGTAAATAGATGATTTTGTTACTTTCAATCATTGTGGTGAGACTAGCAGTTTAAGTGGTCAAGTTACAACTGTAACTAGAGCTAAAAGAGGATCCATTGATGAAGCTCAAGATGTGACTAATGATTCAATTAATCATAATGTTGTTTCTAATAGTAACATATATTAACTTACTACCCTTATAACATAAAAAAATTAGAATGCAGAGGTTGGGAAGATCCCTCAAATACCTCTAGTCTATGAACAACTAGTGGTTCAAAAGGTGTAGCCAAAGGTTAGTAGAGCTTCATTTAGTGTAGTGGATAAGATGAATAAATCCAATGTAAACATTATCATTTAGGATTCCCTTTATATTCTAAGAAAAATATGTATGCTCATCCAAGAGCTTTAAGCTCTTAAGGTGTCTCTAGAACTAGTTGAGAAACAAAGAGTTGTCCTAACTAATTCAAACCAACCAATAAGGTATCAAGTACAATAGGTACACAAAATTGTAAAGGGGGAAAAATATAAAGAAAATTCAAGTAAAAATCCTCCCTTTTAACTCTCTCTGATAGTTGGTGACTATTTAGTTCATAACTATATGGTTGATAGTGGAGTCAGTAGCACTGTCATACCCAAGCAAATTATAGACAAGCTTGGTCTTGTCTATGAACCAAAGACTAAAGGAGTATTAAAATTAGATGGGTCACCAACAAAGATAATAGGAATAATTAAATATTTGAAGTTGACACTATATACTTATCCTAATGTTACTATTTAGTAGGATGTAGTTGTGGTGGACTTACCTCCCTATTTTGCCATGTGTCTGTCAAGATTGGAGAATACTTATTAGCTAATTTAACATATTTGATGTTTAAGACTAGGTATGGTAATAAGTAACCATACATTTTGGACCTATTTTATGGTTCCATTTGGAACCATATATGCCAAGTGTTGTGAACACCAATTGCCTCATCTTAGATAAGGTGATAGAAGATAGTGTAGAGAAAACCAAATCACCTTTAGTTGGGATTCCAGATCTATTCCTTGATGAGTGGGACTCTATCTCACATGAATATTATTGTTATAAGATAATTGAAGAATACAAGATTTGTTTTTATTACTTACATTAGAAAGATGCACCAATTCTAGCCTTAATGAATGACAATGATTCTAGTGATGGTATATGGCAATTATACTTTGATGGATCAAGGAATAAGCAAGGTAGTAAGGTTAGAAAATCAAAGGTACTTCCAATATATTAAGTTTCAATTTGGTTGTTCAAACAATGTTAAAAAATATGAGGAACTAGTTCATGGTTTACAATGGGCTAGGAAGATGAAAGTCAACACCTTACAAGTCTTTGGTGATAGTGAACTTAAAGTTCACAAAGTGAAAGGTCTTAATGTATGTAGAAAACCATTGTTTAAATATTATAATTATAAGGTATGGGACTTACTTGAAGAGTTTTAGGCCTTCAACATTTAGGTAATACCAAGACATGAGAACAAACATACAAATAGGTTGGCTACCATTGGGGCACAATTTAGTATCCCAACTAATGCAAGAAATGAAAAGGTCCAGTCACACATTAAGGTTATCGTAATAACTTCTATCCTAGATGATAATGATAATTGGAAAGTGTTTGAAGATGAAAATTAGATTGTTAGATTCTTGCAAGAGGAAGCTGAGTTTTTCCCAAGAAATAAATCAAAATACTTGAAATAGTATGGTGATTAGATTATGTAATTAAAAAAAATAATCTGCCCAAGGGATTGGTCACAATTAAAAACATATTCAATGGTGATGATGCTGAGGAAAGAAAAGTCATCTTTGTCAACAAAGGAAGAACACTATTTTAATGTGGAAGTTTTACCTAGTAAGAACTTAAAGTTGGGTAAGATATGCACTTATTCAAAAAAGGAAGATTTCATTGAGTTATTTGAAAATTTTACTGATGTATTTGCATGGCAACATAGTGATCTCAAGGGATTTGACCCAAGTCTAGCTCAACACACCATTGAGCTAGAAGATGAAACTAAGCTAGTTAGATAAAGACAATGGCTTATTAATCCTAAGATTGAGCCTTTGATAAGAGCTGAGCTTCATAAGCTCATTGAGTCAACTATTATATTTCCAATCAAGAACTCAAATTAGGTGGCAAACCTTGTTCTAATATGGAAAAAGAATAGTGAAATTATTTTTTGTGTTGATTTATGTGACCTAAATAAGGCTTCTTTTAAATACCACTATCCACTGCTATCTATGGAATATATTTTACAGTTGGTTGTAGGTTCAAAAAGGTTTTCTTTATTGGATGGTTATATTGGTTACAACCAGATTTTGTTCAAGAAGATGAATTCAAGATAGTCTTCACCATAAAGTGGGGGACATTTGCATATAGAAAGATGCCCTTTGGTCTATCCAATGTTGGAGCAACTTTTTATAAATCCATAGATATGACATTCCAGGGCCTTCTTAACAAGTCTGTGTCAATTTATTTGGATGATATAATAATGTTTTAAAATAACGAAAGTGATCACATGGTTCACCTTGAGCAAGTATTTGAAAGGTGTAGGCAATTTGAGGTGTCCCTGAATCCCAAAAAGTGTGTCTTCTTAGTTCATGAAGTTAATCTCTTTGGGCATATAGTTTCAAAGCATGAAGTTCTTTTGTTCTTGGGTAAGGGAAGTGTAAGAATCCCACTTAATAGGTTTCGAATCCCTTCAACTATTATGTCTGACAATGTTATGGCCTTTTGGGGGTCTAGAATCAACCAATGGGTAGTTCAACATAGTGTCTTTCTTAGCTATTCATCAAACTACTATCCTAAGGAAATGGTCTTGCCAAGTCCACTAATAATAACCTATTCAATATAATCAAAGGTCATGGCATATCAAATTAAAGTCATCTCTATGGGCTGATAGGATCACCTATAAAAGGTTAATAGATAATTCTCCCTACAAGATGGTATATGGTAAGGAAGCAAAAATTCCTATTTCTATAGAATTTTCTACCTTAGAACTGATGCACCAACTTGACTTGTTGGAGAATGAACCTATGGATATGAAATATATTGAGCTTATGGATTTAGAAGAGACAAGACATTAGTTTATACTATCCATGGAAATACATCAAGAAAAAGTGAATAGAGCCTTTGTAAAAGGAGCTTCTTCATGAAGTTTCAAAGAAGGAGATTTGGTCTTCAAGTGGGATGAAGATAGAGCTAAGATAGGAAGGCATACAAAGTTTGACTCTCTTTGGAGTGGTCCATACAAAATCTCTAGTTGTAAATCCCACAATGCCTTCTAACTTACAAGGGTGGATAGTGAGGAGCATCCTATCCTAGTTGATGGGATACACTTGAAACATTACTAGTGAAGGTTGAGTTTTAGGGATATAGTTTATTTTGGCTTTCCTCCAAGTGTTTTACTATAATATTAGTTTTTTTTTATTTTTATTTATTTAGTAAAATTCATTATTTTATTTGTTTCCTTCCTTGTTTTGGTGGAATTCATTGTCTTTGCAAACCAAAAGGTACTTATAGTCATCAATCAAATTTGTCATAATTTTGTGAACCCCAAGAGTCATGTAAATGATCTGAGTTGTCAAGCATAATAGGTATGCTTCCCATCTAATTTTCCAAAGATGGCTAATTTTGGCCCACATACAAAGCTTCTACCAAGATGGATGAGCTAAATAGGGTTCTAGATGGAATGAGTGGTCCAAAGGTCACATATAGCTTGCAAAGCTTTTAAAACACTTTAAGTAAACTAAGTGTAATTTTTCAAAATTTGAGAAAGTAGGTTTTCATGGTGATTATGACCTTCATAGATATTAAGAAGAATTCACAGGTCTTAGAAACTCATTTTGAGCCTTTAAAGTTCTTGCACAAGCATGAAAGAGCTAGATTGTCATCAGTACGTCATGCAAAAGTAAATAGATTAGTCTAGTTGCACATTTAATAAATGTACTCAAAAAGCATTTAAGGTAAAAATATTACATGGACATGAATTTATTCATGCCTAGATCATCCTCTATAAATTTCATATCTCAATGAGTTGTCTATCTCAAGATATAAAGCTTCAAAGTTAGACTTGCATAATGAGACATTCATAGGGACATCAAGTTAAAGCTATGAAAAATAGTTGTTTAAATTCAAATGTTTTGAGGTTGAATGTAGAGCTAACAAGTGTCAAGATTTGCTAAGCTAAGATCATATCTACTAGTGAGTGAGCGATCTAACAGAGTTAGTGGGTCCAAAAGAACAAATGGTGTGCATTTGATCATGCATCGAAGATCAATGGTGAACATCAAGTCAAAATGTCAGCATAAACACATTGATGACAAGTGTCAAGATCTCAGGTACCTAAACAAATATTTGATAATACGCATAGATTTGCAAGGCTAGTCTACCCAAATAGATTGATAAAGTATGTTTAATCATACAAATTAGATTAATGGTAAGCAAAGGTAAAATATTAAAAGGATCCCAAGGACAAACAAGCTCCTACCAAGTGTCACAAACATGGTAACTATTAGATAGATTAATAATACATATTCGATTTGTGTAAAGGAAGATCAATGGTGCATAGAATAAGGAGCATAAATTAAATATAAGGCTATTATGTGGTACAAGCACAAAATTAAATAGACTAATAGTAGGATCCTAAGAATGAACACATACCCAATAAATGGCACATTTTCAAAAACCTAGATTAGGATCAAGGGCCAATATCAAAAGTCAAAGCCAAATACAGTCGAGATCAAACTAGAGTAAATGTTTCAAAGAAAACCCATGCAGGTAAACACATCAATTTCAATGGGTTCATCACCAAATCTATTAGCATGATTATAATCCTTTTCTCCACTCTCATATACTAAAAATGAACCAATAAGGAACAATCAATGACAAAATAAGATCAAAATAGATTGATTAAGCTATTATAACTACATTAATACTAGAATGAGATTAGAAAAAATTGATCTAGCTATTGTAATGGATTCAACACTGGAATTCAACTTGAAAATGACTTGATTACACCATTATAACCATAAGAAGCATCAATGCAAACCAAAAATGGATTGAAATGGACTAATATGATTATTGTGGCCATTTTTTAGAAGTAGTCTTAGACATTATAATCTTTTTTAATGGCATCAATGCTAAAATGATTGGAAATATTGATCACTATACTCCTTTCTCCATCCTTCTACACATGATCCCCATCTCTCTCATTACATTATGCTATAAATATAGGCTTGTAAGCCTTGAAGAGGATTCCTCTCTTTGACATGACTAGACTCTACCAAGATTTATACTGTAACACCTATTTGATGCAATAAAAGACTTAATTACTTCATTTTCAAGATGAATTGAAATATGTCTCAAGAATTCATTGATGTGGTTAAGTGAATGTATGTTTTCCTTACCTCTATCTGAGTTTGATTACCTTCATTTAGTGTTTTGATAATCCTCACAAGTCATTATAAGTGCATATATAGTCTATTGGTCAGTTTAGAAGTTGATAACTACCTTCTCATGCTAGGTTGATATCTAGTCCATGCCTTCATGTGAAATACTATTATGAGGGTTGATCAAAGAGTGAGTGAAGTGATATTCTATAGTATTGAATGCATCTTATAGTGTGTCTTATGTAATTATAAGGATCAAAAAATTTGGTGCATCACCTGCTTTTTATATGCTTTCATGAATTATTATCAATCTCTCTCCCCTTTTCCCAATAAGAAGCTTGTTTAGGTTTAGCATAGGTGATATACCCAAGAGGAAGTTAGCCTTATATAGAGTTTAGACCCAAGATTAGGTGACCCATAGCCTAGGGTCATTCCCACATTAGACTAGGTTTGAGCAAGAGGACCTAAACAATCCCCTTCTTAACTAGGGTGCAATCTAGGATGCCAACAGTGACTGGGTCAAAGAATCCAAAAGGGATGATAAAATCATCAAAAATCTCATAAATCATAATAAGGGTAAAACATTTGTATGGAAACAAAAGATAGTCAAGGTGAGTCATGATCATTCCATAAACTAAGGTAGACTATTTGTTGAAGTAAAGCAAGGATCAAAAGTGAAAGAATGTCAAGAATACTTATTATCTGCATCTATTGACAAGGTAGTCAAAGAGAAGAAGGATGACAAGGTGGATGAATCAATTACTTCAGTTAAGCCTAAGTGGATTATAAATAGAGACTATCAGTCTCATGATTTCAAGATGGTTAAGAAGAGTGGATTGGAGATCTAGGAATCTCTTGAGTTCATGGTGTTTTGGTACCCTATGGAAAGGGGTGACTTTGCTAGGCTTCATGGAGACATTCTTTAGTTATCAAAAGCATGGTGGATACTTGGCTTGAGGGGGGAGATATTTAGGTTATTCATAATCTTCAAATATATTAAGAAACATGATAATATATCTAAGGTTGACATCTAGTATCTAAGGTCAAAGTGTAGTCAATTGGCATATGAGAGGTAAGCTTTTTGTGTAAGTAGTTGAGCTTGATCTATGCTAAGAAGGGGTATTGGTGTCAATATTATTGAAGGGAGATGAGGAAGGTTTAACATTCCTATTGACTCATGTGTTCATCTATGAAGATAAAGAAGGTGTCCCTAATTCTGTATTTGGTGTCAAGTGTGTGGTAGCCTAGTGTGTGATCAAAAGTTTAATCTTCTTCAGTCATGTCAAAGAAGGTAATCAATCTTGAGTTCCTATTTCATTTAAAGGATACATGCTTGGTATAAAGAGAAGCTTGGTAGCTATGAGTTCTTTATCAAGAGAGTGGTTGATTTTGATATCATAATAGAAGTATGCATGGAGTTAAGGGGAGCATGTGTTTAATATTCTTCATAGATTATATTTGTTAAGTTTTTAATGGATTAGCTGGGAGAATGATCTAAAAATTGAAGATATTTTAGAATGAGGGTGAAGTGACCTCATTGAGAGAATTTTTTGAAGATTATGTACCATCTAGTGTCTTTGAGAGGTAATATCAGCTCAGGGAGAGACATTGTGATTCCAATAGTTATAGGTAACCCTTTGTCATTAATGTCAAAGGGGGAGAAAGATCAAAAAGGGTGAGAAAAGGAAAGAGCTAGATCTTGGAGATGGTTGTCATCAAGAGTGGTTTCCATAAATTTTTTGAGGGTGTTTTCCATCAATGACAAAGGGGGAGATTATTTAGAATTGTCATTAATTGTTGAGTTTTATCATTAATGTTGTCATTGATGTCAAAGGTTATTGTGAAGGCACATGGTCAAGTAAGCTTTGGGGTATATGCATAGGATTCTTAGTCTTGTTCATAAAGAGGCATGGTGGCATGGTGAGACGGATGTTATTAGGATTTTAAAGGTCATAAAAGATTGATATCAAAGACATTCAAGTGTCTTTGAGGACAAGGTGCCATGTGAAGCTTAGTTATGGCATCCAGAGACCTTGTGTGAAGGCATAAGCTTAGTTAAATGGTGATAGAAGGTTGTATAAGGATGTTTGACATTATTTGAGCATGTGAGATATTGTGTGAGCATGTGAGTGAAGCATTGAGAGATTTTAAAAAGGTTTTAATGTTAGTTCAAGGCCTAATGAGGTGTGAAGACTTAGGTGTAGAAATCAAGGTGGTGAGAGCATTGCCTAATGAGGCATGAGGTTAAATTTTTAAGGCAAGTATGCACATGGAGATTTTTCAAATGTGTGATATGTTTTCTTAGGTGTATTCATGAAGTTTTAGGTCAAAATTTGAAGGGTAATGAAAGAAATTGTACTTTGAGGTCTCTTGAGTGCATATAATGAAGGCTTCTCAACCTAAGAAGGATTTTATTATGTTTGTTAGATAATAAAATCTCTGCATGTGAACCTAATATATTCATTATATATTGGTAAGGTTCATAGCTCAAAATTTTAGGCATTAGTTTTTGGATTGAGGGACTATGCTTTATGAATGATAATTAAGAGTGGAAATAGGTTTAAACACTCATAGAACCCTAATAAGGACCTGATGTTGAATATATTGATCAAAATTGCCCATAATGGATTGGTATGCTTAGGTAATATATTTTATATTTTAGTGGACTCTCCCAGATACCTCCAGGTGGTATTGGTTAGAGAGACGAGATAGAAAATGTAAAGATACAGGCTTGTTTCTGAAGAAGTTTTAGTTATAAAAATTTGTATTGGAATAAATTTGGAAATGATAAAATATAGGAGGTATATAATTTTATTTGATGTCCATGAATGTTTATAGATAGGTTCTAGTCTTTTAGAGTGCAAATTTGGTGATCCAAGTGGGCTAATTGCTAACAAGCCTAATAGAGCAAAATGTGTAAAAGACAGGCAGTGATGAAAAGATGATTATTTATGTGTTTTAATGAAAGAGTGATGGATTGAAGTGAATAAAAATGTTTTTTGGTAATTTATTTTACTATTAATTATTGGTATAGGGTTTGTAAATCAATTATAGAGGTTAAAAAGTTGAAGCCAAGGTGGCTTATTTGGTTCTAGTGTGACTATAAGGAGAGAGGTCAAAAGATTGGTCTTAAATACCAATACTTAACATTAGAACATATTTATTTTGTATTTTAAGATGGTATGGAAATGTTAGAGAATAAGTTTTATGAATTATAATTATTTGAAAATCCCTATATAGGTGTTATAAGGTTAATGTTTCATGATTGTGTTTTTGGCAGTCTTTACAACTTTGAGTTCTAGTGATGAAAAGTTGGATTTAAGTATAATTTGATGAAAGAGTGATGCAATATATTTCATGGAGTTTTTATTGATTAATTTTAAGTCATTATCATTATTTTTATAAGCGTTGGAAGTTTGTGAAAGTGAATAACATGTGTTCTTAAAATGATGTGTCTATTCAAGATTGGACTGTGAGACTATATGTCAAGAAATTGGTCTGCAAAACCAATATTTTCCATTAGAACTTGTGAGTTTTTCATTTTAGGATGATATAAATATGTCATAGGATAATTTACATTCATAAAAATTTATTAAAAGTATTTACATATGTGGTTTAAGTCTAATTCTCTATGAATGTGTTTTTGAGTATTTTGGTAGTTCTGAGTGAGCAAGTTGTAAAATTATTCTTGAGCCATTATTGTCTAAGTGAATTTATTAAAATTAGTTGTATATGTTCATGGTGTCATTTGTTATATGTATATATGTTTCATTTTTATTGGATATATTCTAAAGAAGTGATTGAACTTCATTCTTGCAAGATAGTTTATGAGGTGTACAGGCTTAATAGGGCAGTCTGTCCTAAAGAGGGCTTCAGGGTATGAACAAAGAATGAAGATATAATAAATCATGGAAGAGGTCATTTTAATTTTTTTAATTTATTTTTATGGTTTGATAAGGCTATCTATGTCCAAAAATATCAATTCATAGCATCAAGAGAGCAACCTAATGAAGTAGGTCTCTATGAGACCTAAGGGGTGAGTAAGACCAATGTTGGTCATTAAGTCAGAGTGTACTAAGTGAATGAAGATGATATTAAGGTCATAGATATTATATAAACATGTTTTTTATGGTCTAGTTACATGACATATAGGTGATCAATCATGAGAGAGATTAGATAGTGTTTGAGTACACACATGCCTAATGTGAATAGTGATAATGGAGTGTTTTAAGTGGTGGTTGGACCTAAAGGGTGTCATGGACCTAATATGATCTTATTAGGGGTATATTTTATTGTTATATAATGTTTTCCTACCATATTTTTAGTTTTAAAGTGTCCCAAGGAAGGTAAAGTGTAATGTATGACTAGGAAGGCTTAATAGTTCTATATGAGACCTAAAGAAGGAGTTTAGCCTATTGAGTTATGACTAACATGAGATTATGATTGATTCTTTGTTGTAATGTGTCTTAAGGTATATTATGTGAAAAATATAAGTGGGTGAGTGTATATTTATAACCAAGAGGTATATGAGCAAGAGGCTTACATAAATACAAGGTAGTTTTAGGTTTATGTATGTATGTATGTATAGAGGAAGTGAATGAAAAAGAAGATTGAGGAGAAGAATTAGGTCATGTAGACCATCATAGGGGTGTAAAGGATCTAAAAATAGATAGGGTATATGTATGTATGTATTTTTGGACCCTATTAAACATGGATGGTTAGGGTTTCACCTACAAATTAGTCAAAGATAGGGAATAGATAGTGAACCAAAATTTATCCACTTAGGTATAAGCATCTTAAGACTAGGTGAAGGTACACCCATAAGTTCACTTTCATAAGGACACTATCATTCCCTAAAAGACACTAGCATAATATTTCATTATCCAAAGGACATCACTATTATTAAGATGATTTATGACTCTTGGTCTCTATTCGTGACATTTTGTGTAGTTTATGTACCAATTTATAGCCTATAATTTGTCTATCTCAATTAGTTTCTAGCTAAGTACATCTCTTTTATTTCATTTAATATTTATATAATAATTAGTTAAATTAAATACTATACAAATTATTGGTGTCCTAGATTGCACCCTAGCTGAATAAAGAGATTGTTCAAGTCTTCTTACACAAATCTAGTCTAACATGGGAATGAACCTAGGTTATGGGTCACCTATAATTGGGTTAGACCTCTAGAGAAGGTTGGCTTCCTTCTATATCTATCAGCTAAACTAGACCTAAACTAATAATTACTTAGAAAAGGGGAGAGAGAGTAACACCAATATATGAAATATAAAATGAGGTGATGCTCCAGTACTTGGAACACTTATACTTTTCATAAGACACACTATAATACACATTCAAAACCAAAGAAGTGTAGACATCTAAATTTGGCCACCAATAACCTCTAACCAAGATTTTGACCAATTTTTACCCAAAATGGACAATTTGGCCTAACAACACTAAAACATGCTAAATGATGTGAAAATGAAATATTTAAATGCCAATTTTGGCTAAGGTATCCCTAAATGGGGCAATGCAATTTATGGGCTAGCTAACTTTGATCAGATTATTCTGAGTCAAAATGCTAATTTTATACCTAGGTGCTCTGGATTTCTTTTTCCTATCAAATCTTCTACACAATACACATGCCTTTGTTATTGGTAACATCCTAAATGGGAATATGGATCTAACACATCTAATATTGATTTAAAATTCTAATCCAATTAAATTTTGGACTAATAAAGAGGCATTCTAATCAATTTGAGTAATTTGTGGATAAAGTGCTTAATCATGCTTAAGAGCTAATTAACAAAAATCAAGGACTAATCAAGAATTCCATGGAAACTTGTTGAATGCTTATTTGGAGAAATGAATATTGAATATCTATATCATCAATTGACCTCATTTCTTAAGAAGACATCCTTAGACCATAAATGCCATAAATATTAGGATTCATGCCCTCCATGCCTCATCAATGTCTTCTATGATGCCCTCCATGCCTCTTAATTGCCCCTTCCTCCAATGTCATGACGAAGATAATTACAAACTTAATTCCAAAAATTAAATTAATCCTCAACCACATATCTCAATATTAGGATGGATGGTTCAGGTTGATTCTAGACATTTGTAAAAACCTATAAATAGGAGGCCTTACCACATCATTTCAAAGAGACATAATTATGCAAAGTTATAATGCCAAATTGGTTCCAAAAGCTTCAAGCAACTAGTGTTATCATGCCAAATTGATTCCAAGCCAAGCCATAAGCTAAAGGTGACAAGGAGAGATGGAGGTAGCCAAGCTTCCATTGATGAGGACTTCATGAGCACAATCCAAGCAAGCCACTATAACAAGCATTTTGGAGCATCCAATAGAGGTAAAAGAAGGTTTCTTTTGCATTTTATTTGTGTGTTTTATTCATGTTTGCTAACTAGGTTATCCCTAGTGTCTAGGCCTAGAGATGTTATACTAGTTAGTGTGTTTCTTTTATTTTGTTTTAATTTTGAAACTAACACCATACTAATCATCCTCTCTTGAGTAAAATTCTTAGATCCACATATGGCATGATGGTGGGTTTAGACACATATCACACCTAAATAAGATCATTTTCTAGCTTTAAAATATTCATTTAGACCCTTAAAACTCTTGCAAATTGATTTTCTGACTTTATTTTGCCATTTTTCTTTACCACAATTTTACACAGTAACTAACGTTGGTAAGTAAGACCGACATCAATTGCATAGCTTAACTGATGTTAGTAAAATTGACATTGATTGTATACCTTTCATCGATCATATTAGATAACTATCGGTTAGAAATTGTAACCATTGTCAGTTATATAAACCGATGTCGGTCACTATGTTTTTCTTAAAATATAGACCCGAGAGGTCTTTTTATAGAATTATTGTTTCAAACCAAAAAGAGATTCAAAGCTAAAGGACATGCTAACATTTTTTCTATAGGACCAAGCTTGAAATTTACTAAAAACATGTTTTAGATCACCTTTTACATGCTTAAAAATGAATTAGGAACTTTAAATTGGTGTTTAATGAAAAATTTAGATGCTTAGATGAATGTTTTCAAAGTTACAACTAAGACCAAGGGCTCAAATAAACACCACTTCACTTTCCCTTTGGGCTTAAAAATGAACTCACCTTTTCAAATCTTTTCATGTTTACTTAGTTGTTTAGATTAAATTTTTGGTTGGAAAAAAGAGGGATGTTCTATGTATGCTCTTCCATTTGTCCCCTTTAGGGAACCCTTGGAATCAAAAGTGCCATTCCTATTGAAAATATCCTAGTCCAAGGCTTAGAAATAAAGTCATCTAAAGCACTCCCAAAAAACTCATCAAAGTTTGGGTGACCTTGAAAATGACCCTAAAGTCTTTCTACTTTCATGCTTTCTTTATTTTTATGCAAACTTGGCTTGCGAGGGGGACTTCATCACCTCCCATGAGTTCTTTAGGGAAGATTTGACTTGGAGTTTTAGCTCCCAACATTGACTTCACTTAATCCTTAGGAGTTTCACATGGGATGTATCTATATTTGGATATCACAATACACTAATCAAATAGCAAGATGTAGTGGTTGTAAAAAGTACTAGACCTTTTTACAACTAGCTAATGCCATGGTCACCCAATTTCCTTGCTTGTCTTTTGCATTATTTGACATGAAATTCATTATACAATTGATTCCCCTAGAATGATCAAAACCTTACTAGTTTTATTCAACCCCATTTTACCATACCCTTGCTAGGATTTGGATGATTATACTTAGAGTATTTTGGTCATTTTTACTTCATATAATTTGAGACTAAAACTTATTTATTTGTGTATAAGCCATGTCAAAACCAATTTGTCTATACATCACTCTTTTGTCTAAAGACGTGTTATGCTGGCCATTTTACAACACACTTTTTCTTGAACTTTTTCTAAACTTGTTTGTGTGTGTGTCATTTGAGTTGAGGATGGTAGTGTTATGCTGCCCAAATCATGTCAAATCCTTTTGTGCCTTTGAGTCTTTTGAAACATAGCATTGATCACATCATTTGAGCATGCTTACACCATTAGGATGCTCAATTTATTTCAAGACTTATTTATCATTGTATCAAAAACCATTCTTTCAAACCATTTTATGTATACCATTTAGACCTTTATCTTCTGTCATCATGTTGTCCAATCTTGTCTAGCTTGTTTTGTCAAATCCTAGTTTTCAATGTTGAGTTTTCAATTAGCCATGTCAATTTTAGATTCAAATATTCATTGATTTATATTTAAGCCTTAATTCATGGGGATAATACACAAATATTTATCTTTTGGGTTGCATAACTTCAGTTAATCGATTACCCAAATTTGAAAACTATTGATGGTTTATTTGTTCAGTACCTATCTTATCATTATTTGTGTCTTTATTTGGGAAAACATAGTCTTTATTAAAATATCCTTTTGCCTTATGCCTTGTGCTAACTAATCATGTTTATGTTTGATCTCATGTGATAGGTCTATGTCAAAATTATTTCCAAACTTGTTAGATTAAATCAAATCACATCAACCTTTATTTCTTGTCTAGCTTTTAATGTCATTTGGCCAAAAGTACTAGCACATGCCTATTTGTTTGAGCTCAGATTTTGACTCTGCATTTGGAAAAAATACCTAGCAACTCAACTTTTCCCTTTCCTAGTTTATACCTCATTTGGAACACTTTGACCTAGACCTTTGACATGTCAATTTTTATTCAGACATTTAACCTTTTGTGTGTATGACATTTGACTTGAGACATTTGATGTTAGACTATTTTATGCCAAGTCTTAGCACTAATCATTTTGGATATATAGCTCCACTTTTAGACCACATTGGAGATACAGCTCCACCCCTTCAACCAAGTTAGACCAAGTTTGAACCATTTGTCCTTTGGACATAGTTTTTTAGAGTTTATAGAACTCTAAGCCTTTTTATTTCAGAGCTTTCATCATTTATGTGGATATGTCTAGCTACACTTATGGTGGAGTCATGTACAATCCAAATTATGATATAATGGCCACACAAAATGACTTTTATGGCTTTGGTCAAGACCCCAATGATACTAATATGGTTTATGAGATAGATTTCTATCTACCTCATATTAATTATTCATGGAAACAAAGTCATGAAACAACTTACAATCCAACTCAATATCTTGATTGGTATGAAGAGGCTTGTGAGGAGGAATTTGAAGACCCAATTATAGATAATGTTTTTTAAGATATGAATCCATACCTTCTTTACAATAATCAATACATGGAACATAGTCAAGAACTAGCTTATGAGCCAACTCATAACTGGGATGATATGGTTTATGAAGAAGACTTAGATGCTTTAGCTTACATGAGTAATTAGGCTCCACCACTTCATACCATTTCTATTCCAAGACCACAATGTTGCACCATTCCCATATCAAGACCTCATCCATTGGTTTGTGTGAGCAACCAAGCTCCACAATGCCTCTTCATCATTTTAGGACCTAGTCCTTTGGCTTGTGCAAGCAATCATGCTCCACAACTCCCTATCATTACCATTTCAAGACTTTGTCCTTTGGCTCATGAAATAAATCATGCTCCCCAAGGCCCTACAATTATCCAACCATAATTCATTCCTCATCCAGTATCAATCCCATCCAAACCTCAACCCATCCAATCATTCAAAGACCAAGTTGTGTTTAAAAATAGTATTTTCCAACTCATTAGAAACCAAGGCCAAAATAACCAACCAATCCAAGATTTTTTTATTTAACCAACCATTTATGATAAGTCAACCTATGATGAATCATTTATTGATCTTATACCAGTTGTTGAGGAGTCTCACACTGACAAGCTAGTATATGCTAGGTCACTTCTTAATGATATAACTTCCTTTGGGAAAATCATTACCTTGACCATGTGCCTATTTTTCACGATCCTCCTTTTAATAGGATAGTCTTTGAAGAGTTATCTCTTGACCTTTTTCCTATCCTAGAGAAGCTCACTTTAACAAACTAGTTTTTGTAGAGCCCATTATGCCATCACAAGTTATTACTTATCACAAACAAAATATTCAAAAGCCATAATTATAATAAAATACCCATCAGATGAATAATCAGAGTTAGAGTCAAGTTTTACTCTTGGACCAACATTATATTTATCCTCAAAATCAAAATCTATATCAACATCAGTCTCAACATTGAATTCAGAGTCCCTTGAGTTAGAATCAAATTCAGACAAAGCATATGTTTGTGGCTATTAAAACATTGGTTACACATGCCTCGTAGATCAATTTAAATACATTTTTTTATCCTTCTATAGTTTTTGAGGATGAGTACTTCAGCTTTGACATAAGTTATCCTAGTATCTTCTATAAGGATTTTGCATCCTCTCGCCATTTCATTACCATTCCATAGGCCATTACCATTAACCAAAATATCAATATCACTAACATTTCATCTCCCATAAGTGTTAATTAGGATTGGTATAATCACATTTTGTTGAACTACATCCATGGTGACATATCAATTGAAGAAGAGCAAGGAGGCCAAGAATAAATTCATGTATCAAAAGAACACTCTCATAGTGAAACCTTTTCAAAGGTGGTAGGGGATAATCAAAGTTAGAACTCAACATCTTCTAGTGAAACTTTCTCAGAGGTGCTACGGGACAATCAAGACAAATTTAATGGTGAAAACCTCTTTGAGGCACCAATAGCT
The DNA here is from genome assembly GCA_037957365.1 of Torreya grandis. Classification (NCBI taxonomy): domain Eukaryota; kingdom Viridiplantae; phylum Streptophyta; class Pinopsida; order Cupressales; family Taxaceae; genus Torreya; species Torreya grandis. The sequence continues at coordinate 2,219,456 of JARHVA010000849.1, read as the reverse complement.
AATCACAAAAGTTCTTCACTACTTGATGAAGACATAATCAAAGATCAAATCGAAATAGCTTCCTATCTACAGCCTAATCAGATGGTAGTTATTCTTGAGATCAAATAATAAAAAAATTTGATGGTCCTATCGAGAGAATAAGTCTTCAACCCTGACACAACCAAAGTTGTGTTGAATATAGCATCATAAATATTACGTGTGACTAAATATCTTGATCTTCATTTATTTCCCCAACATTATGCAATCCATTATCGTCTATCATTGTATTTCACAATCAAACCTACCATTCAGTATTTGTTCCTATTTACCATCCATGGTCATACTTTCCTTTGAATAGGCTACAAAGATACCATATCTCTACATTTTAAGGAATCAAAATCAATGACCAATGAAGATCATAAAATCATTCTTGACAACCATATCTATATTGAGTTCTTGACAGAGCAGCTATTTAGATAAGGTGTGGGCTAGTTATAAACATGATCAAGTGTTTTGTTTATATCATTTATTGATTAGGACATGCATCTCCATCTCAACAAAAAAAATAGAATTCTATGCCATTTACCACACCTAGGAAAAAAACATGTACCATACCATTTCATGTACCATACTGTTTCACATTGTCATGCTATTGCCATTATTACATATCCATTTACCATTGTCACATATTATTACTATTCACCCTATCACTTGGGGGAAAAACCTTTTACAATTTTATCTAATTTATCAAACCATCATTATCCTAGAGAATGACCATTTCATCCTATCATTACATTCCCATCTAGACCAAAGCCTATTTTTAGTCATCCTACCTAATCCTATTTTGATCTTGGTTCATTTGGTTCTTTTTGCACTTTTTATGAGGGGATTCTGATCAAGTTTCAATAATCATTATAATCTATGTTTATAATGATAGTATATGAAAGTAGTGTGATAGTTGATTTAGCAAGGTATCTTTCATTTTCCATCCTATAATAGGTTTATTTATGTGAGCCTGATTATAACTGCCTATGGGCAAATTAGTGTTTCACTAGTGTTGCTACTAATTATAACCACCTAGGGAAAATTAGTATCATTGACCTATACCATTGTATCCTAATTATAACCACATATGGGCAAACTAGGGGAAACACATTTTTATCATGCATTACTGCATCACCATGCCATCATTATTTTCATTTGACTGGTCATTTGCCAAATTTGAGAACTTGTTGGGACCTAGTTGGTTTTTCCCTACCTTTTGTGTGGATGAAATTACTATGACTTGAGGTCATTTCAGGTCTATGTGGATCATGCTCAATTCATGTTGAGGTCACCTCACTCCCCCTTTCCCTATACTCTCACTATTTTTTGAGCAACCTAAGCCAAACACTCTCACCATTTTGTGAGCAAGTATCTTTTCATTCTCTAATGAGTTAAGATACCTAAAAATGCCAAAAACATTCATAACATTTCAAAAAATCTAAAAGTATTTTTCCTCTCTAAGCCTATTCAGTTATCCTTGATCCGTTGTACTAAGGCATGGTCAGTATTAGGATGCTTTCTTTTGCTTTTGTTTTTAGGCATTCTGTTTGTTTATTTATTTATTTTTTCTTTGTTTCTTTATTTTTTTGCTTGCTTGTTTATTTGCTTTCAGCATTGTTTCCTTGACTTAGTCTATATATGCTCATTGGGTGATTCCTTGAGCACATTATTCTTGAGTCTATCCATATTCATATGTTACTATTATCATCATGATTTTTATCATTAGTGTATTATTTTTGAGTGTTTATTGGATATCGAGAGTCAGTCCTTATGCATATTTTGGCCAAGTCTTCATGGTGCTCTATCATGAAGCCTACCATCACATGCTATATCAAAAATTAGCTTCAAGAAAGTCTAAAATAAATGGAGTTGCAAAAGTTTCTCCTTGGTACCTTGGCAAATCCTCCCATCCAACTTGATCAATCAAACCATTAACCATTCTAGTTGTATGATTGCTAATCAAGATGAGCATATCCTCATTAGCAAGTACAACTAAATCATTTATAATGATCAATCTTGATCCTCTATCCATTTATTTCATCACTTTTCACCCACTCATCTTTAATCTATATTCCAATTTATATCCTTAAGTTATACTTTCTAATCAACCCTAAATAGGGCACCATCATCTTTAGCCAATTCAGGTCCTCTTAATAATTATAACCGCCTATGAGAAAATCATTATTTTGACTTTTATTCCTGATTATAACCACCTTTGGACAAATTAGGATCCTTTTTAAATTAATGCATGCAATCATTTTATTATTTGGATTAATCTCAACCATGGATTAATTCTACCTTTCTTCTTATTTATTTTTGAGGGACAATCCATCAATAAATTTGATGGTGAATCCCTCAAGGGGGCATCATCATAGGCTTTCCAAAACCATTTGGAACTTTGTTCTTCAACCATCATCTTCTTTTTGGAATACAGGCCATTTATAATTCTTTGAGAAGACATTGATTTGCCTATGGTTCGTAACATCTTCCCAAACAAGGGAAAATTGTAAATACCTAAATTTGGCCATCGATAACCTCCAACTAAGATTTTGACCAATTTCTACCCAAAATGAATAATTTGGCCTAAAAACACTAGAACATGCTAAATAATGTGAAAATGACATATTCAAATGCCAATTTTGGCCAGGGTATCCCTAAATGGTGTAATGCAATTTATGGACCAACTTTGATCAGATCATTTTGAGTCAAAATGCCAATTTTGCACCTAAGTACTCTGGATTTCTCTTTCCTATCAAATCTTCTACACAAGACACATGCCTTTGTTATTTATTGTTGGTAACATCCTAAATGGGAATATGTATCTAACGCATCTGACATTAATTTCATATTCCAATCCAGTCAAATTTTAGACCAATAACAAGGAATTTTGATCAATTTAAGTAATTTGTGCACAAAGTGCTTAATCATGCTTAAGAGTTAATTAACCCAAATCAAGGCCTAATAAATAATTCCATGGAAACTTATTGAATACTTATTTTTGGAAATGAATATTTAATATCTACATCATCAGGTGACCTCATTTCTTAGGAGGATATCATAGGACATAAATGCCAAAAATACCAAGATTCATGCCCTCCATGCCTCATCAATGCCTTCCATGATGCCCTCCATGCCTCTTAATTTCCCCTTCTTCCAATTTTATGATGAGGATAATTACAAACTTAATTCCAAAAATTTAATTAATCCTCAACCACACATCTCAATATTAGGATGGATGGTTTAGGTTGATTCTAGACATTTGAAAAAACCTATAAATAGGAGGCCTTACCACATCATTTCAAAGAGACATAATTATGAAAAGTTATAATGCCAAATTTGTTCCAATAGCTTCAAGAAACTAGTGTTATCATGCCAAATTGATTCCAAGCCAACCCAGAAGCCAAAGGTGCCAAGGAGATATGGAGGTAGCCAAGCTTCCATTGATGAGGAATTCATGAGCACAAGCTAAGCAAGACACTACAACAAGCATTTTAGAGCATCAAAGGGAGGTAAAATAAGGTTTATTTTGTAGTTTAGTTGTGTGTTTTATTCATGTTTGTTAACTAAGATATTCCTATTGTCTAGGCCTAGAGATGTTATTCTAGTTAGTGTGTTTCTTTTATTTTGTTTTCATTTTGAAACTAACACCATACTAACCATCCACTCTTGACTCAAATTCCTAGATCCAAAAGAAGATCAGTGTCACATAAGTATTTTATAATAAGGCATTGACTAGCTATCAAACTAGCATAAGAAGGTAGATATACACTTCCAAGTTAATTAATAAACTATGTATTACACTTAAAATGACCTATGAGGACTAAAAAGCACTTAATGAATGTGAGAAAACTTAGACATAGTCCATAAAAGCATATATTAACTTAACTACAATACATGAATTCATAGAATATACTTCAATTCAATTTACAAAAATGATGTAATTCAATGTTTATTACATCAAAAGGTGTTATAGTATAAATTTTGGCATAGCCTAAGAAAGCCAAAGCATAAGAGTCTATTTATATAAAAATCTTAGGGATTTATTAGTTAAAAGCTTCCAGAGAGAGCTATAATGTGGAATAATATGGAACATATATAGAAAAGGGGGAGAAGAGAGGGGAAGCTATGATGGATTGACACCAGTTTGAGGCTACTAAGTCATTTTATTATCAATAATGAACAAATTTTAAAATCTATGTAAAATAATTGAATGCAAATTATCATTATATATCCATTAGGTCTCCTCCTTGGAACTTTATGCCACCTTCTACTGGATCTACTAATGAGGACAAACTTCTCATATCTCAGAACTGATAGCTTTATGACACATCTACTTTGGATAGCCATGGGTACCTATTTATCAAAAATGTGGCCATATAAAAATATGAGATATTTACCCATAATCACATTTATGTATTTATTTGCTCCAAATTGAACATAGCTCTACCATAGATCGAAAAAAAACCCAATCTATCAGTTTTCACATAGTCACAATATCCATGAAAATCTGATAGTCATTTAGTCTTGCTTGATCTCTGTATTAAGCCCTAAAAGACGTATTTTACCTCTAAACCATGTGAGATATGAGAAGGTAATACTTGTGAGGATATTCAATCTAGAAGATCAATGAGCACATCAATAGAGTAATCCTACAATAGGGTCGATAGGTTCTAAATTATTGACCAAAGGTCCTGTCTAAACTTTAATGGTGATAAATCTTTATCCTTGATCATCTTGCCTATATGACATAATTTGTTGTTGACCAAGCTCTAATGACAACATGACTCTTTGAAACCTTAATTTGATTGTGTTATAAACTAGTTCATCAACCTCCACCAAAATCTTTTGGATTTACCCTTTATTTATTGGTTGTCAATTGCCAACTTTGACCTATCAATTTATGCCAAACTGTGTTCTCCTTATTGGTCCCTAGGGTATGTTGATTCTTTGAATTTAAATCCTACTATTATATGTCTATGTATGAATGAACATGTATCATAGATCTACCTGGGATGTACCATTTTAACTCAAATGGCTAATTCATGGGGTCCAAATTTGATGTCCACATGCTTATTTTTGACATTCATGCAAACATTTTAGGATTTTTGAACCCCAATGGTTATTTTTTGTGGCTTAAATTGGATTTTTTCATGCCCATATTTGATTTTTTTATGATCTCATTGACATCTACATAGCCATCACATTTTGAACCCCAATGGTTAATTATCGAGGCTTAATTTGATGTCTGCACAAATATTTTATTCTACAAGCTAAACTATATATTGAGATAGATAATTCATCAAGACATGAAATTTGAAAATAAAGATCAAGGAATGAATTTAATCATGTTCATGCATTTATTTTGGCCTAAGATGATCTCTAAGTGAACTTATAAAATGCACAAATAAGCTGACTAGTCCATTTTTGTATGACATCTTGATGATAATCTGGTCCTTCAAAACTTATGCTTAAACTTATACTATATTATTTAAATATCCAATTATTTTTGAGGCCCATGTAAACTCATTCCATGATCATTATTTATTATATACCATGAAAAATTTCTTTGATCCCCTATTTGTATTTCCAGACTTGCTTCTAAAATATTAGTAAATTATACTTTAAACTTGCTTAAATTATTTTAATTGGTTGAAAATGTTATGTGATCTCCTCTTAAAGTCCATTTTCTCCTTATGACATTGTATCACTCTTCAATTAGGATATTTTTCAACTTCTTATTCTTGATTAGGCATATATAGGTATGTAGACCAAATTTGGCCAACATCTTTGTGACTTGGCTAGATAGCATGCCTATTATGCTTGAGAAATCAAATTATTCACATGATGCATGGACCATTTACATGACTTTGATCCATGAATAAAATAAAAATTATTGACTTACAAGGATAATTAATTCCACCAAACATGGAAAGAACTAAACGAGAAAGGAAAAGTAACCTAATCAAAGTAAATGTGTAAACAAAGAACTTATTTGGGATAAAATAAAACAAACTAATGTATTAAAATAACACTTGGATGAAAATAAGACCAATTAATTATGTATAGGGAACTTATTTTCCTCAAAAATAGTGTTTCAAATGTATCCCATTGATTGGGATAGAGTAAGCTCCTCACCATCCATCTTTGCAAGTTAGAAAGCATTGTGGGATTTACAATTAGATATTATGCATGGACCACTCTAATGAGATTCAAACTTTGTGTGCCTTCTTGGTTAAATATTTCCTCATCCTACTTAAGGACCAAATCTCCCTCTTTGAATTTTTTTGGAGATCTTTTATCAAAATATCTCTTCACTTGTGCTTGATGGGATTCTATGGCCAACATGGACTAATGTCTTGTCTCTTCTAGCTCCATGAGTTAGCATATCTGATTTCCATTAGCTCATTTTCCAAAATCTCAAGTTGATGCATTTATTATAAATAAGTAAATTCAAGAGAATGGGTATTATTGCTTCTTTACCATATACCAACTTGTATGGAGAATTGGTTATTGATATCTTATAAGTGATCCTATCAACCCATATAACTGACTTTAATTTGAGATGTCATGACCTCTGATTATCTTCAATAGTCCTGATGATCTTTAATAGGTTCTTACTAGTAGACTAAATGAGGCCATTTCCTTGTGGATAATAATTTGATGAAGGATTGAGAAAAAAACTATGTGGAACTATCCATTGGCTGATTCTAGACACCATAAAGGTCATAGTATTGTCATAAATAATGGTTGATGGGACTCCAAATCTAGTAAGCAAACTTCATAGAAATTCAGAATATTAGAATAATTGGCTTTATTGAATGCCACTACTTCTATCCATCTAGTAAAATAATTTGTAGTAGTTAATATCCATTTATGTCCTAAAATTAAAGGGGGATGAGACCAATAAAGTCCAATTCCCATTGAAAAAAGGATTGATTCACTGCAATTGGTTGGAGAGGTAAGGATGTGAGTTTCACCTTTCCAACAAACATAGTACATTGTATACATTTCCTAACCCTTTTATAACAATCACCAAATATATTTAGCCAATAATACCCACCTCTCATGATATTTTGGGTTGTTATTCTAGATAAATAATGTCCTCTACAATGTCCACATTGGAATTGCTGAAGTAATCTCTATGTTTGACCTAGATCTATGCATCTTAAAGACATGTCATTAATATTTTTTTTGAACAAAACACTATCAATAAGGAGAAAAGGAATTGACTGCAATCTAAAAAACCTCTTTTTTAAAGGGGTCAGATGAAAAGGATAAATGCCAGTCTAGAGATATATTACCATGTCTTGGAAATAGCTAGAAGGTGAGGTGTAATTAGTTACAAATTCTTCATCATTTGATACCATAACCACTCCATTAACCTCTTAAAAGTCTTGGGCTAGATTTTCACAAAGTCATTTTCCTCTAACCAACTTTGTGACCTTGATCTCCACATCATACTCCATTACCTTGGTTATCCAACCAACTCTTTTGTCATTTATATCCTTGTTCAAGAGAAAATATTTGATACTTGGATGTGCAACCATCAAATGTATCTTATTATTAGACAAGTATCAAAAATTCTTGAGAGAACTTATAACTAAAAGTACATGCTTCTCAAAAAAAGAGTACCTTATTTCATATTCTTCCAAGCCTAGATTTAACAAGGCTATTGGTTGCTCTAAAGCCTCTTGATTCTATTACATGAGAATACCTAAAATTGTGTTAATGTTAGCATAGGTGTACAAGAAGAAATCCCTTGTGAAATCAGGGTTCAAGAGTGTAGGAGCATTGGCTATGGCTTTCTCAATCTCTTTAAATCTCCTCACTCCTTCCTTGGACCAATTAAAACTTTGACCCTTCTTTAGCATGGCTATAATTGGCTTAGCTATAGTGGAAAAATCTAAAATTTACCTTATTATAAAATTGATCTTGCCTAAGAAGCTTTGAAAATATTTCTTATGTTTAGGCAAGGAAAGTACAAGAATTGAATCTATCCTATTAGGATCTATACTTTTACCACGTTTTGAAATCATGTATCTAAGAAGCCTACCTTAATGAATAGAGAAAACACACTTTTTTGGATTAAGAGACACCCCAAATTGCCTACACCTTTCAAACACTTGTCTGAGATGAATCATGTACTCATCTACATTCTTAAAGAACACTATTATGTCATCTAAATAAACAAGTATAAACTTGTTGATGAGACCCTAAAATGCCATATCCATGGATTTATGGAAATTTTTTGTAGCATTGGATAAACTAAAAGGAATTTTTCTATATGCAAATATCCCCCACTTTGTGGTGAAGGTTGTTTTGAATTGGTCTTCTTCTTTGACCAAAATCTAATTATAACCACTATGGTCATCCAATAAGAAGAACCTTTCTAAACTAGAACCAACTATAAAATGTGTTCCATTGATGGAAATGGGTAGTGGTATTTAAGGGAAGATTTGTTCAAGTCATAAAAATCAAGACATAGTCTAATCTCACCATTCTTTTTCCATACTGGAATAAGATTTTCCACCCAGGTTGAGTGCTTAATTGGAAATATTATAGCTAACTCAATGAGTTTATGAACCTCATCTCTCATCAAAGGCTCAAGATTTGGATTAAAATGCCTTTGTATTTATTTTACTAGATTAGTCTCATCTTCTAACTCAATATGTGTTGAGATAGACTTGGATCAAATCCTTTGAGGTCATTGTACTACCATGCAATGACATCTACAAAACTTGAACATAACTCAATGAAATTTTATTTTTCTGAAGGAGTGAAAACTTTGCCCAACTTCAAGTTCTTATCAGTTGCAATTTACACATTTATATAATGTTCCTCCTTTTTTGAAAATGAAAACTATTCTTTTCTCAACTCATAATCTCTGCTAAATATATTCTCAAGTGTGACCAACCCTTTAGGCAACTTATTTGTCTTCAGTTGCACATTCTGGTCACCATATTATTGTAAGAGCTTGTCTTGGTTCCTTGAGGAAAAATCATATTCTTTTTGTAAGAACTTGATAATCATCTTCAAACACTTGCCAATTGTCATGGTTGTCTGAAATAGAAGATCTTACAACCACCTTGATGTGTGACTGAACCTTTTCATTCTTTATATCATCTAGGATATTGAATTATGACACAATGGTAGCCAACCTATCTACGTATTTGTTCTCATTTTTTGATATGGCAGAAATATTGAAATCTTGAAAGTATTTAAGTAAGACCCATACATTATTCTTGTAATACCTAAGTAATATATTCTTGCATATATTTATACCTCTTACTTGGTGGACTACCAGTTCACTATCACCAAATACTTGTAAGGTGTTGACCTTTATCTTTCTTACCCATTATAAACCATGAACTAGTGCTTCATATTCAGAAACATTATTTGAACAACCAAACTAAACTTGAGAGAAGATAAATACATTTGATTATCTAGAAAAATCAACATCATCCTTGCCTTAGTTATATGTTTTTTTCTTGATCCATCAAAGTATAGTTGCCATGGGCTATCACTAGACTCATCGTCCTTCATCAAGGCTGGAATTGGTGTATCATTTTTATGAAGGTAATAAAAACCAAATCCTTCTTCTTCAATTAACTTATAAGGATCATGTTCATTCAAATTATATTTCCATTCATCAAGTAATAGATCTAGAACTTCATTTAGAGGTGAGTCAATCTATACTTTATTAGTTTTTAACACCTCATTTGAGATAGTACAATTAGTGTTCACCATATTTGGCATATATGGATCTTAATGGAAATGGTCAATAGGTTTAGAATGTATTATTACCTTAGTACCATACCTATCCATAAACATCAAATATGTCTAATCAGTTAATAAGCATCCTCCAATATTTGAGGTAAATTCCCCTAAAAGATACATGGAAAAATATGGAGGCAAGTCCATTATAACTACATCTTGTTGAATGATAAAAATAGGAAAAACACGTAGTGTCAAATTTATATCTTTGATGATGCATACTATCTTTGTTGGTGACACATCTAATTACAATACTCCTTTAGTTTTTGGTTCATAGACAAGACTAAGCTTATCTATAATTTGTTTAGGCATGATAGTGTTACTGGCTCTATTATCTACTATACAATTATGAACTAAACATCCCCCAACTATTAAAGAGAGGTAAAAAGGAGTCTTATTTGATCTAACATTGGTTTTGTCTACCTTTTTCATTTTATGTACCTACTAATATTATTGCTTTTTTGGATAGTCTTAATTAACTATAAAAACACCTTGTTTCTAAATTGGTTCTTGAGACACCATGAAAGCTACAAGATATTGGATGAGTATGTCATTTTACCCTAGAATAGCAAGGGAATCCCACATGCTAATTCTGACATTGGATTTCTTCATTTAATCTATTATACTGAATGAGGTTCCACTAAGCTTTGGATACACTTTATGAACCATTGGTTATTCTTTAATCAAAGGTACTTGAGGGATCTTCTTAGCTTATAAATTATAATTCTTATATGTTATAGGGGTAGCAAGTTGATCTTTGATACTCTTAGGAAAAATGTTAGGAGTACTATAAGTATTTATCACATCTTGAGCTTCCTTAATAGCTCTTCTTTTATCTCTAGTTAGAGATGCAACTTGACCATTTGTGTTGCTAGTCTCATAATCTGATGGAATGCAACATGATCATTTATTTTCTAATTCACATTAATGGCATTAGGCTACCCTTGAATTTATTTAATCTCTCCTTAGGGTATGAAACTTGTCTCTTGATACTAACCTTCCTGAAGATAAAACTCTTCTTATGTCATTTGTGGCATAGTAATATCCTTTGATACCAAGACTTGATTTTGCACATTATTAGCATTAAAAAGTTGTCAAACTAGATCTTTCATCAAGTTATTTTCAAACGGTGTGGGTATAATGGCTTTTAAACTAAAGGGTACATTAGGGTCAAGGGTTGCATATGATTTAGCTTAGGTTATGGCTCTTTGAGATTGATAGGGTGGTCTATTTTCTTTGAAATTTTGATAAGGAGGCTTTTGACTATTGGAGGGTTGATAGGTGTTCTAGTTTTGTTGATGATAAGGCCTACCCTGGTACTATTGTCTCTTGAGTTGAACTATCTCATTTCCAAAAACTTACAACATACTTTTTAAATTTTCAATCTCACTAGCCTAATTATAATGGGTTACAAATTAGCTAAAAGAGATGTAATAGGAGCTATAGATGGGATTTGAGGAACTTAAGGAGGTGGAATAGGTTGTAGTTCTAGGAAAATAATCATTATGGGCCTTGGATAAAGTTTACCAGTTTGTATCAAGATGTTCTCTTCTCTTATTTCAAGCTCATAAGATTTTAGAAAAGTATTACCACCCATGGACTATATCATCAGACTAATATCAGAATTAAAGGCTTTTATAAAGTAAAAAAATGCATATTATATGGATGGTCTGACAAATACAAGTATCCTAGTCCATGTCTTTTGGAATCTAAGGTTGAAATCAGACATTAATTCATGGGGGTACCTTTTAATGGTACTCAACTATTCAACTAAGGATAAATGATTAGATTTATCTTCAAATTACCTAACTAAGGCTGCACCTAACTCATCCCAAGTAGAAATGGAGATCAAAGGAATATTCCTATACCATACAATGTTTTTCCTTTGAAGGAAGCAATAGGAAATCTGATAGCCACATTATATTTAACAACATTATGAACAAAAAAAAGGTTGGAAACTTCTTGGATATGCTCAATAGCAGTTGTTTTATCCCATTATCCTAATAATAAAGGAATAATCTTAAGGGAAGACATAGGAATGTCATCATATTGGGCTAAATTTAGGGGACTACCTCTATTGAATAGAATAAAAACTTGATTCTTGATAACCATTTGGGTAATGGAGATTTGGGTAATGGGGACAATAGCTTGGACTAAGACAATAGGATGGCTAGGAGATGAATATTTCCTTTGAGGATAAGGAATTGTCCTATTGAATCTTTCTTTTTTATAAGAAGTTGAAGGAAATTCAATGCATTCAAAAGGAGTACCTTTACTTGTTTATCTTAGAGTAATACTTAGCGTAAAAGCATTGTCTAGATGATGCTACTGAAACTTAAATAATATTCTAATTTTGATGATGGTAGATGTCTCCTCCTAGTGAAATTTCTTCTTTTCAATCTTTAAAATTCAACCATGCCAAGGAACATTTGGTCCCACCAAGCACACCAAAAACTATTGGTGTCCTATATTGCACCCTAGCTGAGTAAGGAGATTGTTTAAGTCCTCTTACACAAATCTAGTCCAACATGGGAATGACCTTGGGCTATGGGTCACCTAAAATTGGGTCAGACCTCTGGAGAAGGTCAAATTTCTTTTGGATCTATCCCCTATATAGACCTAAGGGGAGAGACAGTAACAACAATATGTGAAAGAATATAAAGCAAGGTGATGCACTAGTAATTAGAACACTTATGCTTTACACAAGACACACTATAAGACACATTAAAAACCAAATAAAATCAATCCCACATAATTATTTCACAATAAGGCATTGACTAGCTATCAAACTAGCATGATAGGGTAGATATCTACTTCAAAGCTAATCAATAAACTATGTATTACATTTAAAATGACTTGTGAAGACTAAAAATCACTTTAATGAAGGTAAATAAATTTATACATAAGAAAGGAAAGCATATATTCACTTAACCATAATATAATAATTCATAGAACACACTTCAATTTAGTTTACAAAAATGATGAAATTCAATCTCTACTACATCCAAAGGTGTTACAGTATAAATTTTGGCATAGCCTAAGCAATCAAAAACATAAGAGTCTATTTCTCTAAAAAATATTAGATATTTCTTCTCTAAAATCTTCTAGAGAGATCTAAAATTTTGAATAAGATGGAACATATATAGAAAATGGGGAGAAGAGAGGGGAAGCTATGATGGATTAACACCAATTCAAGGCTACTAAGTCATGATCTTATCAAGAAGGAATAAACTTTAAAATCTATATAAAAGAATTGAATTCCCATTTTCCTTATCTATCTATCAAGTTTCCTCCTTGTAACTCCATGCCACCTTCTACTTGATCTACTAATGAGGATAAACTTCTCATATCTTGGAACTGACAGCTTCATGCCACATTTGCTTTGGATGACCATAGGTACCTATTTATCAAAAATGTGATCATATCAAAAGATGAGATATTTCCCCATAATAAGATTTATGTCTGTATTTGATCCAACATGAACATAGGTATACCATAGATCAAAAACCAACCCAATCTATTAGTTTTCATAGTCACAATATCCATGAAAGTTTGACAAACATTTAGTCTTGTTTGATCTCTGTATTAGGCCTTAAAAGACCTATTTTGCCTCTAAACCATGTGAGAGATGATAAGTTAATGCATGTGAGGATCTTAAATTTGGGATAGAAATGAGCACATCAATGGAGTGATCCTTCAATAGGATCGATAGGTTCTAAATTATCGACCAAAGGTCCTATCTAAACTTTAATGATGGTAGAGATTTATCCTTAACCATCTTGCCTATATGACTACATCTATTATTGATTGAGCTCTAGTGGTGACATGTATCTTTGAGACCTTCCTTAACCTGGGTAAAAATACTATTTCATTAACCTCCACTGGAAGCTTTTGGATTTTCCCTTTGTTTATTGGTTGTTGATTACCAACTCAGACCTATCAAATTGTGCCAAATTGTCTTTTCCTTATTAGTCCCTAAGATACACTGACTCCTTGAATTTAATTCACACCATTAGATCTAGATGTATGAATGAACACACTCTATAGATCTACCTAGGACACACTAATTAAACTCAAATGGCTAATTCATGAGGCCCAAATTTGACATCTACATGCTTATTTTTGACATTCATATCAACAACTTTGACATCTATACGAACATATTAGGATTTTTGAGCCCTAATGGTTATTTTTTGTGGCTTAAATTTTACATTTACACACCTGTATTTTATGTCCATGTGAATTCCATTAACATTCATGCACCCACCACATTTTTAACCCCAATGGTTAATTGTCGAGGCTTAAATTGACATCTATGTGAACATTTCCTTCTATAAGCTAAACTTTTAAGACTTATATCTCAAGATAGATAATGCATCAAGACATGAAATTTTTAGATAAATTTTAAGGCATGAAAGGCAACATGTCCATGCATTTATTTTGGTTTGAGAGGATTTTTAAGTGAACTTATAAAATACACAAATTATATGACTAGTCCATTTCTACATGATGTCCTAATGATGGTCTGGTCCTTCAAAACTTGTGCTTGAGATTTTTCTTGATTCTTGAAAGATCCAATGATTTTTTAGGCCCATTTTAAATCATTCCATGATCCTAACTACTTAGACACCATGAAAACCTGCTTGGGTCCCCTATCTACATTTCTAGACCTACTTCTCAAAGATTAACAAATTACACTTTAAGCTTGTTTAAAGTGTTTCAAAAGGTTTAAAATGATAAGTGATCTCATATTGAAGTCCATATTCTCTTTTTTATATTTAATCACTCTTTAATTAGGACCCTGCTTAGCTTCTTATTCTAGATTAGGTACATGTATGTATATAGGCCAAATTTTGCCAACACAAATAGGGTGCTATAATTATTGCATATGTATTTCCTAATTTAATATCCCAAAAGCTTAACAAACTAGGGTTTTATATTACATATTCACCTTAAAATTTAAATCATTTGATGAACCCAACTCACTTTGAATAATGCACAAATCCTAATGCTAGACTACCTTTAGGGTTTCTTTTTCTAGCCTTTTAGAACTCATACTCAAATTTTAGATCCTTATATCTTCTAATTTTAGTATAAGGATCCTGTAGGTTATACTCAAATTTCAGATCCTTATATCTTCTAATTTTTATTGATAATAATTATAGAATATTTTTATCACTTCCTAATACATAATTTCCTAATTTCATTTGTATTCATGATTCCTTTTATTTTAAATCTATTCAAAGAACCTTTAAACACATATGTACATGATGTCTTATATTAGTTAAGATATATATGTATATTTCATATATAATTATTTCTCTAGCATTTTATTTTTATCTTATGTGGAATTTAATCAAGAAACAAATCATCACACACATAGAGGATACACTACATAAGATAAAAACACATTAAATAAAATTAACAAATCTCATTTAGATTTAATTTACTCTTTGGTTCACTTTGATTCCTTACCTGTCACTACTATACATAAGATAACATCACTAGGTTCACTTATCCCTCATACTTCATGATCTTACCCATATAGATACTATCCCACTCCTCCTACTAGCTCTATGCTCCTAGTATACCCTATGGTCTAGGATATGATGTCTATAAGAGGTCTTGAATCATGGTAGGTTATCCCAACCCATGGTTATATCTTTTTAAATTATATCAATCTTCCTCTAACCATAGTTTCCATTTTATAGCTTTTACAACATTTTGACACATATAAAGATGTTTTGTATACAACACTCTATGATACTAAGGTACCAAACACAACATAGCTAGCTTATGTTGCTTCCATAATCAATACTATGAAGTGGACTGAAGAACATATCTCATTCAAAATAGAATATCTCCCACCTCAACACATCATATAGAAAAATCTACCTCTTTGCATCTAATTGTGAATTAATGATGTAGATGTCAAATGGGTGTAGTCAATAATGTATGAAGGTTAAACATTTGTAATATATATTTTATATGGATTCTTAATATACATGATAAGGATTTAGATCATTCTAATATGAAAATCTATGTATTTTATAATATTCCATGCAAGGTTTTGGGCCAATAACACTAAACCTTACATTGGGACCTAGAACACTACCTAAAACATATCAAGTCATGCCCATGATTTTAATTATAATATTTTTCTTTGGAGACCTTAGATTCATGATATGCATGTAATACCATTAATGTTACATTAATATTTAAAGTTCATTTGAAAAGTTTTTATATACACATGCCCTATGGATCATGGACCATTCAACTATTGTTAGAATATAGAACCTTCACACAATTATATTCCCACATGGACTTTGTTACACTACATATACAATCTACTATTCAAATTTCATGTATGACTTCATCAAGCACCTCATGAGTACATTATGATAGATTCACCTCTCCATTTGAATTAAAATATTTTAAAAAATGGGCTACATAGTATAGGGCCTTAGAAAACATGAACAAGGAATTCTTAATCCTATTAAGGCATCTAATAAAAAAGGTAGGCAGAGACTTGGATATAATGCTAACACATTTAATGATAAGTTTTCTCACCATTCTTTTTAGCATATCATTTTGTCTTCCACCCATTCCATAGATGGATAATATAGTAAATCACATCTCTGCACTCTCATTTGTTTACCCTGACCTTATTGATTATACCATTTCTCTATATCTACCCACTTTTGACGAGTTCTATAATGATGAACCTCTCTTAGAATTCTTAGGGGCATATGAGGATTTCCCTTCCTTCCATCATAAGAATATATTTCCTCATTCCACAAATTCTCAAACATACTTTGGTGAGATCTCATACATTTTAGATGATATCCCAACTGACGTAGATGGAACCCTACCTACAATACCTTACACTACCAATTGATCTACATTATTTAATGAATAAAAAATTGAATTTAATTATGGCATAGACACTAATCCTCACAAAATATTATTAGCTACCACCCTGTGTAAAGAAGAGGATGCAAATATTCAATAGATTTTAAAAGACTTCTCTAAAACTTTTGATTGGTCTTATTTAGATATGTTAGGCAAAAATCCTTAAATCATAATACATAGGATTAAAATTTATCTAAATGTAAATCCAATTACAAAATTTCATCTTAAATTGTCTCTTTTAGTTAAAGGCAAGATCCAACACCTCCTTAATGTAGGCTTCATTTGACTAGTTACTCTATGTGAATGGGCATATGCCATTATGCTAGTTTTTAATCCTTATGACCAATTTTTTTGTTGATCCAACTCTAGAGATTTAAATAAACCATGTCTCAAGGATGACTTCCCCTTACCTAACATCGATATGATAGTTGAATCCATAATGGGATATAATATACTCTCTTTCATGGAGGGTTTCATCAGTTATAATAAAATCAATATAGCTAAAGAGGATCAAGAAAAATTTCTTTTACCACACCATGGGGTACCTTTTGATACATATTCATGCCTTTTAGATTAAATAATAGTGGATTAACATCATGATGAACTATGACCCACATTTTTCATGATCTAATTCATAAAATAATCATAGACTACATTGATGACTTATTAGCTAAATCAAAAGAGCAACAACATCATGAAATTGATTTATGACAAATTTTCAAAAGGTTGAGACAATATAATTCTTGAATAAATCCCAAGAAATGCATCTTTGGTGTCACATTTGATAAATTATTAGGATTTATAATATCACAACATAAAATCAAGGTAGATCCAAAGAAAGTCAAATCTATAATGGATATGTCTCCTCCTACAAACATAAACCAACTTTGATCTTTATAGGTCAAAACCTAGGCCACACGTCATTTTGTGCCACAACTATCATATAAGACTTAGACATTCACAAGATTACTCAATAAAGATACTAATTTAAATGGGACATTTCATTTCAATAAATATTTGATACACTCAAATAATACTTGTTGAATACGCCTATTTTGATCCCATAAATACTTGATAGGCCACTTCTCCTTTACATTTAAATGACCGACCATGCCCTCATTGCACTCTTGGCACAATATGATGAATAGCATAAAGAGAAATTTATTTAATACATTAGTCACATAATTATTGATTATGAATGAAATTATTCCACAATGGAAAAACACTGTTTAACACTCATGTTCGCTACACATAATCTCTAGAACTATATGATCAACAATGAGACATAGTTTATTACAAAAGTAGATCCCTTAAATTTTATCATGTGGAAACCAAAACTCTATGGACGTATTTCCAAATGATAATGATAATCACAAAATTTGATCTAAATATCATGTTACAAAAATTAATAAAGGGGCAAATAATTATAGATAAATTGGCAACAACACCATTATTAGATATCAATCCTATCAACGATACTTTTTGAGATGATTTTATAGTTTATAATATCAATTCTAACACATGGATAATTTATTTTATGGATCTATATGTGCATAAGGCATCACATCTAGAATTATCTTTATTAACCCACTTGGGCACATAGTAACACTTATATATCGATTGATTTTCTCATGCCTAAACAATATTTTAGAATATGAGACACTTATCCTTGGTTTCCAAGTAACTCAGGTTCTCCAAATAAAATATATTAAGGTCTACAGGGATTCATATTTAGTCATGAGTCAAGTTACAAATGTCTACCAAACCAATGAAAAATGCTTAATTCCCTACAAGAATATGGCTCAATGTATATATATGATTAATTTGAATACTTCTCTCTTTAAAATATCCCTTGTAAAGACAATTGTGATGTTAATGCAATGGCAAGTGCAACATCATTGATCCCCATTGATATCAATGATGAATAGGCTATCTTTACTATTAAATGGTTATAGTCACCATCAATATCCCATGCCAACCTCATAGCTCTATTATTTTTAGCCACCATGTGTAGTACAATAATGCCTAAATGATTTTAAGATATACATAATTTTCTGCACAAGTCTATCATGCCAGATACTTTCACCAAGAATGATAAGCACACATTACAAAGGAATGCCATGTGTTACATCATCATCAGTGGGGATTTTTTTAAAGAATATTTTGATGGACACATACTCCAATATTTGACATCTAACGAAGATAAGTTGTCCATTAGCGAAGCACATGATAATGAGTGTGGTGGCCATTTTAAGAGGAAAGCCATGTCACATAAATTACTCCATCAAGGATATTATTGGCCTACCATGGAATCATAATGTCAAGAATATGATAAAATATGAAAAAAATGTCAATGACACATTAATATAGACCATGCTCATTCACAACAATTACAACTTATCATCTCTCCGTGTCCATTCATGCTATGGGGATTTGACCTCATTGGTAAAATCAACCCAAAATCAATAGGGGGACAGAAATTTATCATTACATCCATAAAATACTTTACTAAGTGGGTGGAAACATTCCAATTACAATCCACAAAAGGAAAAGATATATGTCACTTCCTCATGATGAACATCATTTCCCATTTTGGTCTACCAGCAACCATTATTACAGATAATGGAACCTCTTTTAAGAACAAAATAATGAAGATATTTTGTGCTAAATAAAAGATCCAACACATGTTATCTACTCCATAATACCCATATGAAATGTCAATTAGAATTTAAAAATAAGATAATTAACATCTTGAAAAAACCAATTGCCAAATTCAATGATGATTGGGATAATCAACTTATATATCCACTATCAACTTATCATACTAGTATTCACACACTGATATGAGCTACTCGTTATTCACTAGCTGATGGAATTGAATAAGTTATTCTAATGGAATTAGAAATCCCATCTATATGAGTCTCTCTCAAAGGGCTTAACATAGATGACCAATACTGAGAAAAATGTCTATGTGAGTTAGAATAGTTGGATCACACATGCATCTAAACCATAGAACACCTTAGAGCATACCAAAAATGAATCTAAAAGGCATATAATATCCATATTCATAATAGATAATTCAAAGTCAATGATCTTGTTATCAAAGAGAACCTCAAAAATGTTAATGCTAAAGAATATAAAAAAAGAAAGTTTAAACCAAATTGGTTTGACCTGTACTTAATCATAGAAAATATTAACCCCAAGGTATACCATCTAGATTCACTCAATGATAAAATAGTAAAGAATCCACTAAAAATCATGCAACTAAGGAGATTCTATATCTAAGAAACTCATAGTTTACTTGTACATAGTTTCTCTTTCCTTAATTATTGTATATAGTTTCATTTTCATGTTGTTTGTACATAACTTATACTTAGTAAAATATTAAAAAATATAACATATTCAAAAATACAAAAACATTCAAATATTAGCTCAAAAAATAAAAAAATTAGATTGTTTGTATTTCCAGCTTACATTCTTTACATTTTCTAGGTACTACATATGTTATCTATGTTAGTATTGTTAGTTTTATCATACATACATGCTTTAATTATTCTCTTTGAGTATTTTCACATTACTACAAGACTTAGGTTTTGTACATAAATATAGATTTGATAATATTTACCCATTAGGAGCACATACAAAAATACACAAATTCAAAATTGACACATTCACCCATTTGGGGCATCATACCACATAACTTCTAGTTTTCTAGGTTATATATTTTTATACTCCATATCACATATTTAACATTAATTATATCTTCATATTGATCATCATATACTACTCAAATTTTTTAATGAATACCACAACTATAGACTCATCTTATGTACACATTTACTTTTATATAGATGAGTACCACATGTTTATGCATACTTTCATTTCCAAATTTACTAGTTTAGATTTGATTTTATCTCTCTATTTCTACATCTATTCAATGACATTTTAAAATTTCATTATTCTATGGCGTTATGTCAATTCCTTTCATTATGTGTATGCTTTGGATATATGTCTATGTCCTTGTGGGTGCCTTCTTGATTGTGTATGCAGGAATTTAAACATGTCCTTCTATGCATCTCTAAGCCAACCTTACTTGATGTATGCATATGTGGATATTTGAATAAGTCCTTGTGTGTTTTATCTTTATTAGGCTTAGTGGTGCCCATGTCCCTTTTATTATGGCCCCTTGGCCTACTTTGCATGCCTCATGTTTTTGTATGTATACATTCATGTATGCATCATGGACATGAAAATTGTCTCCTTATTTTTACACTTATAGTCAATTTTTAATGCCATGAGGGACGTCATGCATCACCCCTTCCTCTTGGGTGCCTTGATGGACATTAGGCCCCATCCCTCTAGTTAGTCACCTAGATTATACTTAGATTTATTATTCATATACATGCTTACATTGTTATATATATCTTGAAAACCATGTGAATATTATATATAACATACATCATTTACTAGTTTAACCTCATATTATCATGCATTCTAATGTCATATATACACAACATATTGGTTTATCACGCATATATCATATGTTTTCAGTCTAACACATAGGATGCATAGATTTTATTTTGAGGACAATTATTACAGAGGTTCAACAACTCCCATCAAAAGAGGGGGAATTCATACGGCTTTGTCATATAAATAAAACCATCCTAATAAACTTAGAACATAATTTTTAGTATGTATACACATACTAAAAAGTGCAGATTTAGGAAAACATAGTGAAAAATAGTCACATATAGTTCAGTCTTAATTTTGCATAGAAATAACATAGTGGGTAAATAACAAGATGTCACCAGGATAAATAATGGGGCATGTTTTGTAGACTCAGACCTAGATTCATAGGTTTTGAATATTAGGTAATTATAGGTATATTTCTTTTCATTTATCCTATTTATTTTTATTTATTGCATTTCTAGAATAAATGAGGAAGAGGGGGAGAAAATGTAGTATCTAAAATGTCATTTCATTACAATGAGTGACACTTAAGACCACCTTATCCTAGGTTAGCCCTAGACCTATCTTATGGCCTCTTTTGATCCTTTTATAGCTTTCATGTGGGTCCAAACCACTCTCAAATATACCAAAAGTATCACTAATCTATTCCCTAGGCATGCAATCCCCTTGTTGACTAGCTTCTACCACTAAGACATTAACATGGCCCTTTAGACACTAGTACATTGTGTTATTGACCTAGGGACCACACTAGTGTCCTTTAGCTCCTTACTCCCCCAATATATATATTTCCATTCATAAAATAATTACCATGGTTGGCCTAGACCTATTTCACATGTTGAAAAGCACTAGAATTCTATATATAGACCACTTTCATTCACTTATCCACTAGATGGAAATCAGAAGCAAATACTCATAAATAAACTTAGAAATAGTTGTGAAAATCAATGTCATTGATCCCTATTCTACCCTACTTCTACATATAATATCCCAAATCTCACATTATTCATATTTCTAGTCTTATGTCACACTCAAAGCACTCAAACTGGCACTCATACTAACATTCACTTACACTTGTACCAACACTTAGATTAGGATAACTACATTAGGCTTGATCCCATTTTGAGGTATTAGTATGTAGGTAATGCTCAACATATGGGGTTTTGAGATCGCATCTAGCCTACCCTACTAACACCACTATTTTCTACTTGTGGTCCTAAAATACCTTAAAAAACATAGAGGCATAGGGTTTTGCATGTAAATCAATCAAAAATATGGAATAGATAATGAACCAACATTCATCCCCTTAGGTATAGGCATATCAAGACAAAGTGAAGGTAAGCATAAGTTCATTACCCCTGCTTACAGAAGGATATTAGCATAATGAGCTAATGTTTAGAGGACCATCCTATCTGTACCAAGAGGGTTTATGACCCTTGGTCTTTATTCATGACATTTTACATAGTATCTGTACCAATTTTGAGCCTATAATTCATCTATCTCAATCAATTTCTATCTAAGTACATCTCTTGTAGTTCATTTTCTATTTATAAAATAATTAGTTGAATCAAATATTTTACAAATTAGAGGTTGTAATTATTGGATATTTATTATTCCAGAACCTTAACAAACTAGGGTTTAATATTCCATAATCCCCTTAAAATTTAAATCATGGTGCATGATTCAAGTTACTATTTATTTTAAATTTAGAACATAATTTTGTGTATTCATAACATTCATTTTCCATTATAGGCTAATAATATACTAGTTATGTTAGAATATTTTTCATTAAGAGGGAAATATGGAATATTTGTCTCATGGTTTTGCAGATGCAGATTAGGGTCATCAAAATTGTTTTGAGAGGGGTAGTTTCTTGAAAAGAGTGGTTTTAAATTACATGCCTATATATATAATTCATAAAAGTTTATGTGCATCATAAGTGATGTCAATATGAGCCATTATAGCTTCTCTCTTGTAATTCATATTCACTAATCCATGAAGAATTTCCCTATGTGTATAAGTAAACATCTGGATGAAGCATTGGATTGATCACTTCTCATTTAAAAACTTTTTTATCATCCATATGACATCCAAGATATATCATTAAACATTTATATAATTAATAAAAACCTATGAAAAAATAATAGCTTTCCAATAAGATGTGGACATTAATCAAAGCACAATGAAAAAGAGATTTTGTGATATAATTCTAAAAAATATAAAAAAAATCCAAGGCTTTTAGGTTCCACTAACCCTTCCCCATAGCCTATGGTTGTAATCATCCCATATCTCACTACAGATAATTTAAATATTTTTAGTGGCATTTCTCAGCCTGTATTTAGTGGATTTGTA
The DNA here is from genome assembly GCA_037957365.1 of Torreya grandis. Taxonomy (NCBI): domain Eukaryota; kingdom Viridiplantae; phylum Streptophyta; class Pinopsida; order Cupressales; family Taxaceae; genus Torreya; species Torreya grandis. The sequence continues at coordinate 2,195,927 of JARHVA010000849.1, read as the reverse complement.
TTTTGGTCAATACTCACAAATTTTTAAATGATATAAAATAATGAGATGGATTATCATGGAATGCCATAATTACAACTTATATAAGACGTGGGTATCCTAGTGAATCATTGAAAATATTTATCTAAATGCAAAAAATAGGTGTCTAACCTTATCACTTAACCTTTGATAGCATACTCCCAACCTGTGCAAAAATAAGAGCATTGGAACATGGTATGAAAATTCATCAAAACATAATTGAAATGGGATTTGTGTTAGATGTTGTATTTTCAAATGCCCTAGTGTGTGTGTGTGTGTGTGTGTGTGTGTGTGTGTGTGTGTGTGTGTGTGTGTGTGTGTGTGTGTGTGTGTGTGTGTGTGTGTGTGTGTGTGTGTGTGTGTGTGTGTGTGTGTGTGTGTGTGTGTGTGTGTGTGTGTGTGTGTGTGTGTGTGCGCGTGTGCGTGCGTGCGTGTGCAAAATGTAGAAGCATACAAAAGTTACATGAATTTTTTGACATAATGCCTAAACAAAATGTGGTTTAATGGAATGCTATGGTTTTAAGATATGCACAAAATGGTTTCCTAGACTAAGCTCTAAGGATTTTAAATGAATTTTTTTGATAATATGTCATCTAACATGGTTGTAATATATGCATGAAATGAGATCCTTGAAAATTCCTTGGATGCATTTAAGTAAATGCAATTGGCAGGTATAAATCTAAACTTCACAACATTTTCAAGCATCCTCCCAGCTTGTGCAAAAATGGGAGCTTTGGAACATGGTATGGACATCCATCAAAGCATAATTAAAATCATATTTTTGTCACATGTTATATTTACATTTACCTTTGTAGATAAGTATGCAAAATGTGTAAGCTTAGGCAAGGCATGTGAAGTATTTGAAAAATTTCCTCAAAGAGATGTGGTCTCATGGAATGCAATGGTTCCAAGATATACACAAAATGCCTAAAATGTCTTGTAATTTAAGAAAAAAATGGAATTATAAAACTCCATAACCTTTACAAGTATCCTATCAACTTGTGCTAAAGTGGGAGATTTAAAATAGGGCATGGATGTCCATCAAAACATAATCAAAAGTGGAATTTCAAATTTTATAGTTAGAAGTTCCTTGATATACATGTATGCAAAATGTGGGAGCATATATAAAGAAAAATAATTGTTTGACAACATGTTTGAAATAACACAAAATGGATTTTATATGGATGCTCTCAAACTCTTTTAACTAATTAAGTAAATAGAACAAACCCTGACCATATAAGTTTCACTTGTGCTTTATTGGCATGCAACTATGAAATATTAATAGATGAGGGTTATAAATTATTCAATATAATGAGTGATTATAATTTCATTAAACATATAATTGATCATTATGTGTTCATTATTAACATTTTGGATATGTTGTCTATCTTGGGGAAACTCTAAACTTCATTATCAAAAATGCCAATTAAACTTGTGGTGGTTGTGTGGACATGTTTGCTTGTTTTTTTTAGACTATAAAAAAATGTAGAATTAGGAGTATTTAAAACAATTATTATTTTTTATTTGGATCCTAAAAATGTTATAACATATTTTATTTTTTAAAAACATCTATGCAGGGGTTGGGAGGTAAGGTGAGGTTCAATTGGTAAGAAGTTTGATGCAAGATAAAGGAATTAAAAATATACATGGATGTAGTTGGATTGAAGGATATAAAATGTACATGTTTTTTCTATAGGAGACATAACACCCACAGACACAATATCTATATGAATTTGGAGAAATTATCTTCAAAATGAAGGTAATAGGATATTTTATAGATTTAATGCATGTAGTGAATTATGTGGAGAAGGAGGAAAAAGGATTGTTCCTTTGACACCATAGTGAGAATTTGGAAATTTAATTTGGATTTTCAAAAAGACCCCACCTAGAACAACTATATATTCATCAAGACCCTTCAAATATGTTTTGATTATCAAACTGAAAGCAAATTTATCTCCAAGATTATTGTGAGATATGCAAACTAGTTCCATAAATTTAAACAAGGAAAATGTTCTTGCCAAGATTATTGGTGATGCTAAGTGAAGTGATCTATAAACATGGGCTTGCACTTGAATAAGGTTCACCTTGTAATACTTTTAGCGATAAGTATGGTATGCAATATGCATAATTACCTATATATACTAGTAGGGTATTTGTTAAAAGTTAAAACCATGTTTTATGATACCAAATAGGTGTCATGGCATTAAACATTTTTTAGGAAACCTACAAATGAAAAGCTAAAATAAATTAAGAATCGGAAAAGTAAAAAGATAGGAATACTTGAAGGTTATATAAAGATGTTTGACCAAAAATATGCTTGAAGAAGGTGGGGAGATCATCTTTAGATATTATTTACTCTAATATTTATCATTTTATATGGCCCTAATGCATGAGAATTAAACCTACCAACCCTGACTACCACTTGGGACCAATTACCAATTGACCACCTTTATCTCAACTAGCAGCTCCTATACTATGACATTCATATTGTATCACCAACAATGCCCCTTTATGTACCCATGTGGTAACACTTTGAAAAATAATTAGTACTAACTTCAACTACAACAAAAATAATAAAATATAATCTATTAAAAGATATAAAAATAAATTTATATTTACAATGAAGGTGATAATAAAAAATGAATTTGTGTGTTCATTTTTATAGTGTGTTAATGTGATGTGTAATGAACCGAGTCGAGTGGTGATCGTGAGGAGAAATAATATCCTACACTAGACCTAAATTTAATGTATTTATTACATTTGTGTGACTTTTGCCCATTATAAAGGGGTACATAGCTTGGATTGGATGTTTTCTATTATCAAGGGTTGAAGAGGAAAAAATGAGGCTGATTTTATTGTGAGAAGGATCCATGTTTGATGTGTGGCTCAAATCAATGTTGTAATCCACTAATATGGAGATAAGACATTAAGTTTACAAAGTCTATATTGTATCCTATGTTTGTATATGTTTCCAATATATCATGCAATATCTGACATTGAAGGGCCTCTATCATACACATGCCATAAATCTAGAGCACTTGTTGGATTTACATACCCTACACTTATTATAAATGGGTTTGTAGCTTGCAATGTGGTGGCATATTTTACTGACTATTTTGTAGTTGATAAGGGAAGGACTACATAACCTCAATGTATTACCCCCACATTAGTGACATTACATTGGTAATTCATTACCAATTGAGATAAAAGGTGGTTGATTGGTAATCAATCCCAACTAGTGGGCATGGTTGGTAGATTTAATTATCACACATTAGTGGTGCCCAAACCATATAATTAAAATGTGAATATACTTCAATATTGAAAATAAAATAGTTACTAACAAAAATACCAAAAATTAAAGATACAATCCTTTCGATGTAACTTTCACCTTTAGAGCAATTGCTAGTCATAACAACTTATAAGACATTACTTTCCCACTAAAATGACCATTGCATTCACTCTCATATACTTCATATAAAGATATTATAGCTTCATCATGATTAATACATTTAATTAATTATCCCTTAAAAGATTTTTTAAATAAATATCCTCCAATAAGACCATAACATGTACCATCACTTAGTAATTTCCTTTTTTCATTGCATATAGCATTATCTAGTATGGCTACCTTGTATAAAAAGTTATAAATCACTATGCCATTCTAAATTTACTATGTTGTGAATAAATTTTAGTACTTTGAGAGCCTCCACCTGTGCTCTAGATATGGATGATTTTCTTAGCTATTATATAGTAAGAATGGCATGCCATCATTAGTGTCAATAGGGATCAATGAATCAACATTGGTCATGGCATCCACATATTGATTATATTTTCAAAGAATGATTTCTATGAGAAAGTATTCAAAATGTGTCATTAACCATAATGCTAGTTTTTAATAGGTAACTAACTTTTCTTCTTTTTTTGGGGATATGTTTGTCACTTGATTAACCAATATCCATATACTTGTAGTGATTTACTCATAATGTGTGTGTTTTATATAAAACCAATATTAATGCTTCATATTATATGATGTTATTTGTGTAAGAAAACCCCAAATGATATGTAAATGGCATACATTAACCTTAAGGTGTAATGAAAACATACCAACAACAAAACTTGTGGCATATTTAGATCCATCAAATTACATGGTCCAAATTTCATCAATGTGATATCAAGTGAAGTCATCTCTAAAATCATCTTGAATTGATAGTGTATCTATTATAATGGAGATAACACTAGTTGGTATGCAATAACTTATCCTTTTAGTGATTTAAAAGAAATAAATTTTAAATCAAATTTCATGATTAACATGACCCATTTATATTTACATCATAATATATGTGATTTGGACATAATAAATATGAGTGGGTCCACTTTTGTGATAACTTGTATCTCTTATTCAACTTTAAATGTCATAGATTTCATGTAGAAACAACCAATACAAGACATAGTTCTTCCATAATATTTTTGTTTTTTTATAGTCAACCAAAGTGTGACTGATTTAATATATTGCATGTTCCATGTGATCATCATCATATTATTCTAATAATAATAAGGGCTTGTTAGGAATAGGTAGTATGAGAATGAGTGGTTGAAGCAAATATTAGTTTATAACATCAAATCTTCTTGAAATTTGTCATCACATTCCAATTTTATGTCTTATTTTAATAATTATGTAGAAGTTTGTGTTTTATCTATAAGTTGAGCCATAAATCATCTAATTGCTTGAATTTTTCCTTGTAAATATTGTAATTAATTTAATCCTTTGGTGGAGGCATGTCTAAAATGTATTTTACCTTTTTAGGATCTACTTCAATGCCTAATTGAGATATAATGTATCCTAATAACTTCTTATAATTAAGACCAAAGACAAATTTCTATGGATTTAAACGTACATTGTATTTGCATATGCACTCAAAAAATTATCAAAAATCTATTACATGATTTTTCTATTATTTAGATTTAGTCCATAAATCATCCAATTGTCTTCCAATATCTTGTGTATGTAGTCATAGAAAATGTGCATCATAACATGATAATAAGCATCTCCAATATTATTTAATATAAAAGGCATGACAGTATAAAAATGTTCCCCAAGACATAATAAATAATGTTTTTTCTTGATCTTTGAGATTAATTTTGATTTGATTATATCTGAAAAATACATACATGAATAATAACATCTCATATCCATTTATGGAATCCAGAATCATTCCAATATTTAGTAATGGTAAGTCATCCTTTGGATAAGATTTATTTAAATCTTAATAATCAGTACAACATCATATTTCTCCATTAGATTTGGCAACAGGTACTATGCTGGTTATCCATTTTGAATCGTCAATATCTCAAATAAATAATGCATCTAATAAAATTTCAATTTATTTATTAACCAACAATGCCACTTTGGGATGCATCTTATTATTATTTTATTTGGTAGGTTGTGCATCTATATATAATACTATATTACTCATCACTATTGCATGATCTATGTCTAACATATCTAAATAATCCCAAGTGAATAATTTTGGATAATCTTTTGAAACTTGTCTAAGATCTATATCTTCTTTGTTTTGTCACATGGATACTAAGAGTATTGACATGGGTATTTATCTATTCATAAAATTAATTCCATTATTTCTTCATTAAGTAAAGCCAATGTATCCTTGATGTAGTGTGTAATGATAGTCTCTAGACCATCTAGTTGGACATGTAGATCAAATTCATCAATCTCTTGAAAATACGCATGATAATTTTTGGTATGAATAAACCTATTCTTATGGTATAATGGAGGGAAATCCTCATATAGACCCAAATATTATAGGAGAGCTTCATCATTAGATACTTTATCCAATGTCAAAATTTCTAATGAAGTTGTATCATCTATCATTTTTGAATATACTAATTGTAATGCATATATATTATAAGCCTTATGTGTTGGTTCAGGCTATGATTTGAGGAAATGCATATAAATAGTGATTAGTTTGGATGATTCTTTCTTTGATTTTACTAATTACTCAAAATAACCAAGTCCTTATTTCCTTTCAATTTAATTACTTGAATGGGGTTAATAATGTTGTGTGTTATCAATCCTTACGTTGTATATACCATTTTTGTAAATATTTAATCCAAATCCATATCAACCATATTTTATTTTTATGGCTTTGGATCAAAAGAGAAAATTTTTGGTTAGATTGATTTGAATTATTGTACATGTGGTTTCATATGAGGAATGTATTGATCCTCAAGCCACATCATTACATAATATATAAATGGTTTTTAGTCCAATTAGAAAGAATAAATGTATCCTTGATAACTAAATTTTAAATGCACATGAAGATTAGATGGTAATACATAAATTTTTTGAATCTATTGGCTTCCAAATAGTGTTTTTTAATTAAGATAATTGGGCATAACTTGAAAAATTATAGCTACTATTTGAGGACCCACTATGACATGCAATGAAATTTATCATAATACTTTCCTTGTGTAGACACTATTTCTAAATTATATAGCACTTAAGTCTTGTACACTTGTCAAATACATATCATGGATCTACCTTCATCTTCTATATCTCATGTTTCCAAAAGTCTCACATACACTATCTCTTTATACCTATTTCTTATCTCTTAGTTTGACCAATGTTGTTATGATGAATTAGACTTTATATCATGCCCATAATGCTACAAAATTGTCATTTAATCCTAAATTGGATAAGGGGGATTATTCTATCCTTTATGGTATAAGGGTTGAGAGTATATAAATGACAATGCACAAGGGTGATAATGAGATCTACAATAGGTCAATTGGGTGTTAAACTTAGATATAAGTTTACACTAAATTTATTATGTTGAGTATAGGCTAAATATATAATGTATAAATAAGTAATATACTTGGTTTTGATGCTAACATATTGATTGATATGGAATAGATAGGAAATAGGATGGGAGATGATTTTAAAATAGTCATCAGATTTTATATTTGATGCTTCTAGCACTTTAGACACTAACATCAACTTAGGGTAATTATGTTGATGCTACTATCTAGATTCAATGCAAGTGTCTTATATTGAATACTTGATGAAAATGGATTTGATGACCTAGATGATTTTAGGTTTTGACTTTACATTCACTCTAGTGCTTTCAGATTTGGGTCATGGACTATCACTCATAAATTTTTAAAACCTTAGTTCTTCATTTTCATGGTGAGATTAGGGAAATGGGTTAATGGGAACATAGTGTTGAGCTGACCCCAAAGACCCCACTAATAATGGTAACTACCTACATATAAAATACTCTATGAGAGGGCCTCAAACTCATGTAGTTTTACCTTACATGTTGGCTTGTGTGTTAACCATGTAATATGTGGAAATCAAGTACAATAGTGACCTAGCTCGCAACTTCATAAATAAAGATCTTGGGATAATCTTTTAGTAATTCAAACCTATAGATGTGATGTACCTATGAGTGGTGTAGAAATAGGGAAGATTTGTTGAATTGAATGTTTGATAAAGTGATTTTGATAAGTTTCTTTGGTCTCTTTGGTCTTATTCTAGGTGAAGAATTAATGAGGGTTGATATTGTATTTATATCAATCCCTTTGGAGTAGTAAATCACATTAAATTAATTATTTTGACCATTAGGATACATTTCATTTACAAATTAGATGAATTTAGGGTACTAGATACTTGTGTTGGTTTAGGACATAAATGTCAGTGTTAGTGTCTATCCTAGACATTAATGTCTAAGGAGAAGGAAAGTACGTACAGGTTTAGAACTTGTAAATATGGAAGATAAGTACATTTTAAGCATTCTAGTAAAGATATAAGTATTAGGTCATCAACATAAGACTAGTCAAAATAAGAGATATAAGTCAAATGGCACAATATAGAGTAGATTTGTGACTTGCAGAAGTGAGAAAGGTCTATAGTTTGTAGGAAAAAATAAGGTCTAAGTTTTCCAAGTGTATAAGACTAAGGTGATATATCCATAAATATCATCTATATTTACCCCCTTTAATCTAGTAATGAAATTTCTAGTCTAAAGGAAAGGAATGCATACCTAGGTGTATATAAGACACCTTGTCTTTGTGTGTGCCCAACCTAAGTGCTTTGTCGGTAACTAACATGTAACAAAAAGCATGTTACATTATATAATAAGTTAGTACACATGTGTGTCAATGTAACCACCTTACCTATTGGCAAGTTGATTTAAAAAATATGTACCATTGTAAGGCTTTAAAATTGAGATTAGGAAAAATATATATAATTATGTAAATACACATTGAAATACCATTAATTCATTCACTTTGTCCAAATGTAATGCCCTTTCAAAGAGGGGTGAGTGGAATTAGATGATCAACTTGACGATGGGATTAAGATGATTAGATAATTATACATGTGAGAGAAGATAGGATAAATGATGAATTTGGTACATTATCAATCCATCATTGCTATAATAAGTCTCATCATAGTCTATGCAATCCTTTTAGGTAGCATACACCATGATGTGTGTGTGTGTGTGTGTGTGTGTGTGTGTGTGTGTGTGTGTGTGTGTGTGTGTGTGTGTGTGTGTGTGTGTGTGTGTGTGTGTGTGTGTGTGTGTGTGTGTGTGTGTGACCGTGATTGCATTGTGCCAAATTGTATGAGTATAAAATGGTAAAATTATGAACTCTATAGAGGGTACCCAAAGGAATAAATGTGGCTTTGATGTCATTATAACATCATTATTCATTGCATCCTTTAATAAAATAGACATGCTTCAAGACTATTTAAAATACTAATATTAAAATAAGACAATCATATATAATAAAACAATCATAAGCATATATATACATGATAAAATACATTAAAACAATAAATAACATACAAGTGACACACATAAGGATATGCATATAAATGTACAATGCATAAATATCTTGTTTATTGTCTTGATGAAAGATAAGATGAGTGATCAGGGGATGAGTTGGAATAAGTCAGTTATGATGTAAATTAATATAAGGCTATGGATAACTACTTGGAATATACTAGGGATTTATATTTGAATAAGGTTGTTGAGGTCATGAGTTAAGATGACTAGGACGTAAGACAAGGTAAGATGATAATGATATGGATGACTAGGACATAAGACAAGGCAAGAAGGAAAAATGATATTAAGGTTAGGACATGAAATAAGATAACTTAGGGAATAGGAAAAGAAGACCAAGATACATAGGACATAGGATAATATAATCATAAGATAAGACTACTTATATTTTGTTTTTGGATTTTTATAGATTTTATGATTTTTATGGTTTTTGGGATATGTATGTACACTATATGTAGACACCTAAATTGTGTCAACTCCCCTTGGTCCTAACCCACACTTTATTAATTTAAAATAAACAACTTATTTTAAATTATGACCTCACCTAAGACACATCACCTAGGACACATCGCCTTGGACACCTCACCTTGGACCATTTCCCACCCTATGACTCATCTTGAGACTAAGTCATCTCCCTAAGACCTATTCTCACTCCTTTCCAACCACCTAACTAACCCTCATGCTTATTAACCCCATCATTTGACCGTTCCCCAACCAACAAGTGCACTTGGTGGATGAAGAATGGGTTTCTTAGCCCGTTTACTCATTCTTCAGCCGCCGACGTTGATTAACTATCAGTCGATGCTGGCATGACCATCGATGTCGGTTACATAAACCGACGTCTAACACAGAGTTACGCCCTTGGACTCTTCTAATCATGAATCTTGAATAGACTCTCTCTTGGACTCTTAAATCGACTTCCTCTTGGACTTCTCTCTCACTCGAATCTGGCTCTCTCTTGCTCTCAGATTCTGGGACATCAATGGCACTTCGACTAATGCTCACCTAGCCACAGACTCTGCACAAGTGACTCCAAACATTGGAGTGAAAGATTTCACAGGGGCCTTGACATCAGCCATAACAGGCACAAACGTTCAACACCTTGGTTCTTCATCTCACCAGAGCTAAGTATTTCTTCTACCTTTTATTTTAGTATTTAAAACACATTAGTACTTAGTCAATTTGCTATATCTAAATACTACCAGACTAGACCTGGCCTTCAACTAGACCTAGCTTTCTCCCTGGAGAGGCTAAAAATCCTTCCTTTTATCTTGACCCTTTTTGACAACCTATCATCTACCTTTGTCCTTCTGCAAACCTTATTTGTCTCTCTTCAACCTTGCACAGACCCAGACTCCTTCCAGACCCCTCTGTCGACCACAAACCCGTCCAAAACCTATCCAAGGCTATTGCCCTGACTGACATCGACCATTACCCCTATCGATGCTGGTAGTATAACTGACATTGGCAACTTGACCAACCGACGTTGACAACTAACTAACTGACGTCGGCAACTATGATAGACCGACAACAGAATACAGGTATGTATTATCTCTATTTCTTTTGTTTAGTCTTTCACCATTTCTTTTCTAGCATCAATCTTTTTGTCAATAAGTGGACTATCATCCCTCAAGGAAGTCTTTGCACTTCTTGGACTGAGCATATCACTTGGTAGTCCACCGTATCTGTCTCTAACAATCTCTTTGTTTGAGTACTTATTCTTATCTACAGGTGTCATCCTCCATAGCCAAAGAGGAGCTCCTTCAACATCTAGATATGATGCGCAACTTCATCTGGGTATCATCTAACCCCTGACCATTTATCCTTAGTTTCTTATTTCTTCTAAAAATTAAATAGCAAAAAATGAGTAGAAACATTCTGGCATGCCCAGTGGGACCCCTGAATTTCCTTGGGTTCATCATTCTTTTTTCTTCTGAAAAGACAATCATTCATATAGCTACATTAAGGAAATTTTATCTCCTTGCATCCTTCTTCTTTCTTTTTCTTTCGAAAATAAACCATAAGCACAAGTTAAAAAGAACTTTCTTTTTCTTCTTGTCATTTCTTGTTGCATCTTAGAGTAGTGAAATTCATGCTCTTAAACCTTTTCCCACTTGTCTACATCTGAACAAACATTTCAATTTTTTTAAAAATTAAATGCATTTCACTCCTACTTGAATGCATATTTAGCTCATCTATTAATTAACCACATTATGAATAAATCATAGTGCACATATGTTACACAACCTAACCACTATCACAATCAAACATCAAAACATACCTGAGACAAGGCCCGACTAGGATTTCACCACCTAGCGGATACCTTACCCTTCCTGGTAATCCTACTTGGACTTCATAACTAAGAGGAGGATCCACTATGTTCTCTAGCAGAGTATAAACTCTAGGGGAAGTATATATTGGCTAAGTGACCCAGCTTGGCTCTGGACTCGTGAAGTGAGGGGAGCAAGCTCCCAGCACCAGGCCACATACGGAACCTAACACAGACTTTTTGAGCACCAAAACATAACCTGAAACCAACCTTAGACTGCCTCTTTTAGGACCCATTCTAAAAGCCCATTCTTCCAACATATTCTTCTAAGGCATAAGCCACCAAGACTCTAAAATTTATTCTTAGGAATTAATGTTTAGAGGTTGCTTGCCTTCATCACTTTTGCTCTTTTTATCTAGTTTTTTGAGCTGGTAAGTATGCATTTTTTTGAGTTTTTAAACAACTCAGAGCTTTCTTTTTCTTCCAAAAACTTTCAATTTTTTGAGTTTTTGGAAACACACAGACACCAACATCAATTTTAAAACCGACATCAACAACTTTTACTCATCAACATCAATTTTTCCATCGACGTCAAAAACCTGTCTTCACCAACATTAGTTTTTAAACTAACGTCAGTCACTATCCACAAACTTTTTCCAAAATAACAAGCTAAAAACCCTAACTTTCTTGCTATAAAACACCCCTTCTGGTTTTCTAAAACTAAAATATATAGTTTCTGGAACCTAGACACCTTTCACCTTGGATGGATTTGACATGCAGTCAAACCAAATCCTTTATTGACCATGTGAGGCAACAACCACTTCTACCTTCACCTTTCATATCAAGTCCCCAAATGGAGCATACTTTAAACATTAAACATACTCCTATCCAACCTACCCCTGAACAACACCCAATTTTTCTTGAAGGGGATACAAACTTTGAAAGATTCCTTGACCATAATGTCAAGGCTCTCCAACACTATCTCGCGAGAAGCCAAACCTGAGACCCTTCAGGTAATCCCATTTATGGGATGCCAACTTCCTTGGTTGAAGTGACAATAGTCTCAATAGCCTCCGCTACCCAACCCATAATAACTCAGGCTATTACCTTGACCATTAACCTAACCATGACCAATGTCCATAATTGGGCCTTCACTTCCATTTCTAGACCTACCTCCATTGGGGTTTTTGTACCCCTTGAACCACAGACAATTCAATCAAGTTTGACACCTTTCCATAACTTGGTTGTCTCTAGCCCACACACTCTTGCACCCACAAATACAAGAGTGACCACCTACCCTTTAACCAGTGTCGCCAATATTCAATCACCTTTGGTGGCACCTAGTCAAGTTGTGCCCTCTAGCTTCATGGCACAAGCCCCCTTGACCTCAACCTCAGTCCCTATGACAAACTACCAATACATTGCACCTATGCAAGTGCAACCATGTACATCATATGCCCCTCCTAACCTCCTCCATGTACCCTATAACCTAGGGGGTGTTCCACCTGCTAATCTGTCAGTAGATCTAATCAAGATGCTGATGGATAAGATGTCTAACCTTGAGACATCCATTTTTGGTTCAAGCAATGTTCTTTCATATGAATAAATATGCAACGAACCCATTCACCCTTTCGTGCCTATTAGAACATATCCTAACCAGTGGGAACTCCCCAAATCTACTTGATTTCAGAGTAAAGAGGACCCATAACAACACCTATGAGCATTTAGATACACTTGTTACCTCATAGTGCATGATGATGTGTTATTACTTTGCACATTCCCCATGTCTCTTTCAGGGGCCACCCTTGATTGGTATAGCTCTATTACCAGTCATTCTCTCTTTTCTTTCACTCAACTCACCCAATTATTCCTTGACCACTTTTCAATTAACATCACCAAGAAGTCTCCATTATAGACCTCTATTCTATTCGACAATTCGACGATGAGTCCATAGCTGACTTCGTTGCCCATTAGAGAGGTTTGATTAACCAACTATCCTTTTCATTACCTCAAAATAAGCTCATTGAGCTCTTTTCAAGAGCATGTGCCAGGCACATCTCATCCAGTTTGTGGGTCCAAACATTTCACACATTTGATGAAGCTTTCACCATGGCCAAAAAGCTTAAACTCTGTGTAGTCGAAGAAGACAAGGTCAAATTACGTAGTAACACAAAATCCAATGACCCTTCTTCATCCAAATCATCTTCTTTCAGCTCCAAGTCCAAAGGATTGACAAATGCTATGGTCTTTAGACCATCATCTTTAACAACAACCAACCAGTCTCAACCTTCAACATCAGAATACATCACAAAACAATTCCAACAATGATACGTATAGTGTCAATACACTCCAATAAGAGAGTCATACACTTCCGTGTTGGATAAACTTGTCAAGCAAGGGGTCCTTAATCTCCTTCAAATTCGACCACCTCAATTTGACCCCTCAAAATCCATTCCTACCTGGTATAGGGAAAATGACTTCTGTCACTACCACCATGTCAAAGGGCATGACATAGACAACTGCAAAACCTTCAAGAACATCATTCAAGACATGTTGGACAAGGGGGATCTTGCTTTGGATAACCCAAATGCACTGGCCAACCAAAATGGGGATGTCTTTAGATAACCATTCCCTAACAATCCCCTCAGTCAGCATAACATTTAGACCATAGTCAATGACTTTCAAGAGCGTAATATAAGCATGGTCGACATGGTTTCTAACCAACCTCTCCCACAGTCTAAAGAGGTTAATCAACCTATTTATCCACCATAGGTAGAAAAGCCTTCTTCTCCTATTTGTCCTCTATCCAACCCCCTTTTACACGTGGGAGAGTCTACTTTGACCTCTCCCATATTGGAGGATGATTTGATGGCACCAACGTCAGCTGCCTCGCCCTCATCCTTCTTATCATCATTAGGGGATCATACTTTCCCTGTTATTCAACCTCACGTAGAAGCCATAACCATCCCATGCCTCTCAAACCTCACTCTCCCACAAGTGAAGGTAGACTTGAACCTCACCTCACCCAATAGTAGTCCTCACATTAAACCAAAGAAGGCTACTAAACCACATCAGAGAACTCCTCCCCCACCATCATCATCGCCCTCTATTTTGGGCCCACACCCATCCACTTTAAAAGGAGTGCTTCCTACTCCAACACCTCATAGAGGCAAATTGCCTCCATTACTCTCTCAACCAAACATAAAAATACTTCCTCCAAAACATCCATCATCTCTCATCAACAAAGTGCCATCTACTCATGTGGCTTCACCACCTATGAAAAAGATGACATGACAAACTCCCCAAATAACTCATAAAAAGGAGTTGTCTACCCCAACTACAACAAAAAGCACAAAGCCATTAAGGGAATCCTATGCTTCGATGTTATGTCAATTGTTGTAGTCATCTAGCATCACTCTTCCACCTATTAAACCATATCAACCTCTCGGATCAAAACCATCTTGGTTCGATGACACTAAAATTTATTGGTATCATCGCACACCTGGACATGATACTGAGTGTTGCTATGCCCTTAAGGTTGTTATTTGCCAACACTTGAAAAAGGACACCCTTCACATTGAGGCTTCTTTTGACCACTTTTTTGACAAATCACCAACACAATCTCATGCCTCCCAAACCTCTTCACCTAAATCAGGATCCCCATACAAGACTATGGTCCCTTTACCACCATCCACTCCGTTATTTGAAATCAACACAATTGATGTGGCCACTGGGCCCCAAGCTATGAAGAATAAAGGAAAAGACCAGACTTCTACACTTTTGACATATCCATTATTCATCAAGACCTCTCAACCAACACAACCCAAAATTTATATCTTGGACATGTCTCAACTAACATCACTGGGGGAAATTCTTCCTAACCTCTCTAGTCCACATGACGTTTGGTATAAGTGAATTGTGGACTATTTGACATATTTTATCATACCTCCCAATCTCTCTAGCAATGGATAGTGGGCTTTTATCAAAAGCACTACTCGCTACACCATGTTGGGGGGACATCTCTACAAATGAGGTCAAGACAACCTCCTCATCTAATGCCTAACAACCACTGAGACTTCTCATGTCATCAAACAAGTCCATGACCGGATTTGTGGAGAACATATCAGTGGTAACTCGGTTGCCAAGCACATCCTTTGCCTGGGCTAGTATTGGCCCACTCTTAACCAAGACTACAACAACTATGTTCAGCATTGTACCAAATGCCAACAACATACTAACCAACTTCACGACCAACATCGACCAAAAATTTCCTATAATAATGACCAACATGTGACCAATTTGGAATGAAGAAAATGGGGCAAGTTTGCTCCTAATTGACTCAGACCTTACATTGACACACAAGTATGGATTAGCTACTTATCATCTGTCTTCTCTCGAAGGCCAACTAAAACTTGAGCCTCTTAATGCCTTACATCTACGACCATTTTACTATTAGTCAAGTAATCATTCACTTGACATTTAACTTGAGCTCATCCCTTGAGCAACCCCCATCATTGTCATTCCTATTCCTTTTAACCCTTTGTCAACCCTTTTGTCAAGCATGAATGTTTTGTCCTAATAAAAGGGAAACCCTTGAACCTCTATAGTGAAGTCCCTGACCAAAATTTCAATCCACAAATAAAACTATAAAATAGGGATGAATATTCAAAGGTCATAAACTATAAAGGTAGACTGCTCCCTCGAAGGACAGCTGCATCATTTCTGTAATAAAATAGACTGCTCCCTCGAAGGATAGCTATCAACTAACTTCCAAACATACAAGAAGCACAATATAGACCACTCCCTCGAAGGATGGCTATGCCTAAATTTGGATACATACTCAGCACAACATGACCATAAAACACAACAATATCTCCAGGTGGACTTCCCACATTGATCAGTCCCAAAAAAGAATGATGACTGACAAATTATTAAGTCATGGACTTGTCTATAGGCATTCTCAGGGTCACCTATAAAAGGGGCAAAGTTGTCCCTGCTAAAAAGGGGTTACCCTATCCTTACATCTCACACAATCATGCCTATCACCCCAACATACTCAAGGGATTTTGAGCTCACTTAACATCAAGTGATTCAACTACTTTTCTAACACAAACCAATGGTCAATGACGTAATGCATAAACAGGGCTTTTATTTCCAAAAACCTTATCTATGCAATCATTATAGTCCTTGTCAATGAAAGAGAAATGTGCCTTTCACTTCTTATACATCTTGGTCACATCCAACCAAACCAAACCAAACCTTTTTCAGACCACTAACATGACTTAGCCCATTCACACTAGTTTTTATGGAAAACAATACACATGGAAACTATCGACCACACATAACTAATGTTATAGAATACACCATCACAAATATGGAAAAGGCTGTAATATCATCATATCTTCATCATTTCAAGCATGTACCATCACACATATGGGAACTGCTGACATCTCTAACATGACCAACTATCGACCACTTGGACCCTTTTTGTCTGAACTACATTGGTCTGATGGCCCTTACAATAGGGGCTGTGTAGGCAGCACTTAGTCTTCTGAGGTTAGCTCAACCATTCACCCATTCATCACCCTAAAGACAATGACCATCCATTCATCCATCTACTTAATGGACCAACCATATCACCTTTAACCATGACCAAACACCTCGTCCAAAATCATGACCAATCAACCAACCCTGACACTATAGAAGTCACTTTCAACTTCTCATGGGGCACACTGAAGATCACATACATCTCCCTGACCACAACAAACAACACTTGAGATCACTTATATCTTAGTGTGACCTGACCAATGACTATAACCACTTTTGAAACAACTCTACCTTAGTTATTTTGATTGCATGTATGCTACCTCATGAATAGTTAGCAAAATTGTGCGCACCTCATATTACGACTGTCACAAGTATCAGATCGTGCTCTAGTTGATCCCCAATACTTGTGACATTTTCATGTTTTTTAGGAGCACTTCCTAAGCCTAGGATACTTGGAACACGATGACCATTAGAGCTACAACTTTGATCATTTAATCCAATCAGCTACGACTAAATGCTGGGGACCGGTTATTTCAATTTTAGCACTCCTCAACCTTACCTGTGACAATTTGACCAGACTATCACATGAAGTGGTGTACACGCAATCCAAACTATTACAATGTACACACTCCAACTTTGCCATATCCATCCACTACCTATCAAATCAACACCTGATATCAGGTTACCTTCCCTCGACTCTTGCTTTGAGGGGGAATACCTCATCTCATATTTGGGGCAACCTACACCTTATCTCATACCTAGGGCATCTACTCCTATTTTTGTCTTGTAGTTTGTCTAGAATAACCAACAAGACAAAAAGGGGCAAATGTAGACACCTAAATTGTGTTGACTCCCCTTGGTCCTAACCCACACTTTATTAATTTAAAATAAACAACTTATTTTAAATTATGACCTCACCTAGGACACATCACCTTGGACACCTCACCTTGGACCATTTGCCACCCTATGACTCATCTTGATACTAAGTCATCTCCCTAAGACCTATTCTCACTCCTTTCTAACTGCCTAACTAACCCTCACACTTATTAACCCTGTCATTTGATCGTTCCCCAACCAACAAGTGCACTTGGTGGATGAAGAATGGGTTTCTTAGCCAGTTTACTCATTCTTTAGCCATCGATGTCGATCAACTATCGGCTAACGCTGGTGGGACCACCAACATCAGTTACATAAATCGACATCTAACATAGAGTTATGCCCTTAGACTCTTTTAGTCATGAATCCTGAATAGACTCTCTCTTGGACTCTCAAATCAACTTCCTCTTGGACTTCTCTCTCACTCAGATCTGGCTCTCTCTTGCTCTCAAATTCTGGGACATTAACGACACTTCAACTAACGCTCACCTGGCCATAGACTTTGCATAAGTGACTCTGAACATTGGAGTGGAAGATTGCACAGGGACCTTGACATCAGCCATAATAGGCACAAACATTCAACACCTTGGTTCTTCATCTCACCAGAGCTAAGTATTTCTTCTGCCTTTTATTTTAGTATTTAGAACACATTAGTACTTAGTCAATTTGCTATATCTAAATACTACCAGACTAGACCCGACCTTCAACCAGACCCAACTTTCTCCCTGGAGAGGCTATAAAGCCTTCCTTTTATCTTGACCCTTTTTGACAACCTATCATCTACCTTTATCCTCCTGCAGACCTTATTTGTCTCCCTGTAACCTTGCACAGACCTAGACTCCTTCCAGACCCCTTGGAATGTTGGATGGAAAGATAAAAAGATGAGGGTAAGGCTATAAATGGGGTGAGGACCAAGGAAGAATGGACTAGGTATCGCTAATAACCACATCGTGAAGGAACCAAATATCTAGTTGCCTGAGCATCTACTGGAGGATATGTCAAGATGATTCCAAAAAATTTATCAAGACATATTTCACTACCTTATGAAGGTTAAGATTGGAAAAAAATATGGACATAATAATAAGATGTAAAACATGATGGATAAGGATGTTTGGAAGGTAATGCATATAGGGTTGATAAGGGATATGATATGATGAAATGGACTTTTACCACTAGGTGTTGAGGTATCTAAAAATAACATATTATTTTACCATAACATTGAAGACCAATTTTCATCATGGTACTTGCCCAAAGTATTATAAATTAATTTTCACCATTAGATGAATATTTTTTTTGACTTTATGGATGTCATCTTGATTTATTAGAGATGGTCAAGATGCATGTGACAAACACTTTCTTGATATTTTGATCAACACCTATTCTAGGTAGATGTGTTTTTAGGATCATGATGTTGATACTAGGTGAACTAATGCCATAATAACCTTCATTAAACCTTGAGTTATATCTTTATAAATGTCTAGACCAGGTGTCTTTATCACCCCTATGAGACACAATGTTATTCAAGAAGGTGATGTGAGTTATGGATTGTATTAGATCTTAATGTTGATGGGGGTGTCTTGGACTTGTATGGATGATAGGATTTTGATGCTAGGTGTTATGGGTGAGTGAGGATTGGGTCTAGTAGTTGCACACACTATTGGAGATGTTGGATGTTGCATAGTTGATTGGTACCGTATGATAAAATATTTTAAGAAATTCAAGACACTTTAACTTTGTTATCCTTCTTTGATTTGACTATTTAAAATATAATTCGTCATATTGTTATATATGTATACATTATTTTGATTTGATAATTTTATTTGACTTTGACTACCCCTTAGTGCTTGAAAATAGGCTTTATTAGGGGTATCTGACTTTATAATTGATATATGATGATTATTTTGACTTGATGGTCCTTTAGTGCCTTAAAGAAGTTTTCACTAAGGGGAGATTCAAATTTTTGACTTGGATAAGTATTTAACTTATTTTGAATTATTGATGGATCAAGATTGGCTTCATAATTAGGCTTACTTGTTTGAATATTATTGTCTTTGTCCCTTGTATTTTCATCACATTACATGTTGTGTGAGGAAGAGTCTAATGATATATTTCCCTATTTTTCCTTATGGTGGGAGGTGATTAAATGATTATTGATGGGAAATAAAGTGGGGGGATATCATTCAATGAGATAAATTAGTGGTGGTTTGGTATAATTATCCTCATAGAGGTGCTTAGGAGACCTAACTTTAGGATTGGATAAAATATCCTCAAGATTCATAAAAAGATCACTACGACTAGTTGTAGGACACACATTCATGGTGGGATTAGATTTAGTCTAACAATCATTAACTGATAAAGATTGTAAAAAATATGTTATGACCATATCATCCTATCTTGGACAAAGGTTCATGCATTTAAACTCATCAATATTTAAATTAGATACATCCTCAAAGATATGGGTATAGTCATGATCTAAAACATTAATTAAGGATGATGATTTTGATAGGAATCTAATTTAACTGCCAATGTTGCACATGATCATGATGTAGACAAGATTAACATTGACTATAATGTGATGTTTTTATAATATGATATTTTGATTGAGGCCATATAAAGGGCCTATTGGATGACATTATTTCCCATAAGTACCTTATGTACTTTAAGTTTGGTAATGGAGGCTTTAGGATGAAGAGGCTTGTGGAAATGGAAGACTTGGCTAAATGGCTGAAAGCAAGACAATGGAGAAATAATGGGTTCATTAAAAATATATTGATGGAGGAGAGATGCATTAGAGAAGGGAGGACTAGGTTCATCATAAATGGTCTCATCATTGAAAAGGGGTTTGTTAAAGATAGGTAGACCATGGAAGATGGGCTTGATGTCTTCACCTTGGCTTAGAGGAGGAAGAGATTGATCAACATTAGTAAAATAATCTTGGAATACCCTTTCTTGGTCACCCTTAGACGTAGAATGATCTAGGTTTCCATTAATTTCAAGGTCACCATGATCAATGAGGTCTTAGAATTTTTTTTGTAGATTTAAGCATCAATTAATAGTATGACCCCAAGCTCTATGATATTAAAAATATTGATTTTATCTATACTAAGAGGGCTTAATCTTGTTTGGATTAAAATACCTTTTGTGTAAATATGCCATTATGTTAACAGCAATGAGTTTGTGGAAGAAGGATTTTAAGGATATACGAAAAGGTGTATAGGGCCTCTCTTCACTTATTGACTTGGAATTTAGATCAAATGATTATTATTGTAATCGAAGGGTCTCATTAGTATTATAAGAGGTGGCAAAGATAGGATTCCCTTTTATACTATAAGAATGGGTAGGTGATTGACTACAACTAGTAGATGGAGGTTTTTAATGTAACTAGATAGTATTAGGTCTAGGTGTAGATAGGCATGAATGGGTATAAACTAGAGGCAATGTTGATTGAATGGGGTCAAATTCTATAGGAAATGGGGTGACCATTTCAAGTAGTTATAAAAGGAGTGCATCTCTATAGGAAAATATATACTTTGTAATCAGGGTGTCATACAAGTTTATTTTGGAAGCCATGGATTAAAATGGGAGAAGGGATGGACATGGTGACTCATTTTCCCTCATTGACAAGTGTAGTGGATTGAATGGAAATATTGAGGGATGAAGATGGGATGTGTGGAACAAATTTGGACAATGACTTGCTTTAGGATATGATGTCAAGTTTGATTGTATATTTGATGTGATTGTGATGTGAGATGTTTTGAAAGGGTAAGAAAAGATTAAGTAGACTAAATTAGGACATGATATAAACTTTATAAGGTTTAGAATTGATTAAAATTAGTGAGCTATGATAATCTCTAGGACTTGAGAAGGGGTTGGACTAGCCCAAGAGAAGTGATTTTGACTAGGGTTGATTTGATTTAGACTATCTCAATATTTGGATGATTTACTCAAAGGGAATGAGATGAATTGGCTAATAAGATATGATGATGATGTGTATATGACTCAAACTTGAGTTTATTTGGACATAAAAAAGATTATAATGAGGACCTTGATGTGGTAAAGAGTTATTTCCCATGTGGATTAATTAAGGTGTAGGAATTCAAACTTTGATGGGGTTTTAGATTATGGGACAAGGGTATGATAGGGTAATGGCATGTTGGATTATGACTAGTTTAGGTCTATACTAAGGATGTATATACATGGGATAATATGTGTGATAATATATACTCTGGATAAGAAGATTTGGCAAGATAAGGTTAACAAGAGTGACATGATTTTGACTAAGAAAAGGTGAGTAATGGGTTTGAACTAGGAAAATAATAAGTGGGGATGTGAGGACAAGATGGACTAGGATATGAAAAGAGTAAGGTATGATTATGTTGTGTGTAGACTATGTGAAGAGGAAAGACTTGATGTTTAAGGCAAGTGATAGGATTACATTAGGATACTAGAGATGGTTAAGAAAAATTGATAGGGTTTGACTAAGGCTAAGTATAACAAAGTGATGATGAATAAATAATGATTAAATTATTAGGGGATGATGACAAGGAGGGTTTAGGTTATAATAAGGGCAAGAATAATAAATGATAAATTACAATATGGGATAGCTAAAGTAAGCTAAGACAAGATAAAGGAAGAAGGGTTAGACTTATGATAAAATGTTATGGGGAATGACCAAGGTATGATAAGACTATACTAGGGTATGACTAAAACATGAGGGACAAGGGAAGGTTAGGCTAAGGTATGACTAAGATGTGATTAGGTAAAAATAATATGATTAGGATTAAAGGAAATTATGATAAGGGGATATAAAGAAGACATGGTCAAAATGATGAGGTTTTGACTGTGATATGGGATGCTGATGATGGTGGTGGTCAAGACCAGGTGGTGGATGATAATTGACCTAGGGGATATGTTAGACTAAGGGGATAAGATTTTGTGTGTTTAAGGTATGTAAAAAATACAATCTTCCACAACACACATAAAAAACAAGCAAGACACAAACCTAAATTTAGTAAACTGATGCATGAGTGTAACTCGATACCCACCCCACCTTATGACTTCAAAAGAAAGGTTATATATTGGTGCCCCATTACAAAAACTCCCAACCATATCTATCCATTTGTACTTGGGGGCCACTTGAGGGATGTTATTTCCTCAATAACAAAATGCTTGTTATAGATAAACATATTAATCTAAGATATACATGTTCATGAGGGGCATCCCCAATATACCAAAGGTACATGGGGCCAAACTCCATATAGGGTATTATCTAATGCTTGGTTTTGAGATTTAACTTCTCATCTTTATAGGATACTATATGGGTTCTTCCACTTGGCTTAATGATAACTATCCTTGATTTTTATACTCCACTAGAACATAGAGTATGGTTGAATCTGTGGTGATGAAATCTACATCACCAACCCCTAAGACTAACATAAAATACATGGTGATAAATTCCACATCATGTTTCACCCTATAAAATAAAAATGGGGAGGGTTTATTAGTGGTTTTTGATCCTCTAAAAATCACCACAAAGACACAAGGAGGAGAGCGTACATCACTGTAACCTTCAGGTGGAACTCAACCAAATAAAAAATATTTATTAACTAATTAATTTAGATGTGTGGTAAGATAAGATTATAAAATCATGTTTTATACCACATCTTCTTCTATCAACCTACAAACAAATGGGTTAGTGGTTTTGAGTGTGGCCTTCAACTGATTGTATTACAATGACACCATTAATAGTTTGATGAAAATATTAAAAGTAGGAAAAGGTCACCATTGAATTTTCCCCTATGGAAATCCCAAAAAAAGGTTAGTTTTAGACCAATAACCTCAATTAAAACACTAGCAAAAAGTCTTGAATTTGCACACTATAACTATTGAATGAGAGGCCAAGATGTGGGGATTTAGGCATAGCATCCCCCAGTAGGTTCAAAGGACATATCCCCTTGTAGGGTCTATGGGTATATCCCCATGTGTGTTAAGAATATTTTGGTACCATTGAAGTGGCTCAAAATTCACCAATTTTTTCTAAAAATAAATGCACTCAAAAAGAAGAATTTAAAGGCAAAAAAGGACCATTTCAAAATTTAAGTTATGCAAATTCCATTCTATTGTATGCTTTTATAAAAGAAGGAAATCCAATCTATTTTAATTACAAAATTTTATAAAAACTCTTTATTTAAAATGACTACTATAAATATATAGCCCAAAACTAACTTCATTATCTAATAGACTATAAATTGGACTAAAATTATAAAAACCATTCTTAAAAGATAAACATCAATGGTATTTATCTTTATCATACATGGAAAGTGATTTGGTAAGGTCTCATAAGTAGACTAATTATCAAAAGCTTATAATTGTAATGGTCTCAAAAGCCTATAACCATAATACAAAGCTTAAAAACATAGACATTGAAATATGACATCGACCAAAATGACTTTTTAATAAGCAACATTTATTATGAATGATGATGATGTGATATAAGATTGTAAGAGACATTAACTCACAATGAATGTCATGAACTCAATAACTTTAATACACCACTATCAAAGCATAGGGATAATAAATATGGTGTAATAAATGTGATGCTTGGCTATAAATTTTATTTACCTTGGAAAATTATAGATGTCTTTGTGGGAGGATTTATCCACAAAATTCAATATTTTTTTCTTTCAACTCAAAATTATATTTGTTATCCATGATTCTAAAACCATAATTAGATATAAAAAAGTCACATATTATGTTTGGGAATGGATTTTTGATAGATTTTAGCAAATTCATACATAATTTTATGTCGTAACTAGCAAGAGGAAATTTTATAAATAGCCAGATATATGAAAGTGGAAATTTAATGTTAAAAACAAAGTTTGACTAATTGACTCAGAGATAAGACAAAATCTACAAATAGACATATCAAAAAAATATTTTAATGGATTCTTAAATTTTCTTATAAATTTCTTTATAAAATCTGCCCTTATACTGATCAAAATCATAATGTGCTTAAATATTACTATATTAAAACGTAAATACTAGACTAACTAAAGGACTATAATTACACAAAATCATTGATCAGATCAATAAAATCACTTATTTTACCATGCCATTAATTTTAATTTTGTTTAATTATTAGCATATCTGAAACAAAAAAAGTAGAACAATATGACAAATTTAACCAAGTAGATTATAGATAGACATAAGATCCATTGAGAAACAAATCAAAGCATCAATTTTTTTTATTTGATCCATTGAGAAACAAATCAAAGCATAAAAAATGAGATGAGATCAAAGCTACATTAATCAATTTTTTATCTTCACACAACTCTATTTCTAGTTTTTGGTTTGTGCTAAAAATTTTACAAACATATTGAACACCATTTGGGAATAATAATAATAATAATAATAATAATAATAATAATAATAATAATAATAATAATAATAATAATAATAATAATAATAATAATAACAACAACCCCTTATAATGAGATAGTTTGATTAACAATAATTTTATGGTTTTTTTTTTGTGAGTAGATTTTAAACAGCAAACCTGTGACCAGGTTAGAGGCCAAAATAAACTAATGGCTAGGACAAAAAAGTTAAAATTCAATGAAATAATTATCAATAGGTTAGAATGCCTTTATACACAAAATAGGTACATATATTATAAATTTTATAAAGAAAAACTTACACACACATTATTGACTATCTTCCTCGAACCTTCACATAGAATTGAGATCAGAGGGAGACCAAATAGTACTAGGGATACTTGTGGACAAAGATTTTTAAATGTATATCCACCAATTATCTTCATTATGACTTGTACTTTTAGTTCACACACTCCAACACAAATGTCCAGCTCAAGAGGAGGGCTCCCACTTGGTCACCAATATATATTATATAATCTTGACCAATGGATTAAGAACATATAATAAAACTCAAACCAATCTAAACTCTAATATAATCATAAAAAAATTGGGAAATAAAATAAAATGAAAGAAAGAAATAGGCTCAAAATGGAATGATTATATCTGGATTATGAAAGCATTTGACTCCCAAGTAGATCAAGATCATGATCTACGACCAAAAGATTAGTGCTTGATGGATTACTCATAAACTCAAATTTATGGATAAATTGTTGTTGGCTTCAATTGCATGACAATAGACTAAGTTTAGAATTGGAAGATCATGGATTTTCCTCTCATTCCTTATTTGGTATCAATGGAGTATTGACTTATTTAAATAGAAGGAAGGAGATTTCTATGGAATTTTGAATTCCATAAAAGGCTCTAAAGAGAGGGAATTCTAAGGAATTTTAAATTCCTTAAAATTCTCTAGAGAAATAACTCTCTAGAGATTTAAAGGTTTTTATAATCCATTAGAGGAGTCTAATTATATTTAGGGGAGTGTTATATAGCTTTAAAAGAAGGGTTAGGTGAGGAATAGGGACTAGCCTTGTAGGAAAGCCTAGTGATAGGAAGGTAAGTAGGATTAGAATTTTAAATTCCAATATAATAGATAAGCAGGGTTAGGACAATATTAGATTATTAAATGGAGGATAATAAGAATATGAATTGATGTGGGAGGAGGATATAAGGTTAATATGATGTAGAATGAATAAGGGGTGGGCTGCTGGGGAAGGAGTTGTATGAAAAAATGGCTAGAAGGGGACTAGGAGGATTATATTATTGATAAATTAGATGATATTAAATGAGATACACAATTATTAGATGAAATTAGAGATAAAGGGAAGTGAGAAATTTTAGATGAATATATTTTTCTCCTCTTTTAAAG
Organism: Torreya grandis; assembly: GCA_037957365.1. Lineage (NCBI taxonomy): Eukaryota > Viridiplantae > Streptophyta > Pinopsida > Cupressales > Taxaceae > Torreya > Torreya grandis. The sequence continues at coordinate 2,169,557 of JARHVA010000849.1, read as the reverse complement.
GGCATTGTGATTAGACAAATTAAAGGAAGTAATGTTATTTCAAAGAAGAAAGATCATGGATGTTAGCAAATGATGTTAGTGGACAAATATATTAATTGTGTATTTTTTTACCTCTATTGGAGGTTTTCCCACCTATATATGTGTTTATTGATCTATATGTATCTTTGTTAATTCATTAACATGTATATATATTATTGGAGGTTTGTCAATGATGTCTCCAAGTGACCAAGGATGTTGATGAGGTGTCATATATGTTATAATGACAATGACAAAGTGTGGTTCAATGAGTTTCAATGTTCTTGCATGGTTATTCAGTGTTTGACTTAGTTAGATAATTTATGGATGATATTGATGGTATAGACATGTTTCAGAGATCTTATGGGATGTTATGATTGCTTATAATGCTTATGAAAGTGAATGGAATTAATCACAATAGTCATATGAATGTCTAAGCTCAAGTAGTCATCTTGATAGATAAGGTTGAGTAAGTAGTTTGATGATGTTATATTTCAAATGTGTGAAGGTTTCATGAGTATTTTGATACATTGATGGATTCCCCTATGAGAGGTGATCATGTGGTTCAAATTTTAGGTCTAGACATTAAGCGTAGCAAAAGTTATAACATTGCAAAGTTGGCCTCTTAGATAGAGTTCATTAAGTTTCTATACTTAGCCAAATTTGAAAGAGGATAACTAATAGTGAACATTTAATTGGATCATAGATATAATGGTGAGTGTTTAATCTAACCATATAATGATCTAATGGAGTGTGTGATCATGTCATTAGTGATCCACTAGTGCGTATTTAGTCAATATGTCAAAGAGTCTAAGATTGCATGTGTTGGTGATAAGTGTCATAATCTCATAATCTTTAACAAAAGATCAATGGCATGAGGGTATTCATACAAATGGAGATCAACGGTGAAGATTGAGTCAAATAGTCAATGTGTGTAAAAGGTATGTATATCTACCAAGTGACACAATTGTGGAATCTCAAATTGAAGATCAATAGTGAGTATTTTAAGATAAAGACCAAGCTACTTTCAAGGATATTGATAGAGTGTGTTTGATCTAGCTGCCAGGGGAAATGAGATGTAGACATGTGGATGATGTTTTTACAATACACAGTGACTGTTGGAATTTGAATATTCAAATTAATAAATGAAAACTAGTCTAGAGTTTTTGAGTTATATCTTTTAATCTAAGATGAATTTCATGGTGGTGTAAAAGGCAAAATTGTAAAAGACTCCAAGATGAATCAAGAGACACTAGTTAGAAGGTTTGAATGTTAATACAGTCAAAGATATTGAGTTTTAAAGTTGACTAAATGTTTGACCATGTTTTTCAAGTGACCCAAGAAGGATAATTAAAGAGTTCTTGATGGTATTTCAATGTTTCAAAATGAGATAACTATTAGAGAGTGTTGTAGACTCCATGAGGACCATATGCATGTATTTTTGAGGCTTGAACAATCCATATTTTTTGTGAACAATTCATTAGAATTTGGTTATGTTTTTTGAATGCACTAGTAGACTAAGTGACCATGTTGTAGAGGTAAGGTGTATGTGTTGAGAGAGCAAAACATAGAGATGAAGGAAATAGATCAAAGGGAATATGCTTAGTGGATGAACTAAAGTACAAAGTAGATTGATGATGAGTGAAGAATCCTAGAATTATCCAAAAGGGGTGTTTGGATGCATTGCTTGTATGATCAAGTTTGAATAAGTGTGATGAGTTGAAAGAGAGGTGTTATACATTGTTTCCCCATCAAATTGAAAGGAAATCAAAGTTTTGGAGCTATTGATTTCATAGGTGTTGTGTGGGTGTTAAACATATAGAAAAAGTGAGTGATTTTTCATAATTAGGAGTGGGTGTTCCTTGTGAAGTGGGATCTTTACTAAAAGGTATCATGTTTTTAATCATTTTAGAGGAGAAGTAGTCCATGTGTTTGTAGGCTTGAGAGTGGGTTTTATTCCCAATGAGGATTTCCCATAGAATTCATGTGTTGTGTGTATGATCTTACATTATCTCTCTTATTCATTATTATGAATAATTTGTATGCTTTATGATTTTTTATGGTTTTTGATTAAGAGTTTTAAAGAATTACAATTGAAGTTTGAAATATATTGCATCACTAATTCACTCCCCCCACTCAGTGGTTGTACCTCTAACAATTAGTATCAAAGTAGGACCTTCTTTGAAAGTTCAACCACTTGAAGGTGATCCAAGGTAAAATATGGATAACCAATTGAAGAAAGAGAATCAAGAGTTGAAGGATCAAGTGGAGGTTACTTATGTATGTCTAAAATCAAGTGAATAAAAGTGCAATCAGCTCAATGCACTTTTTGAGAAGTAGAGAGGTAAGATGAGAGAGTATGATCAAGAAGAAGCCAAGAAGAATTTTAGAATAATATCATGGCCTCAAGATTTAAGGCTATTAAGGATGAGTTCATCAAGATCAATAAGGAGATAGAATCTTTAAAATCAAACTCAAGATCAAAATATGATAAAGAGAAGATCAAATTTCTTGAGGATCAATTAAGGGTTATCAAGACAAATCTGAGTTCAAAAAAGGAAGAATGTAGACATCTCAAAACTCAATTAGAAGAGACAAATTTTAATTTGATTTCAAAGCAAGGTGAGCATGAAGATTGAAATCCAATCTTGATTCTATAAATATTATTGAAGATCAAGAATGCAGATTGAAGGATGACATGGCTAAAGAAGATAAGAGGGGTAAAGAGACTATCCAAGTTCTCATAATTAAATTAGAGGATAGAATTTCAAGTATGAGAACTAAAAAGGATGAGATGATTCAATTGAAGACCAAGCTAAATTAATTAAAGGATGAGCATGAGTAGTTTGTTGTCAAGGTAAACAAGACTGAGAAAGAGCAAGAGAGGTCAACTCAAGACAAGAAGGATGCAAGTACTAAGATCAACAAGAAAATATCCATCAGGTATCCAAGTGCCATGAGTTATGAAATATATTTTAATAGTCATTGTTATGCTTGTCATAGGTTTGGTCATAAGGCAAGAAACTATAGAATGAAGAGTATCTAGTTAGCTAGAGGTATGGGTAATGTAGTCTACTTTAATTTTCATGACATGGGACATATTGCTAGATTCTACCCTATAATGCATAGGAAAAGACTAACCCAAGTATGGAGACCTAAGATAGTCAAGCTTGAGAATAATAAACCTAAGAGACAAGATGGTATGTTTGCTGAGAGGCATAATATTCATCAAGCATAAGGTATGAATGATGTTATTTATTTTTGTTGTCATCAAATTGGTCATATTACAAGATATTTTAAAAGCAAGCTATCAATTCATAAGAAGGTGCATGGCTATCCTAGTGTGCTCAAGAAAGGTCAATCCTTGGTATGGAATCCTAAGGAAGTGAAGACCAAGAAAACTAATTTAGTTGAGTTGAAAGATCAAAATGGACCGCCTGCTAAAGCAAAAGAAGAATCCGATATGAAGAAGGTTGAAGAATGCCAAGAGAATGTGTCATCTATCTAGATAGAAAAGGAGAATCAAAATTTAGTTCAAGTCAAACTCAAAGAAAATACCAAAGTGATAATTGAGGCTAGTTCTGAGGTATGTATGGATCTAATAGAGCATCCTATTGTTATTGAGCAAGTTTTATGTAAAGAATGTCAGTTATCAATGCCTAGTAATGAGGTTCTTTCTTTAGTTGAAAAGGTATGTCATGAATATTTGTTATCTCCATATATTTTCTATCCAATATTAGAATAAAAAGATAATATTGTAGTGGACGAGCATGTTGCTTCTCTTAAGCCTAAGAAGGATAAGAACTATCAATATTAAATCACCAATAAAGAGAATCAATATGAGGAATTATGGAAAAATATTGGTTTCACATTGTTTTAGGACATTATGGATCAAGGTGTATCTATATAAGCTTCAAGGAGACACTTGAAAAGAAAGAGGAAGCATCATGGATACCGGTTGAGCTTTGGTTGATGTAATAAGATAAGAATATCATTTGAAGATGTGCATGATGTGAGGGGGAGCACATGTGAGATGTTCTAATCATGGTGGAGCTATGAAGAAGTTTGATATAGTTGTGAATTTAAGAATATTGATATGATGACTTGATCAAACCAAGTCATATGTTTTGAGAAGGTATTGAATATTCATACATGAGCAAAAGAATCTTTGTAAATGGTCAGGTCCTATGATTAGAATACTATATAATAGAATCTAATTGAAAAAAGAAAATTGCGATCAATTAAGTTTGGTTAGTCAAAGGTGATGAGGTGGCTTAGTGATTCCAAAATGTTATCATGATTAGTTTTTGGTGTTTTGGCATGTTGATTGTTGTATGTGCAAGGTCTGTAGGCTGGGTATGGAGATTTCTAGGTGTCATTTGAAGAATTTCAAGTTTCCAATGTGTCTAAGTGGGATATAAAGGTGTGTTGACCTAATTTAAGTGTGTTCCAAGTGATTTCAAGTTTTGAAAGTATTTTTGTTCAATTGGAGATTTTTGTTTGCTCCCATGTTTCCCAGTTTGTGTTTAAGGGTATGCAAGTCAAAAAACCATGGTATAGGAAGTATGGGTTACCAAATGATTCTAAGATCAAAAGTTGGTCCAGAATTGTGTGTTGATGACCTATAAGTGTGAGAAAATTTTTAGATATGGGTGTTGATTGGAAGGTGGTGTGTTCACTGAGTTTCTCTTGTAAATGTAGTGTTTTTGCTCATGTTGTAAAAAAGGGTTACCTAGTGATTTGAGATATGAGACTACTTAATCAATTACAATGGCCAAATGGGTGCTAAAAAAGTCTTTCGTAGTCTTATTTACATGCATGGTTGGTTCCATGGTGGAAGATTTGTATAAATGGAGGGTTAATTTACTGGTAGGTTTATGAAGTATGTTACATATGAAGATATGAGTGTTGATTTTTGGCATGAATGAGGGGGAATATGATAATGCACCATTTATGAAATTTCAAGCCATGAAAGTTAATACACAAAAATTTATGGGCTCTATAAGGTCTAAGTAGGGCTACAAGGCCTCTAAGCAAGACTCGTATGAAAAAGTGGACTTTTGGGTCATTTTATCCAAAATACCAGGGTGATGAAAGGGTTCCTAAGCTTAGGTGACTTAGTTGGGGTCACTCTTAATGTTTTAAAGGTAAGTTCATGTAGTTTTTGATGTTCATGTATGTGTTGTCTTCATAGAATCTATGTATGATTGAAAAAGAGTGTAGTCATGGAGCATGTTTGAGAAGCTCAAGATAATAAGAGGTATAAATAATGTTAGGGGGAGTTTGTACCATCTCTCAAATTTGGTCCTTTATTATTATAATTCTTTGAATTATTTTTAGGTCTACAAGATCAGGAGTTGAGTCCACTTTGTCATTGTGTAAAAGGGGGACAAAGTACTTGAAGAGAGAGATAGAGTCTGAGCATATGATTTGTATTGGTGTTTGACATAAATAATAAATGGGGTGATTGTTGGAGGTTTTTAAATTATGTCTCCAAGGTGAGAAAGGATGTTGATGAGGTGTCATTTATGCTATAATGATAATGACAAAGTGTGCTTCAATGAGCTTTAGTATTCTTGCATGGTTCGTAAGTGTTTGACTTAGTTAGGTAATTAATGGTATGGACATGTTGTAGAGACCCTATGGGATGTTATGATTTCTTATAATTCTTATATAAGTGAATGAAAGTCATCAAAATATTCATATGAATGTCTAAGATCAAGTAGTTATCTTGATAGATAAGGCTGAATAAGTAGTTTGATGACATCATACTTCATACGTGTGAAGGGTTCAGGAGTATTTTGATACATGGATGGATTCCCATATGAGAGTTGATCATGTGGTTTAAATTTTAGGTCTATAAATTAATGTAGCAAACTTTATAACAGTGCAAAGTTGGCTTCTTAGATAGAGTTCACTAAATTTCTATACTTAGTCAAATTTGCAAGAGAAGATATAACGATGAGAATTTAATCAGATAAAAGATCTAGTAGTGATGATTTAATATAAATAGATAATGATATAAAAAATCATGTGATATTATCATTGTGATCCAACGGTGCATATTTAGTCAATATGTCAAAGAGTCTAAGATTGCACATGCTAGTGAGAAGTATCACAATCTCAAAAGCTTTGATAGAAGATCAATGACATGAAAGTGTTCATATAGATGGAGATTTATGGTGTGGATAAAGTTAAATAGTCAATGTATGTGGAAGGCACGCAAAGCTACCAAGTGGCACAATCTTAGAATCTCAAATCAAAGATCAATGGTGAGTGTTGAAAGGTAAAGACTAGGCTACTTCTGAGGAGATCAATGAAGTGTGTTTGATATAGCTACCAGGAGAAATGAGATATAGACATGTGGACGATGTTTTTGAAATACATAATGACCATTGGAATTTGAATATTCAAATTAATAAAGGAAAACCCATCTATAGTTTTTGGTCTATATCTTTTGGTCCAAGCTGAATTTCATGATGGTGTAAAAGGAAATTTTTTAAAGGACTCTAAGGTGCATCTAGAAACACTAGTTAGAAGGTTTGAATGTTTGTACAGTCAAATATATTGAAATTCAAAGTTGACTGGAGGTTTGACCATGTTATACAAGTGACCTGAAAAGGATAACTAAAGATTTCTTGATGGTATTTTGATGTTTTAAAATAAGATAACTATTGGAGAGTGTTGTAGACTCCATGAGGACCATTTGTGTGGATTTTAGAGGTTTGACCAATCCATCTTCAGTGTTAACAATTATTTAAAAGTTGAATATATTTTTTGAATGTGACCATGTTGTAGAGGTAACATGAATGTGTTGAGATAGAAGAAAATAGAGACAAATGAAAGAGATCAAAGTGAGTGTGCTCAGTAGATAAAATAAAGTAAAAAGTAGATTGAGGATGAATGAAGAAGCCTAGAGTGATCCGAAAGGGGTGTTTGGCTGCATTTCTTGTATGATCAAGTTTAAATGAGTGTGATGAGTTGAAATAGAGGTGTTATACATTGTTTTTCCATCAGATTGAAAAGTAATTAGAGTTCTAGAGCTATTGATTTCATAGGTGTTGTGTGGGTACTCAACATCTAGAACAAGTGGGTGCTTATTCATACTTAGGGGTGGGTACTCCTTATGAAGTGGGTGTTTCACTAAAAGGTCTCATGTTTTTAATCATCTTATAGGACAATAATTCTATATATTTGTAGGCTTGAGAGTGGGTTTTATTCCCCATAAGGGATTCCTACAAAATTAATGTGTTATGTGTATGATCTTGAATTATCTATCTTATTAATTGTTATGAATAATTTGTATGCTTTATGAATGCTTATGGTCTTTGATTAAGAGTCTAAAATAATTATGTAGTCATATAAAATGCAAAAATTGGTAACATGAGCATGGATAATGTGACCCAATCCTTAGGTCCCTCTTATTTTCTCTCTAAACCCCCTTAGGCTTATTTTCACTGATTCCTAGTCATTTGTGGCCTTTTAGACATGATCCCAACTTAGCCAAGACCTCTCTTCATGAATAATCCAATCCCCTAGGTCTTATCTACCAAGGAAAATAGAACCAAAGTTGGATTATAACATTAGAAACTAGGGTGTCCCCTTTTTAGTGCTCCTATCTAATCACAATTCGATCCTAGATTCTTATTTTTCTCTGATTCCACTTGTTCATTATGTCAGCCTAGTCCAGTTTCATCTAACTCATGACCAATATATCCCTATAAAATCTCATACAAAAATCATTTGGAAAGGGTTTTCAAATATCATTCAAGCAAGCAAGAATACAAGCACGACCACTTAAGCAATCTTCTCTATTATCTAAATACATCCAACATAAACACTTTCAAGCCAATTCAAGTCCTTACACTAGCCCGTAGTCATATCAAGCATACCCAACTTTAGCATTTCTTGCATTTCATTTACTATTGCACCAAGCACTCTTAAAGGGAGAACCACATATGGCTTGATCCCTCTTTAGATTATTGGTATGTAGGTAATGTGCCCACACATGAGGTGTGAAGCACGTCTAATGCATCTTACATACACTAACCCATTTTTTCCCACTTGCCAAAATTTACTTCAGTTACATAAAAGATACAAGTACATGAATAATCAACTCTGCAAGGATCTCTATTGATAGGGAGGACCTCAAAATTGGTACACAAGCTCACACTGAACATGCAAACAAAATCTAGAAAGATTGAATCCTTAGAATAATAGTGCTAGAGAAGGATTACATCATCATAGCCTAGGGTGTCCAATTCCAGTACTCTTGTCCAATCAAAAAATGAAGTCCAAGATCCTATCCATAATAGTGTCCTAGTCTTGCACACAAATTTCTAGACCCCACCTCAATCAGTATTGTTTAAAATAAGCTAAGTTTAATTTTCTCTCTCTCGCTACTATTTTTAGAAAAGGTCTAAATACAATTTAATTTCACAAATCAATATCTTTAGTTAGGAATATTATTTATAGATTTGTCCTACTCAAACCTATTTATTTAATAGGAATAAAACTCCATTATTCCCAAAAATAACAAATCATTTGGTGAACCTGACTTACTTTGAATTTTGCATAAAAACCCTAGAAACCCTAGGGTAAATTCTTAGATAATTTTCAATAATTTCCTAATTTTTTGCTTGCACATATAAATAAAAAAATTATCTCAAATTTTAAAATTTTGTAGTAAATTTTAAAATAAATTTATTTCAAACCCTAGTTGCATACACTAGGTCCCAGTAATTTTCTAGCATTAATCCAATAATTTCTTTATTTTTTGCTTGCACATATAATCATAAATTTATCTCAAATTTTAAAATTTTATAGTAAATTTTAAAATAAATTTATTTCAAACCCTAATTTTATCAACCAGCTCCCACTAATTTTCCAATCATTTTTTAAATTTTTAGTTGCATATTAAAATCATAAAATTACTTCAACTTTTAAAAATTCATAGTAATTTCAAAAAAAAATAATACTCAAAACCATAGTTGCATCTACTAGGTCCCATTAAATCAAACACTTTCCCATAAAATTTTGAATGTTTCCTTGAATACTTAACTTATAAATTCAATTTAAATTTCTAAAATTCATAGTATTTTACCAAAATATATTTGAAAAATCCATAGTTATATGTACTAGATGTTATTTTGCTTCTTGAGGTATCACATTACATGTTTGGGAGCTTTTTATCCTTTTTATGCATATTCCAATTCCTTGTTTAGAATATATCAGTTTAATATTTTATACTATTATCCAAGTTGTTTTCCTTATGCCACCTAAGTTCCTTGCATCTCTTCCTTTAATATGAAGTGCAAGACTTAGTATGAATCCTCCCAAATTCCTTCAATCTAACCATACACAATGGACAAATAACTAGCTCAGGTTTTTGTTATAAATCCTACACATCTAGATTATACAAATTTTCATGAGAATAACTTTGATAATGACCAGTATGAAAATAACAATGATGATGTACACATCGATGCTCATGATTCACTACATTAGACTACTGATCCACTTCCACCTATTTTGATAATGAAGTTATCCTCAACAAAGATTTAATTCTACAAATTTTTAGAGAAAGACTCAGGGAAAACCCCAAGATCATACTTTTATCTTACAATATATCATGGAAATTAAAAAGACTGAGCAAGTTGAGTCTTCCATTCCTTTAGAGCCACTAGTTGTAAATGACACTATGGGGGTAACTATGTCTCAACAACCCACTATAGTAGCCCAACTTACCTCTATGCCACTAGTTATAGCTAGTACATCCCTATCTCCTGATGTGGTAACCCTTGTGTAAGAGATAAGATCTCTTCAATCCAAGGTGCTATATCTTGAGAAAGGTGCCACTAGACCTATGAAGGCTTTGGATTCTTTTGCTTTACCGCATACACCATTGGCACATCACATTGCCTCTACACCCTTTCCATAAGGTTTTGTTCAACCTAAGCTTACTATATATGATGGAAAGGTTGATCTAGAGACATATTAGAGACATTTTCATGTATCATGCTTGGATTATGTCCTAAATGACTGGCTACTTACCAAGCTATTTCCATGGAGCCTAAGGGATTATGCTTTACAATGGTTACATAGTCTACCAAATCAGTTGGTCAATACATTCAATCCTTTAGTTGACATGTTCCTAGTACACTTCAGTATCAACATTGGTGATAAGGTTTCATATTCTCAAATTGTTCATATGCTCAAATTGCTCAACAAAAATAATGTCCAATTGAGCATCTCATAGACTATGTTCTTTAGTATAAGATCATCTTGGATAAGATGACTAGATCCATGGTAGATCAAGAGTTACAGGACATTTTCAAATAAAGTCCTCTACCATCACTTCATAAATCAATCATGTTCAAAAGATTATCTTCCTTCACTGAATGGTGTCATACATTAAAGGAAAGAGAAGTCAAACTAATTTCAATGGGAAAACTAAAGTACACTAATACATCAGACACAACTAATAAGATCAATATCAAAGTCCCATATAAGGTCAAGTTCAATGATATTAAAGGAAAAAATCAAACTACAGTCAATGTGGCTTCAAATCCTCCTCAACAAATAGTTTTTATCAATACCCCCTCAATGTAATTTTTCACATCTTCTAGTTCCTCCATCCAAGGTTTTACAATAGATTTTGTATTTTAATAACATATCTCTCCCTCCTATTCAATAAGATCCAAAAAATACTCTTCTAAATGGAGATGATCAACAAGCGATATGATAAATAGATGCATCAGTTTAAAGCACAAGATATAGGACCTAATAGATTCAAATGTTATTAATATTGTCACTTCAATTGAGCCTCCACTAGTAAAGAAAACATGGATAAAACATTGAAAATATTCTTAGATCCATTTCCACAATATTCAAAATAGGATATAAGAGACACATCAGAGGTTCATCATGCATATCATGTACATCTACCACCAGATACATATAGGGCACCTTCAGTTGAGTTACATCATTTGAGCAACATGATCAATGTATATGATTCTAAAATTCTAGCTAGATCTTCTATCTCTTTCTTAGAGTAAGAAATCATTGAGGATGATCCAGATTATCATTCACTCTTTATCAAAGCTCATATTCATAATTAGCCTATTCATGGTGTGTTTATTGACAATGGTTTCAATTTTAACATGTGTACCTTGACACTAATACATCATTTAGGTTATTTAAATAAAGATATAAATCTAACAGGCATAGTTATTAATGGTTTTAGTGGGAATATATAGAGTTCATTGGGAAAGATAGTACTCACACTACAAGTTGATCCTACACATGTGGCCACATCATTCACTAAAGTTCCCAATGCAGGAGTTTTTGATATGCTATTTGGTCATCTATGGATTCAAAAACTCAAAGTAGTACCTTATACAATTCATAGATGCATGAAATTCATTCATGTTAATTATGTTGTTATAGTTGGTAGATTTCCATATGAGTTACCACTCCCCACTTCATATCCATCTATCAGTTTGTAGTCACTAGTTTTAGTGTTGTCACTAGTTATAGTTTTACCACTACTTTTAGTTTCTCCTCTAGTTTTAGTTCTTATTACACTTTATATTTAGACACAATTGAGGCATCCATCTCTAGTACAAAGGGTTCATACACCTACATAATTTTAGGATTCTAGATAGCTTCCAATTATATTATTCACACCTAGAGTAGTTTTATTGAGATCTCATGTGCCTACACATATAAAACATGTTTAGATAGCTTCTCCTACTTCTAGATGGGTCCCTAAGAGCCCTACAATTTAATCCACTTCTTAGAGTTATAGAGGGATCCCATAGTCAGTTTCTACTTTAGATATTTCAAAACATTTATAATACATACAACTTTTAGAGCCATAGCTCTAGCATTTCCATCATGCTTCATGATCGCACATGATTCTACTCCTCGATAAAGAACACCATGATAGAGAGTCTCGCATGAGACTCATTAGTTCATATAATCTCTTTCTATATTTGCTTTCATATAATCTATTCTACTTGATTTTACATAGTTCAAATATTCTAAAAATACAAAAATAATATAACATTTCAAAATTCAAAAATGTCAAAACACCAAAATTATTTTGATTGTATGCATCATCCATGTTTTACATTTATAATATCATCCTAGGACTTAAATTTGTTGTTTCATGCTATTATATGTCAATTTATCTACATTATCATGCTTCACTTGATCTTCTTTGAGTGTGTGCAATGACATCCAACTACTTGATTTTTTCACTCTACCCATCAAGGGGGCATCCTACTTCTACATTTGAGACACACATCAATATACATACCCACTAAGGGCATCTTCTACATGACTACATTATCTAGATTATGTCATTCCTATACTACACACTCCAAGTTATCATGTTGATGTACATTACTTACTAGATTACACAAATTACTATATCAAAATTTCACTAGTATCTAGCACTTATGTATTTCTTAGCACATACCTAGTCTTTTACAAAACATGTCTTGCATAATTTCCCTCTTACTTTGATTAGTTATATGTGACTCTATTTTTCCAATTATTACAAACTTTCTCTTCTTTCTTAGCATAGCTTGTTGAATTATATTTCTAGCTCCTGCTTGTCTCTTATATGTGTCTTAAGACATTTTCCAATGTCCTTTTAATATATTCATGTGTGTGCCTTAGGACACTTGCCAATTTCCTTTGTGTGTACTCTTTTATGAGTCTATGGCCCTTGTGCCTACATTGCTTGTTTCACGTTTATGTGTATGTGGCATTTGAACATGTCTTGTATGCTTACTTTCCAATTTGAGTGGCATGCACATATGTTCCTTATTTTCATGGCCCCTTCACCACCCTTGTATGCTTCTTTATTCTTGATTTGAGTGCTTATTTTCTTGATTACATCTTCTATTGTTATAATTCCATGATACTTATCATGCATTTTCCTATTCTCCTTGGATGCCATGATGTACATCATGATCCATCCCTCCAACTAAAAAGCTAACAACTAACACCTTTAGTTCTAGTTTATTAAATTACACATGTTATAAAATTTTTATATCTATCTAGGTATACCCCTGTTGATCTAACAATCTCTCAATTAAAATCCTGTTATATATTGAGATATCTTGTTGATTATCATTACTATATCATGTATATTTTTTAGCTTAACACACTTGCAGGGCTTTTTATTCTAAGGGTAGTCATTAAAGGGTACCTATTCCTACCCTCAAAAGAGGGGGAAATAAACAAGGGTTTTGATACAAAGATCCGAGCTCCTATCGGTCAAAAATTCTAGTTTCAAAACAACTAGAACAATAACTAGTCATCAAACCACTCAAAATAGACTAGGTAGATAGTCAAAATTTTAGATCAATGATCAATTTTAGCCCAGGAAAATAGCACTAAGGTTGGACTATAGTCTTAGACACTAGGTTATTTATTTTTTATGATCATGTCTAAATAGTAAAAAAATTGGGTTTTCTAGAAGCAGGTAGAAAGGTAGGTTTAATTACAGTTTTACACAATCAGACTAGTTCAAATCAATAGTTTTTGATATAGTTTTCTTAGAGAATCCAAAAATAGGGGGCATCATGTGTGGCATGATTGGTCCTTACTTCTAATTTTAGATATAATAGTTGGTATAACTTCTATATTAGAATTCATGTTTCAGACACCAATGATTAGGGGTAGATTACATAACACTTTTGTTTCTTTTCTTTTAGTTTTCAACAATACCTAGGCATTCTTAGCAATTGTGTGCCTTATTCCATTTGCAAGTGGTTGGAATCATTTCAAAGTGGTAGTCATACAAGCCTAACCTCCACATTCCTGAGTACCTAAGTTCCTAAGTGGCTTCTACATAAGCCAAATTTGTAGTTTTAGAGTGGCTTTCATACAAGTCTAATCTTCATCTTTTCTGAGTTGGCCAACATTGGCCTAGTTTTCAGTACACATTCAACTATCCACACCACATTATCAGATTTCTAGAGTATTCATGGGCTTTATAATCCATCTCATATGACATACTTATTCATACTGGTATCAGTTTATATCTTCACTTCATAGGGCAATGATGGAGCCAAAGGACCAACCTTTATACTCTTGAGCCACCTATTCAGAGGAATTGGACACACAGTTCAAACACCAATTAGCACATGCATGATCATCTATCTTCACTTAGTAGGTAGTGATGGAGCCAAAGGGCTAGCCTTTTTATTCTTGAGCCACCTATTTAGAGGGATTGGACACATAGTCTAGACATTGATTAGCACATGCACGATCATCTAGCTTCACTTAGTGGGTTATGATAGATCCAAAGGGACAACCTTTGCATTCTTGAGCCAATTTTTGGGGAATTGAGCACTCATATCTATTCATGATATAAATTTTGGTACAATATCATCCAACATATCTAGTACTACTCAACCTTACTCAATATCACAATAGGTTTTGTATTAGTTTGCATACCCAGAGGTGTATTCATTCCTTTCTCTTCCTCTCTCTTACCCAAATTTGTACATTATTGTTTTATATTTCATATAATAAGAATTGATCTACTCTTTATTTTATTTTTTCAAATTCACACTTACACAATATGCTCTCTATGCACTATCTATCATTACTCAACATCACAAGCTTCATGGGCTTCACTTTTATAGGTAATTTCAGGTACACTTTCTATTTTCCATTATCCTAGTATTTTTATTTGTTGCATCACTAAAATAAATGGGGGGTAAATATAGTCATATAAAATGATTTTTTTTTAACTTGAGCATGGCTAATGACACCCAATCCTTAGGTCCCTCTTTCTTGCTCTCTAAACCCTCTCAGGCTTGTTTTAATTAATTCCTAGTCATCTATGGCCTTCCATACTTGACCCCAGCTAAGCTAAGACCCTCTCTTCATGACTAATCCATCCCCTAGGTCTCATATACTCAGGATAATAACACTAGACCCTAGGGTGTCCCCTTTTTAGCACTCCTATGTAATCATAATTCAAACATGTATTATTATTTTTTCCTAATTCCTCTTGTTCATTATGTCAACCTAGTTTGGTTTCATCTAAACCATGACTAATAGATCCCTATAAAATCCCATTCAAAGATAATTTTGAAAGGGTTGGCAAATATCATTCAATCAAATTAGAATACAAGCAAGACCACTTAAGCAATCTTCCCTATTCTCTACATACAACTAGCCTATACACTTTTAAACAAATTCAAGTCCTTAAGCTAGCCTCTAGTCATTTAAATCATACCCATTTTTATCATTTCTTGCATTTAATTTACTATTTCACCAAGTACTCTTAAAGGGAGAACTACATATGGCTTGATCCCTCTTTAGAGTATTGGTATATAGGCAGTGTGTCCACACACGGGGCATGAAGCACATCAAGTGCATCTTACACACACTAAACCTTTTCCCCCATTTGACAAAGTTTATTTTAATTGTATATAAGATAAAAGTACATGAATAATCAGATTTATAAGGAGCTCTATTAATAGTGAGGACCTAAAAATTGGTACACAAGCTCACACTAAATAGGTGAACAAAACCTATAAAGCTTAATCCTTAGGATAATAGTGCTAGAGGAGGAATACAACACCAAATCCCATTATTTTCAGTTTTTATACTCTTGTATAATCAAAAAATGAAGTCCAAGATCCTATTCATGATAGTGTCCTAGTCCTACACACAAATTTCTAGGCCCTACCTCAGTTAGAATAGTCTAGAATAAGCTAAGTTTAATTTTCACTCTCTCACTATTATTTTTGGAAAAAGTCTAATTATAGTTTAATTTCACAAATTAATGTCTTTAATTAAGAATATTATTTACTGATTTCTCCTACTCAGGCATGTTTATTTAATAGGAATAAAAATCCATTATTCCAAAAATAACAAATCAAATTACAATTGAAGTTTGAAATATATTGTATCATTGATTCACCCCCCCTCCCCCCCGCAATGATTGTGCCTCTAAAAAATCTATCTATGTATCTTTACATTGCATTTATTACATGACTTTTCAGATGGTTTCAAAGCTACATTAACTTGTGTTGATTGGAAAGATGGATTTAAATTATTTTTCCTATGGAAAATTACCCCTGTTCAAATAAATTCAATTCAATTTCAGCCTTCTATAGCCATAAAAGGTAGAAAGGCTAGTTCAAAAAAAAAAATGGCCATCCCTATGGTCTATTGAGTAATCTAATTCCCTCTAAGATAGATTTAAACACCTAAATATTATTTTCAAGAAATCAAATATTCATATTGTAAGAAAAAATTAGTCATGAGTGTGTTGTATGGACCATATATGGCATGAGGCAAGTAACTAAAAAAAATCTGATTTTGGTGTACTGATGTGTAAATCTCTCTTCTAAACTAGAGATCTATTTTTTTAGCCTCGTAGAATTAACTACAAAATTTCTTAGAACATACATTAAATTTATGGTTTATTTAGGCTAAATTTTTTTTTAAACAAATCTATTTACTTCTACAACTTTGTTTTTTAGTTTAAAGGTTCAAATATCTTATTTTTTGGCCTACTAATCCTCATGTTGATCTTGTAGAAGTTTCAAATATTTTTTATGGAATTTTTTCTCTACCTAGGATACTATTTTATGACTAATAAAAATGTATAAATCTTAAAAAGATTTTAAGGTATAAAAATCAAACTTTAAAGTTTTTGGTTGCATCATAACAACGTTTGAAAGTTGTTTGCCAAGTTTCAGGACCTAATAAGGCCTCTTCCAACTTACAGTTGCATTTTGATCTCATCCCCTATGTCATGCCTCTATAAGAATAATGGTAAATATTATTATTAATTTTTTTAAAGTTTACTTATTAGATAATTTTTTTAATAAATCAAAATATCCATGCAAAGAAAGCCATGGGCCCCACGTTGGGAGGTGTGTTTTACCAAAAAGTGAAAAAATTATAATATTTTTTATATAGACATTATTCTAATTTAATCTAATTTATTTTTAAATAAAATTCAATTAAATAATCTTTAAAATTAAAATCTTGCATGTATTGTTTCAAGTGTTAGTGTAAAGGAGTTGGTAGGTATTATTTCACTAGGCACTTGTGGGAACCAAGTCTAAAGTTCAAATTACTCCACCTCTACTTTTTTTGGTTAAAATTGTTTAAAATAATATATTTTTAAAAAGTAATTCATTTAAAATATTTTTTGGTTTGGATTCCAAATATATCATATTCAAAACCTAGTTATTATCGACATTTTATGACACCTACCTTATGTTATTCCTTATCAACCATGGTCATGTGACCAACTGAATTCAATGTTTTTGGGTATTTTGGATACATTGGTTGGTTCATTTATTATTTTTAAACTTCCTATTATATTTTTTATCAACCTTTTTAATAATAATGTTTAGATAATTGTTCCTTGTGTGACACTTATGATAATTTAGTATAATTTGTTACAATTTTTTATATTGTTTCACATAAATTTGAACAATTATCATTTTTTACACTATAAATTTTCTTTATTGAATAATAAAATACAAATTCACATTAAAAAAATATTTTTAAAAGTTTATTAATGGTATAGTGTCCAATTTAGAGAAAATTTGTGTCTTCTCCTAACTTTGTTCTAAATAAGTCTCGAATTCTTAATAGGTTTAACTATAATATATGGAAAATCTACACTAAATTATAATTTATGGTCCAAAATATATGGAACATAGTTTTTGGAATAGAAAAAACCCCATGAAGATGACATATTATACTTGATCTTATAAATGCATTTCAACATAAATCATAAGAAGTCATGTTGATTATTCTAAGGAGTGTTAAGGATGATTTCTTACTCCATAAAAGAAATCAAGAGTCTTCTAGTAAAAACTCCTTGAGTCTATGCATGAAATCAGTCATCTCTCTAAGATAAATAGGCTTATTCTTGAATTGCTAACTACATCTATGAAAGGTGATGAAAAAGTTGTTAATTTTCTTGTTAAAATTAAAAATATTAAATCTTAGTTAGATGGTTGTGATTGTAATCTTATTCATGATAAGTATTTATATTTTATTATTCAATTAAATATTTATGAATAAATTTGCAATTTTACTTCCATTCTTAATTTAAAATATAAAATAGAATAAAATATTCCTAACCTCACTACTCTATTTGCTCTATTGATTCAAGAAGAGAAAGTGATGTTGAATTTTGATTCTAAAGAGAATGTCACTTAGTCACTTCTTGCTCTCAATCCTATTTTTGAAAACAATAAAAACTAGAAATCCAACTTTAATTCTATAAATGATAAAAATGGGAACAAAAAATCTAGTAATAAGAATCACACATCTAAGTTTAATGAGAATTGTAATATGTATGGTAAATATGATCATAGAAAATAAAATTTAATATAAAATGAAAGATAGAGTTAACCATAAAACCTCTAAAAATAACAAAGATAAGAAATTTGAATAGAACCATCAAAATAATTAAAACCATAATTAGAACAACAATTAGGAACATAAGTCTCATATTATTGCTTTATATATTATCTTATTTGCTTTAAATGAAAATAAATAGATTCTAGATAGTTGTGCATATCATCTTATGAATTAATTATCTAATATTATATCTAACACTAAAAATATATTTTAAAAAAATATTTAGGTGATAATTTATTTGTAAAAATTACTAAGGATAAACAAAAAATTTAAATGTTGTTATTAAAGATGTTTTCTATATACCTAAACTTAAGAAAAAATTGTTATCCTATTTAAAACTTACAAATGATAATTTAATTATAACTTTTCTTAATGATAACCAGTCTGTTAGAAATCAATTTCATTCCATGATTGTTGAAGGCATTCAATAGAATCGTTTATACATGTTTTCTACTTTTACTACATGTTATATTTCATCACGTAGTAGGAATGAATCACAATTATGGCATGAAAGATTAGGACATGTTAATTTTATAAGTTTATATGATATGTCTTATCATAATCTTATTGTTAACCTTCCTTCTATATCATCTCATCATAAAACTTGTGAGTGATTCTTACGTGGTAAGCAACATACTTACCACTTTTACAAGAATTATGATGCAGATTCATTACATCATTTAGATTTAATTCATATTGATGTTACAAGGACCCTTAAAGTTACATCTCTTAATCTTTATTTATATGTTTTTACTTTAATTGATAATCATACTAAGATGAATTAGTCATATTTTATAAAGCATAAATATGAAGTATTATCTAAATTCAAAGATATTGTTGAAAATACTTCTATTTTTTCTATTAAGATATTAAGAGCTAATAATGATGGTGAATATATTAGTAAATAATTTTATTCTTTTTACATTAGTTTTTGTATTCAAAGGGGATTAACAACTCCCTATTACCCACATCAAAATGGTATTGTTTAAAGGTGATAAAATACATATAATATGAAATATAATGTGTAATAACATGAATATATATGAATGAATAATAGAAAAGAATACAAATGGGTTGACATGATAATTTAATGTGGAAAAATTCAAAATGGTAAAAAACCACAATACTGATTATTTATATATTTGAAAAACTTATTTTACCTAATATAAATTCTTCCTTCTCACTTATTTATATCAATATTATTCATAAATATCTTGATAAGAATATTTTCCACACATAAATATTATTGTCATGTATTGATATATGTAGGGATACATTTTATTAAAGGGATAAAATCCTATTTATAATAGGAATGAGGGGAGGTGACCATTGTAAATAACAAGTCCAATATTTCTTCATGAGTATTTTACACAACCAATAAACTATAAATAAATATGTTTTATTATTTATTTACATGAGGATTTCAACCTTTATTAATAAATAATAAATCATTATTATGTAATACTCAATATGTACTAAGGGCCTATAATATCACCACTTAGATATTAAATGTTATAATACTACTCCCTAATGTTAAGTGGGAATACATGTCATACTCACCTTAATAAAGGAATAATACTATGTATAAATTTAAAGGATTTAAAAACCTTCATCATGCTAAATAACATCTTTTGAAACAAGATGAATTATAATTCATAAACTACTCAAAGTAATTTTAGGCTAACATGATCATGATATTACATCTTATAGTTTTTCATGAATAATCAAAAAACATATTTGGATCCTTTTATAACATACAAACCTCCATTATATAGTATGTTTTTATGTATTGAGTACAAAATTAAAAATTCCACATGAAGTTTACTAAAATCATAGAATGTGATATATTACAATACTTTACATTGAGAAGTATTGAGAAGAAGGAATACATGGCTATTAAGAAGTGATATTATCATGTACACTCCCTCTTAATGACAATTCTAAGAGACCCAACATTGTATAAAACTAACAAAACTTGGTAACACCAAGTGTTATTATAAAGTTATCAGCCACTTGTTCATTCATAACATATAATTGTATATCAATATCACCATTTAGGAATTTACATCAAATAAAATACATAAGAACTTCAATATATTTATTTCATTGGTGTTACACTAGATTTTTTCCAAAATTATACAAATTTATTTTTCACATAGAAGGGTGGTACTATGATAAATATACAAATTAATTTATTCTAAAAACCTTCACAACCAAATGATTCTTTAGTAACTTTTGTATCATTTCTATCTCTACTTCTGTGAAAGAGATACAAACAATAGATTACTTTTTACTATTCCAAGTGATAGTACTTGAACCAAACTTAAACACATATCCAAAAGTAGATGTTTGATCTGTAGTCTCACCAGTATGGTCAACATCATAATAACCATATAGTTTAGAATTATCAATGGAATAATAAAATAAATTAAAATTTATAGTTCTTTTAACATATCTAAGTATTCTTTTTGTTAATGTTCAGTGATCCAAATATGCATCCTACATGAATCTAGAAAAAACACCTACAACATATGAAATATTTGACCTAATAATGGTTATATAAATCAAACTACCATACATGATTTAAATCAATCTTAACACCAACTTCAATATGAGTTACAAATGTAGTCTTACAATCAAGTATATTAATCTTAATAAGAATATTATGTGCATATTGAGATTATGATACAATAATTGAATTTTTATCCCAATAAATATTCATTCCTAAAAAATAATGAAGAATGTATAAATTAGTCATTCAAAACATTTGACTTAGTTTATCTTTATACTTAAGAATTAAACTAATTATATCATCCATAATAATAAGATCATCAACATATAATATAATTAATATTAAATTATCCTTTTCACTTTTTTTGTAAAAATCATTATCAAAATAATAATTAGAGAAATCTAATTACTTAAAATAACAAATGATTTTAAAATACCAAGTTTGAGGAGCTTATTTTAAACTATACATATATTTCCTTAGCTTAGACACATAAAGTTATTTATTAGGATAAATGAAACTTTTGGGTTAAGTCATATAGATTTCTTATTCAAAAACATCATTTATGAATGCATTTTTGACATCTATTTGATGTATAATCCAACTATTTTAGGATTCAAGAGTAATAATTAATATAACAATACTCATTTTTGATACAAGAGCAAAGGTTTCAACATAGTCAATCTCAAGTTTTGAGTAAATCTACAAGCAATTAATCTTAATTTAAGTTTGTCATTTTTATCAATTGAATTATATTCAATTTTACAAATCCACCTACAACCAACAATATATATTTTATTTGGAGGTGGGACAAGATCCTACGTATAATTTTTAATTAAGGTAATATATTTTTCTTGCATAGTAATTTTCTATCTATCATATTGAATGGATTTCTCAAAATATTGAGGTTTAAATTCATACATAGTCATTAAAGCATGATAATAATGATAACATATAGTCAATTTATTAATATTATTAAGACTAGATGATTGAATTGGAGATTTTACCCATTTAGGTATTTTAGAATGAACATGAAATTCATAAGATTATTCAGACACTAAGTTATCCATAATTAGATCAACTTCCTCTAGGATATGTTTCTTCATAAATATAAATAGGAGAGTCAAGTTCATCAAAAAATAACATTGAGTGGGTTCTATAAAGGGATCACATAAATATTTTTCAAGGATAAGAACATTCATATTCTCAATTATTTTTATTTTATATGCATTATGCACTCATAATCCTTTAGTTTTACCTTAATGACCTTAAAATATGGATGAATAGGAGGTAGGATCAAGTTTCTTTTTTTAAGCTTTAGGAACAAAGATATAATTAGAATTATCAAATATCCTAAGATGAGCCACACTAAGTTTTTTTTTAAGTCACATTTATAAAAAGATAGAAAGATGTAAAACTTTAGTATGCACTCCATTTATAATACACACAATAATATTCATGGCTTCATCCCATAATAACTTAGAAACATTTACATAATGTAACACTATTATAACCATTTCAATAATGGTGTCATTTTTTCTTTCATTAATACTATTTTGTTATGGGTAATAGGGAGCTATTATTTCCCTTTGAATACCAAAAAAATACAAAAAAATAAAATTATTTACTAATGTATTCACCATCATTATTAGATCTTAAACTCTTTATATACAAATTAGAAGCATTTTCAACAACTTTAAATTTTTTAAATTTAGATAGTACTTTAGATTTATTCTTTATAGAATATGACCAAATCATCCTAATATGATCATTAATAAAATTAAAATCATATAAATAACCATTAAGAGATGTAACTTTAAGGGGTCATGTAATATCACTATGAATCAACTCTAAGGATGTGAGGAATTCATATCATGATTTTTATGAAAAGGGTTAGTATGTTGCTTACCACATAAATGTCCATCACAAACTTCATGATGAGATGAAATATAAGGAAGAAAAATAATGAGATTATGAGATGATATATCATATAAACTTATAAAATTATCAAGTCTTAATCTTTCATGCCATAATTATGATTCATTCTTACTATGTGATGAAATACAACATGTATAAGAAGCAGTAAATATGTATAAACCATTTTTTCACATAACTAGATTAATTTATAATATAATAGTTTTTATTAAAAATTTAAAAATTAAATTACAATTTTTAAGTTGAGAACATGATAATATTTTTTTATTAAGTTTAGGTACATAGAAAATATATTTAATAACAACATTTGCAATTTTTCTATTTTTTGTTTAGTAACTTCTAAAAATAAATTATCTCATATATAAATATTTTAAGAAATATATATAGTATCAAATAAAATATGAGATAATAAATTTATATTATGCAATTCACTACTATCTAAAATATATTCATTCTCATTAGAAGTAAACAAGATAACATATAAAGCAATAACACTAAAATTTTCTTCTTGATTGTTCTTTCGATTATGGTTTTGATTCTTATGATAGTTTTTGTTAGATTTATTACCTTTATTCGTTTTAAATATTTTATTATTAACTCTATATTTTTATTTATATAAATTTTCTATTTTGTGACCAAATTTACCACACATGTTATAATTTCCATTAAACTTAGGTTTATGATTCTTATTGCTAGATTTCTTGCTCCCATTTTTACTATTTAAAAAATTAGGGTTAGATTTATGGTTATTAATATTATCATAAATGGGATTGAGAGTGAGAAGTGCCTAAATGACATTCTCTTTAGAATCAAAATTTGATATCACTTTATCTTTTTAAATTAAAAGTATATTAAGAGTAGTAAGATTAGAGATATCTTTCTCTATTTAGTATTTTGATTTAAGAATGGAAATGAAATTACAAAAAAAATCATGAATATTAAACTAAATAATTAAATAAAAAAATATTATCTTGAATAATATTGCATTTATAACCATCTAATTAAGATTTAATGTTTTTAATTTATCAAAAAAAAAACTTTTTCATCACCTTTCTATAGACATTATTTATGAATTATAAACCACCTTAGTCATGTTCACTTAGAAAATACAGATCTTATTTATTCCTCTCTTAATTCTATACCTTTCCCTATATCAAAAGTCTCACATCTAATATATTTATATGCTCATTACTTATTTATTATTCTAACTAATGTCATTCTTATGACCCAAGCCTTTTATCTTTCCGATAATGTTGCAAATCTATTTATCTTCCATCTTAGCAAATTCTAGACATGTACCTACTTTTTTGTTTCCCAAACACTTACATCCTAGTCAGATGCATACACCGACACAAGTGTCTTAACCCAATTCAAGTGTCTAATGCCATAAATTCATCCAATTTACAAATGAAACATATTCCTATTATTGGCTTAAGTGATTTAATGCAAGATATTATCAAAAAGGTTTGGTATAAATACAAGATCAATCTATTTAACCCTAAAATGTAGATCTAAGATGATCTTATCATTAACCCTATATTTGATTAAAGGGGTACATAGAAATGAAATCACACAAGGGTGATAATCATTTTTATAGTAGGCTAATTAGATGTTAAACTAATATATAAGCATACACTAAATTTATTATGTTAAAATAATCTAAATATAAAAAGTACAACTATGTAAAATATGTAAATAAAAAAGAAGTAATGTATTTAGTTTGTTCTCATGTTAATGTAGTTATATATTTAAAATAGGTAGGAATAAATCTAAAAGGAGATTATAGAATAGTCATCAAATTCTAGGTCTAATACTTCTAAGGCTCTAGATAATAATGTTAGCCTAGGATGATTACATTTATGCTAGTGTCTAGGTTCAACATAAATTTCATGTATAAAATACCTACTAGAAAAGGATTTGAACACCTAGATGATTCTTGTTTTTGTTTTTCCTTCACTCTATTGTATTTAGATATGGGTCATGGATTGTTTTTCCTTGTAAAATTAAAAAATTCTAGTTCTTCATCTTCATAGTGACCTTGGGGGAAATGGGTTAGTGGGTGCATAGTGTTAAGATGACACCAAAGAATGTCAATGGGAGTTGTATATATGTCTAATCCTCTAGAAGAGTGACTCATACTCATGTTTTTATCCCCTATGTGTTATTTTGTGTGTGAATCATGAAATATTGTGAAAATTAAGTATAATAGTGGTATAGCTTATAACTTGGTAAATTAGGTTATTGGGTTGCTCCTTTAGTAAATCATACCTATAGATGTGATTTAATTATGATTGGTGTGGAAATATGGAATATTTATTCAATTGAATACTTTATAGAATATTTTTGATAAGTTGTCTTAGTCTATTTGGTCTTTTACTAGGTGTAACTAGGTGAAGAATGAATGAGGATTTGATCTTGTATGTATATCAAACCCTTTAGAGTAATAACTCACATTAAATAACTTAGGATAACCATTGGAATACATTTAATTTGTAAATTATATGAATTTATGGCACTAAATAATTACATTGGGTCAGGACACTGACATCGATACTAAGGTCGTTGCTTATTTTTATCTCAGATTTTAGTGTCTAGGGAGAAAGAGAATAGGTACAAGCTTAGAACTTGTAGAGATGGAAGATAAGTATATTTTAAGTATTTTGGGAAAGATAAAACATTTAGGTAATCAATATAATATGGGTTTGACTGAGAGATATAGTCTAAGGGACATAAGATATAATAGATGCAAGACTTGTGGAAATGATAAATATATAGAATTAAGAGGAACAACCAAGATCTGAATGTGCCAAGTGTATAAGACTGAGGTGATATATAATCATAAAATAATGTATAAATTTTTTCCCCTTTTAATCTAGTAATAAAATTTCTAATTTAAAGGAAATGGATGCATACATATGTGTATGTACACCTTATCCTTGTGTGTGGCAAACTTGAGTGATTTGATGATGACTTACTTACAGCCAAGAACATGTTACAGTATATAAACAATGCAAATAATATAGGATTGAAAGTACTTAAAATATATTTAAATTTAAAGAGAAAGGTTAAGGAGTACACATATTTATTGATGTAATTGCATTGCCTATGGCAAGTTATTTTGAAAAAGATGTATTATTATAAGGCTCTGAAATTGAAATCAAGACATATATAGATAAATATTGAAAGTGCATATATCCAAGGAGAAAGAGAGATATTGTAAGGCACATGCCCCTAAATTTAGATCAACATGTGAGTTTCCACTTGATAATTGATATTAATTCAATCGTGTAATCCAATGATAATTATAACCTGATGAGGCTAGATGATTAAGTCTAACCTAAAAACTTGGAAATATTATGTAATTTGATCACCTTATCCATACCAAAAATTGAATTCACTACTATATTATATTATCTCAATAAAGTCCTTAAATTTTTTTGGGGTATCGATATAAAAAACTCTATGATGTGGTAACAATCCATAAAATAATTTGGAAATATGAAACTGATTTGTATTTTTCAATACTAGACACATGTTGTATAGCATATGCACCTTAAATATGTCTCATGCTAAAACTATGTATAATAATGGTACCAATGTATAAAATTCTACCATAACTATGAATCTAAATCATATAACTATGTTCTTTGGCCAATTTGGAAAACTATGTAATTTTGGAGAACATGCTTATAAATCATGCCCCTATTATGTATAGAGAAATATGAAAGCTGATATAAGTACCAATGTGAAGGATAAGTTTCCTAAACATGGACCCACTATAATCTAGAGATGTTAAATACTGAATAGGTGTGGATAATATTTTTCTAAATTATATTTCCACTAAATTTGAGAATTGTGAATATGTCGAATCCATGTCCATATGACGTCCCCACTAAATTTTAAAACTATGAATGTGTGGAAGCCATGCCCATATGATATGTCCCTACTAAATCTAGAAACTTATATAAGTACCATATATTGAATGAGTGTGGATAATATGCTTCCAAATCATTCCCCCGCTAAATTTAAAATTGTGAATGTGTAGAATCCATGCCCATATGGCATGCTCCCATTGAATTTAAATATTGTGTCAAGTGTAGAGAACATGACCCTATGATGTGGCCCCACTAATATGCCCCACTTTGACGTGAGGAAAAGATAAGAAATGGTAGTTATCTCACCTCAAAAGGATGTGACAATTGTATAATCTATTAATGTAACCATGTAATATATATGAAGAACATGTCTAGGTGGAGATATCATTGAAGCAGATATAACCATTTTGATCACATGTAGGCCTAAGATGAATGGTAAAGATCATGGTAATGTATAGATAGTAACAGTAAAATTTTAACAAGAAAACAAGTAAACACACAAGATCACCCAAAAATAAGTTAAAAAGTAATGGTCTAAGGAGACCACAAACAAGGGGCATATTCAAATGCCACATAATCGAGGGGACATGACTTAGTCAAATGTCCATAAAAATAAGGATGACATATTAAAATATATACAACAAATTATAACATATTCAAATGTCAAAAAAAAAATACATGGTCACGGGGGCCATAAGCAAAGGAACATATTCAAATGATCAAAAAAATAAAATAATATCAAGGAAAGATAGTCAAAAAAAGCATAAGAAACCAAAATAAATATGTCATAGTAGTTTGTGGGTTTAATGTGTTAGGAAAATATATCAAGTGTATAACATATCAAAGGTAAGTACCCTGTGTAATATATACTCATAGATAAAGGCATGTGTAAGTATATATGTAATGTCAAATCATATCACCTTTGTGTATCAAGATCAAAGAAACATATGTCCCTAATGTCCATTTGACATGAGTAGATGAAAAGCCCAATATCCAAAAATAAGAGTAAATCACGTATCTATGTATGCATGTATCACACTCAAGTATAAATATGACACATATGTGTGTGTATAAGTAACTAAATATTCCATCCATTGACATGTAATTAACACATAGGTTCCTAAGAGCTAGTAGAACATGTATGTGCCTAGAATGTTTTTAGAATTTTTTTGGATGTTTTATTTTTTGATGGTTTTAGCATTTTTGGAATTTTTTCTTATATAATATATTTACACAAGTGAATAATGTTCATTGGGTTTTTTAAAGGATTTAATTTATGTGTGTCAAGGAAATACACCTTTTCCCAACTTTTCTATAACTTTAAATGGTCCAAACCAATTTGGTTTGAACTTTTCCTTTTTATTTTTCTCTACATTGGTTTTCTTTTGATTTTTTTAGTACCAAGTCACCCACATCAAAGTTTCATGGCTAAACCTTTTTGTTATATGATTATTTTACATGATCCTAATAAACATGTAAGTGTTTAGCAACTTGTGTGCATTTATAACTCAATTTATCTAACTGATGCAATATTTTTTCATGATATTCATTATCTTTGATGATGTCTTTTAGAGAAACACATAAAGAACGTATCTCAAGTTTAATTACTAATATGAACTCTATACCATAGACCAAAGAGTAATTTTGGCCTAAGTAGGTATGTGTACACTAGTTTGGTATGCCCATAAATCATATACCATCTATCAGTGTCAATCAATGTTGTATCGCTCAACTATTTTTCCATGTATTTTGATAATTGTTTTATTGGTTGCCTCTACCTAGACATTGCCCTATGGGTAATAAGATGCATAAAATATATGATTAATCTTGTATTTATTACAAAATCATATTATCATCTTGTTTTTAAATGATGCTTCATTATTATAAATAATAGATGAAGGTATGCTAAAATGGAAAATAATATTAGTCATTAGAAACTTGCATATGTCATCCCATATGAAAAATGCATGTGGAATTACTTCTACCCATTTTGTAAAATATTTTGTAGATTTAATTATAAATTTGTGTCCACTAATAGATACCAAATTTACGTTTCTTATTAAATCAAAGCCCCATAAGGGAAAATACCATGGTGAAATAATCTATTGTAACTCATGCGGTGGTGAATGATTCAAATTGCTATATTTTTGACATTGTAAACATAGATTTTCATGTTTGATACATTCATGTTCCATTTTAGGGCAATAATAACTTTGGTTTAATAGTTTTTGAGTAATGACACATCTATTTAAATTTCCACCACATTTTTTTTCATGTATTTCCAAGAGTGTAGTGCAAGCCTCATCTTTTATTAAGTATCAGAGCAATTATCCATCAAAACCTCATTTGAATAAATCATTTCCAATAATAACATAACAAAATGCTTCATTCTGTAATTTCCATTTATAATTTCATGTGAAATAGTCTAGTATATAGGCTCAATAAAGAAAAATATAAATATTAGTGTACCATTTTGTATTTATAGTACTATGAGTAACAAAAAGAATGATTGAGGCATTCATTTGATCAAAAGAGATGGAAGGATTTCATAGAAATTATATTGTAAAGTTTATATGATGATCATTAGAAGTCATCAAGGATGTCCCACTTACCATAACATCTACATGGTGGTTATCTTTACATGGAATATTATTGATATAAAATGTGTCAAATGTTTGTGTGAGTTTATCTACCATTTATTTATATGGTAAAATATGTTCTTATTTAGTTATGTAATGATTAATAACTTGATTAACAACCAATTGGGAATCACTAAAAACTTGGATGTCTCTTATATCAAGATTATGTGTTATAGATAATTAGATGATCAAGGCCTCATATTTAGCTATATTATCTATACAAGATAAAGCTATTTTTTAAGAGAAAGGCATGTATTCACCTCTGAGGGTACAAAATACAATTCCAACACCCACTCTTGTTTGGCATTTTGATTCATAAAAGAATATTGTTCATGGAGTGGAAGACATATTATATGCCTCAAACTCATCTTGGAAAGCCTTAGTGAGTGGAAAATAATTTGGTAAAGGAGTTGTAGCAAATTGGTTAGCTAAAACTTGACCTTTTATTAACTTTTGAGCTACAAATTTTAGAAAAACCTCTATGAGCAAGTTGCATCACCCATTTTGCTATACAGTCAATTAGGTTGGTTTTGTTCATGTGGAACCTTAATGAATATTCTTTAATTACAACATAAGCCTCATTATTGAATAAATAATTCCATAATTTTTGTATGGTAAAAATTGAAGCTAAACATAGTTTCTCCATTGTTGTATATTTGCATATGTGATTGACTAGCTAGTGATTGTTATCATAGATTGCACATTCTTTGTGATTATCATCAAATTGTGTTAGTAATGCCCCTAGGGCTTCATGGTTGGTCGATATGTAAATAAGTAATGGTCTATCTAGAATATGGGTTATAAGTACTAGTGGGTTTGACAAATAAGCTTTTATTTTATTAAAGCTTTATTGACATACCTCATCCCATACAAATTTTGTATCCTTTATTAGCAAAGGTGTGAAAGGGATTGTTTTATCAGCCAATAGGGTAAAGAAATGTCTAATATCCTAAATTTAACCCTACATACACTGTAATTATTTGATATTAGTTTGGGGTGTCATTTATATGATAGATTTTATCTTTTTTGGATCAAACTCAATGCTTTGCTGAGAAATAATGTATCCCAAGAGTTTTATCATAGATACATTGAAAACATAATTTTTTGGATTTAATCAAACATTAAACTTGTATAGGCACTCAAATATTTTGTTTAAATCAGTAGTATGGTCTCGATGGTGTTTGAATTTGGTAATTAAATCATCAACATAATATTTAACAATTTTGTGTATGAAATCATGAAATATATGAGTCATAACCCTTTGATATGTGGCTCCTATATGTACATAAATTAGCACACACTATTCTATGCACTTGAATCTCTGAGGTCAGGCCAAGGTAGTTGACATAATAAAATGACTAAGGGTTTGGTTGGTTTTTAAGTAGAATTATATTCGAGATAGTTGGTAGTAATGGATTCTCATGATGGAATCATAAGACCTTAGAAACATCTTGATGCTCATTGAGAACATCAAGTTGTGTGGAGATAGAGCTCCAATTCCCTTCAGTATTTGATATCATAAGAAGGTGGAGTTTTTGGTCAATGCTAGCCTCAGGGAAATGAATAATATTAGGCTAAATGACTCACATTAAAAGATCTACTTTTTGGGTTGACTTTGATTGACCAAAGTCATCCACTAAGTGTGAATGATATAATAAGAGGCTAGACCCGAGGAGAAAAGGAATGAGATGGATGGGTGATAAGTAGGATAATTTTATATCGATGTCTCATCTTCTATAGGAGAATAATTATAGGTGGATTAGGGATTCACTCTTATTCTCCTAAAGTGGCTAAGGACTCAACAATAAGGTGGGGAATTAGAGTGGATATAAATACATCATGTCTTAACTCAATAATAATATCTTACTATGTGATAATATTGGGACCAAGTGATCTAACTCTAAGGAATATGCCATGCTATATAGGATCTAGTGTCTTGGGAAGGGTCATCTAAAAGAGACTAGGAAATATCTAGGCAAAAGTGTATGAGCTTATTCAGTTAATGGCTTGTAAGGTATGCTTATTGTAATGTTGAACCAAGGCTTGGATATGTATTGCTTACACAAATGGCAAAGATTATGTAGGATATATGTTTTTTCATGAATGTTAAGGCTTTTGATATGATGTGATTATTTTCATGAATAAAAAGACATTTTTTGTTATGTTTTCTTGCATGAATGACAAATATTTTATTGTTGATTATTTTTGGGTTTTTCTATGTTTAAAAAAAAAAAGAATACTTGGTGAAATCAAAGTGTGAAATTAAATAATAACATAACTAAAAACAACTAAAAGTAAATTTTTTTTTATATCTTATCCTTTTCAATATTTTGGATGCATACAAATGAGAGATGGAATAAACTTATACTATTATGTAAGATGTTGATTTCTCCTAGATCTATTTGCATGCAAACTAAATGCAATGATTTTATTTATTTTTTATTAGTTTAGGTAACATGGAATAAATTCATGAATTAAATATATTTTTAAAAAGTAATGTGATAGGATATCTAATTTAAAATAGAAAAAAAAATGACTAATTTATATTAACCTACCTTGTGAGCAAACTAGGTTTAGCTTCTTAACCTTTCTAACTTGATACAAACAATCTTTTCTTCTAATAAATTTGTAGGTTGAAAAAAAAAGATAAAAGTATGATTTTATATTTTGGAAGATATAAATGATAGTTATTTTAACCCTTTAAAAAAAATTAAATCAATAATCTACAACCTTCATACATTCACCTATAATTGCCTATGTTTTTATGTTTACACATGTGGTTGTTTTAAGTGCAAGAAGTTTGTCTAGATCTTAAATGAAGAAAAGTTGTCTTAGCTTAAAATAAATTGAAGATTTAATAAGATATATTTTTATAATTATTGATAAGAGGTGTTTTTAATTTGAAAGGAAACTAATATATTGAATGCAAATCGTAAATCAAAACTAATTATGTTTTTGGTAACAAAGACAAATGAAAGAGGTAGATCTATTTCTCTATCAAATTTAATTTTATTCTCTTTTAAATGGGAAAATAATTTAAACACAATAATAAAATATATTAAACATAATATAAAAAAGAATAAAAATTGGAAATCAAAATAACCCCAACCTAATTTTGGAATAATCAACTAAAGTGCAAGCAATGTGTTGATAGAAAAATCCTCAACATGCTAGCTCTATATGATCTTATGTAAATTTAGGAAATTATATAGTTGATGGATAAATAAAATATAAAATAATATATAAAAGGGGAGAAAACAAAATCCACAAAATGTAATATCAACTAAACTAAGGCTAGCTAATGTATTAGCTTGCAAGGTCTATGTTTCTCTCACCAATGACACTTTTTTATTTATAACTATACCTAGTCAAATAAAAAATACTAGGAGATGAATCTCCTAGAAATTTTATTAAGATAGTGACTAAAAAATATTCTCAATAAAAATCTTTAATGGTAACTTTTAGATCTAAAATCAAGCCAAAATTGGTCTTCTTGTAAGAAGAGAAAGGAGTTTGAATGGGAGATTTCAACTAAGTGTGATAGTGAGTTCAACTTGAGATGAACTAAGGAAGACTAAACTTGGAAGAGTGAGTTAGATAGGAATGATTGGAAGTGAATAAAAGTCTTAGGAAAAATAAATTCAATGCTAATTGTAAAAAATTCATGAAAATAAGAGTTATAGGAGCTAATTTTGAGAGGCATTTACATTATGATGGAACTGTCACTTTATGCACAATGCTATTAAAGAACCACTACTTATTGTGTCAAAACCACCTTCTAATATAGATAAAAGACCCATAATTTAATACATAATGACCATTATATGGTAAAACTACATCTTATTTTACACAACTACCACGGTGGTTGTGTAAACTGAGGGGCAATATTATAGTTAGATGGCACAGTTCTCTCCACTTAGGTGGTGGTTTTGATACTCATGGTCAAGTTTTTAAAAAAATAAAGAAATGAATAGGAAGGTCATGATAAAGGGGGTTAAAAGGGATCAAAAGAGGAATTTAGCAACATAGAGGAGGGTTAGAGCTAGATATTTCCTTGTGGAGTATAAAACAAGAGGTCATTGCATCATCATTGGATTTGTATTAGAAATGTACCACTATGTAATTTTTAGGTACATACATTTTACCCTCTCAAGAGCATGTATTGTCATGAATTTACAAGGTGTAGTCCTAATAAAGGTGTACTAAAAGGAAATTTAAGTTTAGAGATATTTACCTTACTTACCTATATAGAGGAATGAAACCTATCAAGACCCCACACAACTTGTAGATAGAAAATGAGATTTAAGTGGAAAATTCAAATAATAATTAAAGTAGGTTATATAATTAAAATAAAAAGATAATAAATACTATGTATATAGTAAAAATAATACTACTTGGACCATCCTATCAGGGGATTGAACCTAGTGTAAAGCTATGTGTACCTATAAAACCCATAAAAAGTGCTACAAAAGAGAGAAGTATTGTTAAAGTGTAAATGATAAATTATTGATTTATAATATATATATATAAAAATAACACATATGTGCATAAGAACAAATATAAATGCGTGACATTATTCTATAACAAGAAAAATTTTAAAATATAATAGCTAGTTGGGGATTCAATATATTTAAAAACTCGACAAAAACAATTCATTTGTGTCATTTGCCTTGAAGGAGATTTTTGAGCCCTTGATTGCCAGTGACCATTTCAAGCATATAAATAGTGATTAAAGAGAGGAAAATGTGAGGATGGTGAATATACTATCAAGAGGTGCATCTGAGCATAATCATGTTAGATTTTGTTAACTTTTTATTTTTTCCCCAATTCTATAAGTTCATTCAAAATTAAACTAATTTATAGTCAAATTTAGAAATTTTTTGCTTTATGACTACCATGAAGGAGGGTAGATTAGTATTTTAATACATTAATTAGGATTTAGGATGTTTTTAATGGGTTTTGGGAGGGTTTTGAGGGGTTTTGAGAGGCTTGAAAAACTACTGCTCAGATTAAAAAACTATTGCTTGTTACAAGTGGTAGTTACGTAACTATTATGGCAAGTTTGAAACCATCATGGGGAGGTCATAGTTTTTTTGTTTTATGGAAGTTGTGAAACCACTTGATTCATTTTTTTTACCATATTAAGGTGGTTTTGAAACTACCCTACAAATAGGGGTAGTTTTAAAAGTGTAGAAGGAAGTTAAGATTTTTATATCTATTTGGATTTAAAGATAGGTTTTCTTGCCTGACTGACTAACATGGGGTCTCTTTGCTTATTTTTAGGGGTCATATATCCAATGGATCAGATCCTAGGAGTAGGAGTGGACCCCTTGAGTTTTATCACTTATAATTATTGATGATTTGACACTACTTAATCCAACAAGTATCATTCATATTATGTGGGTGGGGATCACCCTTATTCTAGCCAATTATTATGCAATATTTTCACATATTGGGACCCTAATCAGAACACCTTCATGTTTTCTCAAGATTTAAGAGAGTGGACCATTCTCTCAAGATGTATATTAGATCACTAGTCTTCCTACAACTAGGTTTGTAGCATTTATTTATGATGCTAACAATCAACATGAGGCTCATGGTTAGGTAGAGAATTTTGGAGATGTTGATACACCTAACTTGGGTACGAAGTATAGAATGAGGTTTTCTCATGTGGATAAATCAACAATCCCCACCTTGAATAAGGCCATCATTGGTATCCTTACATCTTTATTAGTGGAGGATAGGGGTACTAATAAGATTTTATATAGCTAGTTACTAATCATTTAATATACAGAGGAGATGGGAGCACACTATGATTAGGGCCAGAAGGTGCTAACATAGACCTATAAGGACCTATATCTAATGGCTTGCATAATATATCTCTCCATAAGCTACCCAACTATCATTAACATTTAGGTTTATGAGAGGATGATTCTTTGTTAGAGGCGAATACCGATCGGGGCACCAAGAGACATCAGGGCCACTAGGTAGGTAGATATGGCACCTTTTCATGCTTTACCCTAGACTATGGGATCTTTAACAATGGTTGATTTAATTTTCCTAACCTACTAGTACATGGTTGGGTAATGGGATAATGAGGGATCTTACCTCACAATAGTTGTGAGAGCTATACAAGTTTGAGATATACTATTACAAGTCAAGGTAAATCATGGTGATTGGGTGCCCTAATAGTTTGGTATACCCCATGCAAGAAACCTCCCCATCCTTAGAGTTACGTATATGGGTAATTACAAGGCAAAATATGTGAGGTTAGGTTGACTTATATGGAATTTACTAGTGAGGTGAGTACACATCACCTGACCAATTTTTTAGGTAGATGGAGGAGGAGGAAGAGAGTAGGTTGGGACAGGTCAATTTTAGTAGATGGGTCCACCACTACCACCACCATTATAGGGGCCTACACAATGTCAAGGCTTAGGAGGTGGATAGGGTGAGGGTGATGGGGAGAGCCTAATTCATGTTGAGATAGAGGAGGACTTGGAAATCGATTAGGAGGAGGCCATGGGTGATGACTCCAATCCTAAGTGGCAAGAGGGAGATATAGGTAATTTATTATTTTTGTTCATTTATGATTATAATTATAACTCATGTTTTTAATTTATCCTAATTACATAGATATATATATAATTCATCTTTTATGCCTTATGATTTTAGTTACTATGGATGCATGGAAGAGGATGATCAGGGATACCCTAATCAATATATTTCAATTGAGCACTAACTAGACATAAGATCGACTACTAGTGGATCTTGAGCTTCTTATAGGGATTATGTGCCAAATTGTTATATTTTACCTATCATATCATGCCTCAACTATGCTAACTACATTGAGGATGAATAAAAACACTCTATTAGCTAGGTAAAGGAATGTAGAGGCCCTAATGGATATAATGGTGGGGGGAGGAGGTGGCAAAGCCTCTAGTCATAAGAATGGGAGGATGACATCAAAGGGATGATTATGAAGGAGTCATCTTCCTAGCTAATTTACCATCAGAGGGTGATGGAGTGATAAGAGGGGAGATGAGTAGGAGGCATCATCAGAGTAATAGCCATGGTCATTTTAATGCTTTGGTACCCTCTCAAAAGAGAAGGAAAAAAATGAGATTTATTTTGTAGATTATTTTAGTCACATTGATGTATATTTGATTATTTTTTTGATGCCTTCAGGCACATGTGCCATATATAAAGGTGTTTTTATTAGAAATTTTTGTTGTACAAAGTAGACATCCCATGTGGCATGTATATATATGGATGTTTTCAGTGCTTCTCTTATTGATAATTATTTGATGTGATTTTTTACCTTTATATTAGTTGTTTAGTTTATGCACTCTAGAGGACTAGAAATGTGATGATGTATGGATATATGTATTTCTTTTTTATTTTTGATATGTTATGGGTGAAATTCTTATGTGTATGTGGAAAAATTATGTATGTAGATGTTTTAATTATGATAGATGCTCATATGTGACTATGACTATGCTAATATTTGCTTTTATATGTGATTACTTGATTGCTTTATTTACACAATATGTTACTTCTAATTTTCAGTGAGGGATGTAAAGAGGGAAATAGAATAGACATAAGGTGAATCATGACTCAAAAAATTTTAAGACAGGAATATGACCTCATCCTTATGAGAAAAGGGGGATGTGTACTTCTTGGAAAAACCATAGATACTAACTTGATGGTCTTCATCTAGAGGGAAATTGCTTTGACAAATCTAGTAAGTGGGAAAAAGTTACCTTCTTTGAACAAAAAAACATAGATAAGCCTTTATGTAGAACATTCTTACTAAACACTCTTTTTTATTTTAATATTACTTTTACATTTATCTTATATTTATGTGTGAGACCCCCTAGACCTAGTCTCGTATGACCCAAAAGACACACAGGCTCATCATAAAAGGCTAAATGTAAGTGAATAAGGGCATCTCCCCCAATGTCAACTCCATGAAACCAATAAGATGTGAGAGATCAACACCAAAGGTTAACAAAAGATGAGAGATGCATGATTTTGAATTCTATATTTGTATAAGTTTTCAACTTTAACAGAAGTATCTATATATAATATTTTTTTCTCTTTCTTTCTTTTTTTATAAGGCTCTTAATCCTAAACCTTCATCACATGCAACTAATAGGATGCAAGTCTCATCACTGAGGACCAAGTTAGGCAAGTGGAGTCACTTATATTTGAACATCTTAATTTTTTATTTTTCAAAGGAACCATAGAGGGGGACTCTATCATAAGTTTATAGACTCCATTGTAGGCTAACATTTTTCTAATTTATATAAGAAGATACAGGGAAAGAGGTGTACTCTGATCATGAGAACTAGGATAAAGACTGATCTAACACACTAATTTTGAGGTGGTGAAGGACTATGAGAATAGGGTCAATGTTATGTGTTGCATTTCAAAAATATTTGTATTATGAAAACTAACCAACTAAATAATCATGAAATATATTTTTTTCTATATTGGTAGACATGTGACATATGGAAATACAATGTAGGTGAAAATGAGGTGGTACATGAGAACTAGATATAGAAACATTTTATATTTAAAGAGTTTACAAACATATTTAAATCTTTACCCTATAAAGTGCACAACTGATAGGTTTTATTAGTGAAATCTTTTATTTCTATGTAGGGGCCTATCTAATTGGGTCTAAATTTATAACCCTCTCCTTCCTTTTTTTCAATCTAACTATCAAGTCTAAGGATAAGGTCTCTATCACAAAATGGATGCTCATGGATGTTTTTGTTGTATTTTCTACACTTGTGGTTGGTTTAGGCCAAGTGATTATTGGCAGTTGTGATCTGATGCTCATATAAAAGTTATAACATGGCTAGACATCCTTCTCCATATTATTCATCATCAAGGAGGCCCCAAAAGGAGATATAAAGGCTAGGTATTTCTAATTTTAAGGTTTGAATATCTTCAGAACCAAATATTAATGAATAAGGGGTTGCTCACATTGGTATTTTAATAGTTGATTTGTAAGCCCAAAGTGTTGGATAAAGATGCAGATGCCAGTCTCATTTAAAGTCCTTGATGGTCTTGACTAAGATTGAATTTAGGGTCTTATTGGTAGCCTCATCTTGATTTTTATCTTGTGGATAATATATGAAAGCTAAGTGGTGCACTATGTTGAATTTATCACATAGTTCACAAACCTTAGGGTTTTTGAAAGGGGATCCATTATTGGTAATGAGGACTTTTGGGATCCCAAATCAATAAAGGATATGGTTGAGGATGAACTTTATGATAATTTATCTAGTCACAATTATCAGGGGCATTGCCTCTATCTATTTAGTGAATTATTCAATTATTGTGATGATTAAACAGTGTCCATATAAATAAGTGGGAGAGATCTTACCTTCTATGTCTAGGCCCCAAGTGGAAAAGGGCCAAAGAGTGATGATGGGTTACAATGCCTTGGGGGATATGTATCACACGTGGAAAATGTTGGCATTTTTCACATTTATGTGCATACTCGATGATGTCATATTTTAGGGTGGGCTATAAATATCCCATTTTGTGGAATTTTTGCATAGACATGTGGCCATTAAAGTCTCCACTATACAACCATTGTGATAATGAAAGAAGATTTTTTTTTACTTCTCTTGGTCGACACACTAAAGAAAAAATCCATCAAAATCCTTTTGATAAAGGATTGTGTCTAAGATGATGTACCTAAATGTGATAACATGAAGACATCTCATTTATTGTGAATTGGTGCCTTTGAGGTAAGCTTGGTCAACATGGTAAATGATGATATCTAAGTACCAAGGATAGGAACTAATAGTGGGTTTTTTATATATCATATTATTTCATTGATAAAATTAGTATCCACAAGGTTATTAACCTATAACAAGGAGTTGGCCAACCAATCTATGATTATTTTCCCCTTAAAATACTTTTGGTTGATATAAGTCAATTTGAACTCACTCAATACTGTGATGAAACACCCAGCCTTCTAAGAGAGGGATGGATAGGTTAGGAAATTCTACATGGCTTTGGATCTTATAACAACTCTTGTTTCTTGATTAAGCATATAGTACCATAGTTGTTTGGTTACAAACACTATTGTTAGGCACTCATTCTCTACATAGATTATATCATGTCTTGTAATCACCAAAGGTTTGAATAATGAAATAAATTATGCATTACTTACTAATTTCATCTTATTGAGCCATTATACCTATGAGAGACACCTTAGTCACTCTTATGTAGAGTATGACAAGCTTTTCAAGCTTGAGTGTCATGAGTGTTAGAGGGGATAGGAAGAAGCATTTTACTACATCAAATGCTTCCTAACAATCATTTGTCCATGTTAGGCCAATTATATTTTTGAGTAGACTTCTGATGGGATGCATAGCATAGGTGAGGTTACAGATAAACTATTGGATAGCTCTTAGTTTTCCTTAAAATGTCTTGATGCTAGATTCATCCATGTGAGGGTTTATTTCTAAGATAGCCTAGATTTTGGCATGGTCGATGTCTATCATCCATTTAGAGATGATGTATCCTAGGAGTTTCCTAGTGATGACTCTAAACATGCATTTTTATGCGTTAAGGGTAACTCTATATTTGATCAATCATGTAAGGATAATATGTAATACCCCTTGGTGGTCTATATGCTACCTTACTTTTCCATGTAGGTCATCTACATAGACTTCCACTATCTTATGAATGAGGTCATAGAATATGTGATTCATAGACCTTTTATATGTTTCCCAAGAATTATTTAGGTTAAAAGGAATCAAAACATAGTATAAGTTTCCCTAGGGTGTGGTGAACAAAGTTTCACTTTGATCTTAGTTAGATATATAATTTTGGTTATAATTAAAAAACCATCCATGAGTGATAACAATTCATATCCTACGATGGTGTCAACAATGATGTTAATGGATGGGAGGGAGAAGTCATATTTTAGGCATGCCTTATTGATATCTCAAAAATAAATGCATATTCATATCCTACCATGTTTTTTTTAAGGATGGGAATGATGTTAGACATCTATTTTGAGTAGTCCACAAGTTTAATGAAATTCACCTTTAGGAGATTAATAACCTCCTCCTTTACCATTAACATGACCATGGGTTTGATGGGTCTAAGATTTTTTTTAATGAGATTTGTATCATACATTATAACTAGGTTATAGATGACTACATTAGGATTGATGCCAATCATGTCAATGTAAAAGAAAGTGAAGGCCTTGGAATGCTCTATGAGTTATTTATGGTCCTCCACTTCTTGTTTGGAAAGGGAAGATCTCAACTTGAGAATCCAGTGGATATCTTCTATCTTGATATTGATGTCACTAGTTTCCTCAATGAGGGATGTGTTTCCCTCTTCAAATATGTTAGGAGATGGGGGAAGGTTAGGGTTTTCATCCTCAATATTGAATAAATAATGCTCATATGAGGAGGACAGGTAATATTTTATAAAATAGTAGGATTCATCAAACTCAGTCCTAAGGAATGAGTTAGGATACCAAGTAAATTATAAACCCATTTTATGATAGAAATAATGGAGGTCATCATAAGATTATAGGAACTCAAGGATGGCCTCATCATTATCAACTATATCAAGGACAAGATTGTATTCATCTTTCCTAATGTGGGAAACTATTAAGTCATTAAAGGCCTTACTTACAAGAGGCTCTATCCTGACAAAGATTTTAAAATCCAATTATATGATTATTGGATTGGGGATGAAATGTGATGACAAGGTAGTAATAGATTCAATAAACTAGTTACTTTATCTATGGATTGCTTCAATAGAGACAAAATCTAAGTCTTTGGAAACCTCATGAAATATGGTATTATATAAATGGAGGTGTTTAGATTTAGTTTGGTAGAATTTATAAACTTGGTTTGTGACTAGTTGTGAATCCCCATAGATATTTATGTTGAAAAGTGTTGTCATTGATGTCAAGGTGCATCTGGTGAAGATGCATGGTGAGTGGTCTTTGAGGTATGAACTTATGAGCTTGATGTGATAGGGTGAGTTTGTTGAGCCTTATCTTATCTATTCATTGATGTCAAGGTTGATATCAAGGTATAGATCATAGAAGGGTAAACCATGTGAAGGAAGCATAGTAAGCGTAGTTGACAATATGTGATGAAACAAGATGTATTGAGAAGAGTGTGGTCAAGAGAGAATTTAAAGGCAAGATAAAATTTGAAGGAAACTAATTTCTTTTATATTTTTTGATGTCAAGGTCCAAGTCATCTTGAAGTTTTCAGTGTTTTCATTTAAGGTTCTTGTAAAGGTATGATGATAAGTAGGTCTACAAAGAGTGTTGTTATGAGTGAGGCCAATTACTAGTGGGTGTTGTGATAAGATTATATTGAAGGTATGTAGTGTAAAAAA
This sequence comes from Torreya grandis, assembly GCA_037957365.1. Classification (NCBI taxonomy): domain Eukaryota; kingdom Viridiplantae; phylum Streptophyta; class Pinopsida; order Cupressales; family Taxaceae; genus Torreya; species Torreya grandis. The sequence continues at coordinate 2,127,759 of JARHVA010000849.1, read as the reverse complement.
TAATATTGTAATGGTTATTAATGTTGTATTTTTTCCATTTTTGATAAATGCATAGGTAATAGGTCCTTGAGGTTAAGTGCTTAAGTAGCCTAAGCCTAGTCATGGCATGAAGAGACCTTATGAGAAGGTATGAGCATGATGGCTTGGAGAGATGAGTGCACAAATGAATGAGTGGTTGTATGAGGTTGTTTGAGAATGAATGTAATGAATTGGAGAACTCATGAGAGTCTCAAGGTGAGGCTATAGGGGTAGGACCTTCAAATCAAGTCTACACCTAGAACCTACCTAGCAGTATCATGATCTATTGTCAAGGCATGTGAAGTATGTATGGTATTTTTTTAGAATGAGATAGGTCTATTAATATGCATAGAAAGAGGCATGAAGGTTATTTTTAATGCCTAATATGGTTTGTAGGTCAAGGTCTAAAGAGCAAAGAGAGAGTGTGTGGCCTAATGAGGGGTTATGATTAGATTTAAAGGTTTTTGATATCATGTAAGAATTTTTAGAGGTGAGGTATGTTATTTCAAGTTTTTTAAATTTATCTTGAGGTTATATTTTTAAATACAAGGCATGAAAAGTTATTTGGAGGTCTCTTGAGTACTCAAAATGAAGGGTTCTCAACCAGAGAAGGATTTTATTGTGATCATTAGCTTGTCAAAAAAATTCATGATAACCTAAGAATTTAATGGTATATGGGTAAGGTTATTATCTCAAAATTCCAAGAATTGGTTTTTAGATTGAGTGGATATGCTTTATGAATGATCATTTAAGAGTGTAAATAGGTTTAAACCCTCTTAGAACCCTAATAACGACATGATGTCGAAGATGTTGATCAAAAGTACCTATAATAGATTTGTATTCTTAGGTAATATATTGTATTTTTTATTGTATTCTCCAAGTACCTCTAGGTGGTATTGGTTTGAGAGAAGGGAGAGAAAATATTGAGTTATAGGCTTATTTATAAAGAAGTTGTAGAAGTCAAAAGTTACATAGTAATTGAATGGATGGATAAATAAGGTATAGACTCATGTGTCATGTCCATGAAGGTTTTTGGAAAAATTTTATCCCTAAATTATTCTAAACTAGTCATCCAAGTTAGCTAGTTAGTAACAAGCCTAATGGTGCAAACAATTAAAAACCTAGGCAATAGTGAGAAGAGGATTAAGAATGTGTTTTCATGATATAATTATGAAATAAAGTGCATAAATATGTTGTTTTATATTGTTATGTATTATTAATTCTTGTTATAAATCTTGGAAGTTAAGTATAGTGGTGAAATTGATAAAGCTAAAATAGCTTGTCTGACTTGGTAAGGTCTTATTGGAAATAAGCCACACCTAAACCGATTATGGGTTGGCCATAGAAGGGACAATAACTCAGTTGGTAGATCATTCCAATAGTAAATGGAATGTCCTAGGTTTTATTCCTAGATATTCCATATGAGTTGTATCTTACATGTGGTATCAAAGTTAGGCTAAGAGCCCTAATCACCAATAATGTGGCTTAAAGCAAGGTGTTGGAAATAAACCACACTTAGACCGATGAAGAGTTGGACATAGAGGGGATATTAGCTAAATTTTTAGATAAATATAGCCTCAAATTTAAGGTCATAGTTTTGAGTCCTAGTTGGTACATATGAGTTGTAGCTCACATGTTGTATCAGAGCCAGGCTAGGAGCCCCAAACACATGTAGTGTGGCTTAAGGGGGGTGTTAGAAATAAGCTACACCTATACAAATGATTTAATAGCCATAGAGGTTCTAGTATCTCAATTGGTATATCACTCTAGTGTAAAATGGAATATCTTAGATTTGAGTCTTAGCTGGTCTATATAAGTTGTAGCTTACAGGTTTATATGTAGTGAGGTCAATAAATTGGTCTGTAAGACCAATAGTTGCCACTAGAACATATGATTTTTATATTTGAATATGGTTTGGAGATGTCATAAGATAATATTCATCCATTTTAACTATTTGAATGTGTCTACACAGGTGTTGGATTTCAAAGTCACCATGATAAGACTTTAAGGTAAACTGGTAGTTTTGAGTGAGTAAGTTGCATTGATGAGTTTGAGGCTCTATGACTTGATTGAAGAATATAATTCATATGGTTATATTTTGAGTTCATTAATATTATTTATAAGTTATTTATTATCATGGTTTTATGGCTAAATTATGTGTTATCTTTATTTGTTTAAGATAGACTTTTATGTATGTTCAAAGGCCTAATGAGAACAATGCAAATGGAGTGTTTCAAGTGGTGATTAGACCTAAAAAGTGTCATGGTGATTATAAGATGTTTTATAATACTCGTTTTATTATTTTATGAAAATTTTGTGCTATTTATAGAGGTTTAGAGTGTTCCAAGGGGTCATAAGGTAACATGTCCTAAAGTAGGCCTAATGGAATTAGGTCTCCATGAGACCCAAAGAAGGGTTTGGTCTATTTAATTAATGGTTGACCTAATGTACTGATTGATAATTGATTTTAATGTGTCCTAAGGCCTTTTATGTGTCAAATCTAAGTGTCTAAGTGTGTTTTTCTAACCCATAGGTCTATGAGCAAGAGGTTTTTATAAGAACAAGGCCATTTAGGTCTAATTAGAATGTTGGTGAATTGAAAAGAGGATCGAATGAGATAGAAGATACTTGAGAGAAGGAGATCTTGTATAAAATGAAAAGAGATTATAGGTACTATCATGAATATCTAATAGGAGGTTTGAATATGAAAGTCAAGTTCATATGACCTAATTAGTCTTGAAGAGACCTAATTTAGTATATAGGCCTAAAAGGAAGTTTGAGAGGGGTAAGAGTGTGAAGAGATAAATAAGGTAATAATAATTTTTTTTGTGAGAAACATAGTTTTTTTAAGGTGATCAAAAGAATCAGGTGGTTGAGTTGATGCTGAGTCATCTAGGGGGTTGGTGCTTCCTTACAAGTGGGTTCTTGTTAATGCCTAATCAAGTAGGTGCTTAGATAGTTGGGGTTGGTGCTTCACTAAATTTGGTTTTTTTATTATAATAATATAGTCCATTTTAAATTATCATTGGGTTTTCTACCCCTTGATATTTTACCACATATATGATGTGTTCTTATGTTTCATGCTTATGTGGATAGTTGTTTATGCTTTCTAGATCTATATGTTTGTTTAAATGATTCATGATTGATTAATTATAATTAAAATAAAGGTTTTGAATATTGATTTACCCCCATTTTAGTCATTTTTCTTCCAATAATTGGTATCAGATGTTGGCCCTTTAAATCAGGCCTAACATCCTAAAAGAGATCCTATAAGCAAGGATGGATTATAGTCAAGTTCAAGGAGGTTTCTCTAGTTTTAAGGCTCCATTATTCAATAGGACTAATTATGGATTTTGGAGAATTATAATGATTACATATCTAATGTCAATGGGCCATGAAATATGAAATTTGTTTGTGGATGGATATAATCCACTTCCTATACCACCAACTAATATAGTAGGCAAGAAGGAAAGTGAGAATAATTCCAAGGTAATGAATGTCATTCTATGTGGCCTATCAGAGGAAAAGTTTGTGAAGGAGATGCACTTTGAGTTTGAAAATATGATATGGGGAAAGTTTAAGATTATCTATGAAGGAGACACCAAGGTGAAGATGGCTAAATTGCAAACCCATAAAAGGTAATTTGAAAGTCTAAGTATGAATGAAGATGGAAGTATAGCTCCTACCTATTAAGGGTTGATGAAGTTGTTAATGTCATCAGAGGTCTCAAAGAAGAAGTGAAAGAGTATATAGTTGTATAAAAGGTATTTATTTCCCTAACTTCTAAATTTGATTCAAAAGTATTTGCAGTAGAAGAAATGCAAGATATAGACATACTTTAGATGGATGGACTTCATGGCATCTTGACTGACTATGAGATGAACAAAAATGAAAGAAAACCTTATAAGAAGGAATAAACATTAGAATTTGATAAGAATTAAAAATCTAATAAGGTCAAGGATTAGGTATGTTTAGATATTAATGATGAATTGATAGCCATGTTTGCTAGGAAATTAAGTTTTGGATCTAGTAAATACAAGGGTAAGCTACCTTTCAAATGTTTCAATTGTGGTAAGATTAGTAACTTTGAATCTAATTTTCATAACAAGGATAAGACTGAGCTTGATTAATAACATGATGAACACCATGGTTATGATAATAAGTTTTATAAGACTAACAAAATCAAGAAATGTTTTATAAAGTATGAAGGTAGGAAAGGGTCATTTTAAAACAAGATAAGTTTATGTACCAAAGAAGATTATAGATCATATAATGTAAGTGACACAAGTAAATCTAATAGTGATGATGACAGTAATGAACATGAACATGACAACAATCAAACCTTATTCATGACTATAGAAATAGACAATGAGGGTTTTTCAAAATGGAAAGGCCTTATGGATAATGAAGAATCAAATTAAGAATAGGTTTAAGTAAACCTTGAGGTAGAATTGGTGAGTGATTTAGAGGATTTGAAGCTCCAAATAAGGAAGAATCATAAATAAAGTCATTATTTAAGGATTATGAAGATCATATTGTTTTGTTTAAGGAGAGACTGAGTAACACATCTAATTAGTATCATCAATTAGATTGATGCTCACATGGAGATAGTTACTACTAGCCTAAAATCTAAGGAAGAAAAATGCACCGGGTGTGAATCATAAATAAAATACTTAAATTCATAATTGGATTGATCAACTAGAAAGATAAAGACCTATGAGAAGTTTTAAAAGAGCACTAATGTTCTAGATGACATTTTGAGTAGTCATAAGTATGCCAATGATAAGACATGTCTTGTTTTCAAAGTAGATCAAAAAGAGAACAAGGAGAACACTAATGTGAATAAGAAGGTAAACTTCATGAAGACAAATTATATAATATATCCTAACACCATACGGTATGTATATTCATTTAATGGTTACTATCTCTCATGTAGTCAGTTTGGTCATAGTGTAAGAGAGTGTAGAAGACCTTTTAAGAATGAGTATTCATGGGACTATGGAAGGAGTCATAGTCCACATTAGTCAAGATATATGAGTGATGTTGTTTGCTATAATTATCATTACATTGGTCATATTTCAATATTTTATCATCATGAATCACCAAGATAGAACGCAAAGATTCAAGATCTTAGAGTTCATGAAAGAATACAAACCAAGGTGTGGAATCCAGAGATAGTCAACCTTAGTCTTGATTAGTCTTCAAGCAAAGGTGGACTATTTTATATAGTATAAAAGAGGCTAGATATTGAAGAGTATCAAGAGTGTTCACTATTAGCTCAGATTATTAATCACACAGATGATGAAGAGGTCAAGCCAAAGAGACTAATCAAGCCTAAAAGGATCCTAAAGGATCATCAGTCTTATGAGAGCGTGGAGATATAGGAATCTCCTAAGTTTGTGTTGTATTAATTCCCTATGGTAAGGGGTGACTCTATTATGTTTCAATGAGACAGTCATCAGTTGATAGAAGCTTGTTAGCTATCATGAAGACATGTTAAAGAATCTTGATAGAAATGGAAGTGGTATTGGTATATGAGAGATGTTTGAAGGAATATGATAAAGGTCTAATAGTCCTAGTAACTCATGTTTTGAGATCAATATATGAAGACAAAGGGGGAGTCCCTAATTCTTTAGTTGATGTTAAGAATATGGTGGCCTAGTGTGTGATCAAAGATTTGATTCATATCAGTCATGTCAAGGACAAGATGAGTGGTCTTGTGATCTAAGTTTATTTGAAGGAGGTATGCATGGAGTAAGGGGGAGCATATTCCTATAATGCCTTATATTCTATGTTGAGATTTTGTTGTAATAAGGTGTGATTCCAAATATTGTAGGTGTGATCATTTTTATTTGAGAAATGAACCAGTTTTGAGAGAATGATTATTTTTTTAGAGTGGTTGTCATCTAGTGTCAGTGAGGTAGAAGTCATAATAAGCATGATGTCTTGAGTTCTAATGATCATATGATAGTTTGTGGAAGACCCTTTTCCATTAATGTCAAAGGGGGAGAAATACCAGTATGGGGGATATGAAAATGATCAAGTTATAGTGTGTTTTCCATGAATGATAAAGGGGGAGTTTATTCAAAAGTGTTTTCATTGATGTCAAGGTTGATGTCATTAATATCAAGGTGCATCTAGTGAAGATGCAAGATGAGTGGTCTTTGGGAATGTACTTATGAGCTTAATGTGGCAAGTTGAGTTTGTTGAGCCTTGTATTCTTTATTGGTTGATTTCATGGTTGATATTATGGTATAGATCATGGAAGGGTAAACCATGTGAAATTAGCATAGTAAGCCTAGTTGATAATATGTGATGAGACAAGATGCATTGAGATGAGTGTGGTCAAGAGAGAATTTAAAGGCAAGAGAGAATTTTAAGGAAACTAATATATTTTTGTTGGTTGATGTCAAGGTCCAGATCAGCTTGAAGTTACCAGTGTTTCCATTGAAGGTTCTTGTGAAGGTATGATGATAAGTAGGTCTACAAAGAGTGTTGTTATGATCAAGGTCAGTTGGTAGTGGGTGTTGTGACAAGTTTATGATCATTAAAGGTATGTAGTGTGAAAATAATATTGTAGTGGTTATGAATGTTTTTGTCTTGTTTCCATTGTTGACAAATGCATAGGTAGTAGGCCCTTGAGGTCATGTGCTTAAGTAGCCTAAGCCTAGTCATTACATGAAGAGACCTTGTGAGAAGGTATGAACAAGGTGGCTTGGTGAGATGAGTACACATAGGGATGAGTAGTTGTATGAGGTTGTTTTAGGTGTTTATGTGAGGCATTGGAGCACTCATGAAAGTCTCAAAGTGAGCCTATAGGGGTAAGACCTCTAAATCAAATCTACACCTAGACCACTTCTAGAACCTACCTAAACTAATGAGGTATCATGATATATTTTCAAGGCATGTGAAGGATGTATGTAAAATTTTGAACATGAGAGAGGTTTATTTATTATGTTAGTGATGTGGAGAGTACATGGAAAGAGACATGAAGGTTAGTTTTAAGGCTTAATGTGGTTTACAGGTCAAGGTCTAGAGTGTAAAGAGAGAGAGTGTGGCCTAATGAGGGGTCATGATTAGATTTTAAGGTGTTTTATCTCATGTAATAATTTATAGAGGTGAGTTATGGTGTTTAAATTTTTTAATGTATTTTGAGTTTCTAATTTGAAGGACAATGCATGAAAAGTTGTTTAGAGGTCTCTCGATTGCTCAAAATGAAGGGTTCTAAACTTGAGAAGGATTTTCTTGTCCTCATTAGATATTTAAATATTTTCATGGTAACCTAATTATTTCATGTTATATGTGTAAGGTTCCTAGATCAAAATTTTAATAATTGATTTTTGGATTGAGGGGTTATGATTTATGAATGATCGTTAAGAGTGCAAATAGGTTTAAACCCTCTTAGAACCCTTATAAGGACCTGATGTTGGAAAAAAAAATTCCTATAATGGATTATTATGCTCAATTAATATATTTTATTAAACTCTCTTAGGTACCTCTAGGTATTATTGGTTAGAGGAGAGAGAAAATGATGAGTTATAGGCTTACTTTTTAAGGAATTATTATAGAAGTCAAAAGTCGCATTAGACATAGTAATAAAATGGATGGAGAAATAAGGTAAATAATATTGTTTAACTTACATGAAGGTTTTTGGACAAGTTATATCTCTAAATTATGTTAAACTGGTCATCCAAGTTAGCTAATCACTAATAGGCCTAATAGTGTAAATAGTAAAAAACCTAGGTAGCAGTGAGAAGATGATTAAGAATGTGTTTTCATGATAGAATGATGAAAAAAAGTGCATAGAGATGATTTTTTATATTGGAATGCCTTATTTATTCTTAGTATAAATATTTTAATTTAGGTATAGTGGTGAAATTGTTGAAGCCAAAATGGTTTGTTTGGCTCAGTAAGATCTGTGTAGTGAGGTCAACAAATTAGTTTGTAAGACTAATAGATGCCACTAGACCATATGATTTTTCTATTTGAATATGGAATAGAGATGTCATAAGATAATTTTAATTTATTTTAAGTCTTTTAATGTGTCTCTAAAAGTCTTGTATTTCAAATTCACCATGACTAGTCTTTAAGGTAAACTGGCAGTTCTGAGTGAGAAAGTTGTAGTGATGAGTTTGAGGCTCTATGCCATAAGATGAAGAAAATAATACATATGGTGATATCTTTTAGGTTATAAAGGATTTTTATAAGTGTTTTATTACCATGTATTTTTTAATAAATGATGTGTTATCTTTAGTTGTTCAAGACATACTTTTTTGTGTGTTCAAAGGCCTAATGAGAATAGTGCAAATGGAGTGTTTTAAGTGGTGGTCAGACCTAACAAGTGTCATGGTACTAAGAGTATTTGTATAAGGCCTATTTTATTATTTTATTAATTTTTTTTTGTGTATAGATGTGTAGATTATTCCAATGGATCATAAGGTAACATGTCATAAAGTAGGCCTAATGAAATTACGTCTCCATGAGACCTAAAGAAGGATTTGGTCTATTTGAGTAATGGTTGACCTAATGTAATGATTAATACTTGATTTTAATGTTTCTTAAATCCAATTTTTTGGAAAATATAAGTGTTCAAGTGTGTGTGGCTGACCAAGAGGTGTATGATTAAGAGGCTTGTATAAGAACAAGGCCTTTTAGGCCTAATTAGAATGTTAGCAAATTGAAAAGAGGAGAGAATGAGATAGAGTATCCTTGATATAAAGGAGGTATTATGGACCATTAAAATAGAGTATAGGGATTGTCATGAATATCTAATATGGATTATAAATATGAAATTCAAGGTCAAATGACCTAATCAGTCTTGAAGAGACCTAGTTGAGCAAAGAGGCCCAGAAGGTAGTTTAAAACGGATAAGAGTGTGAAGAGATAAAAAAGGTGATAATCATATATTATATGAGAAACATATTTTTATAAAGTTGATAACATAAATCAATTGGTTGAGTTGGTGCTGAGTCATCTAAGGGGTTGGTACCTCCTTGTAATTGAGTACTTGTTAAAGCCTAGTCAAGTAGGTACTTGGCTAGTTGGGGTTGGTGCTCCATGTAGAGTCGGTGCTTCACAAATTTAGTTTTTGAATTACATAATTGTATTCCATTTTTAGAGATTAGTGGGTTTTATTCCCCTTGAGGTTTTCCCACATATATGATGTGTTCTTATGTTTCATGCTTATGTGGATAGTTGTTTATGCTTGATAGATATAATGTTTATTTGAATGATTCATGATTGATTAAGTGTAATTTAAAGAAAGGATTTAAAGATTAATTCACCCCCCTATCAGTAATTTTTCTTCCAATAATTTAATTTCTATATACCTAGGTAATTTATGATGAGCATATCAAGTAGTAGGGATTTGTATTCATCTTCATTGTTTGTGCATTATAAATCTAGTTTTAATTTGAAAGGCATGACTCTCCCCTTGAGGAAATGATAATTACCCATGATCTAACACCTAGGTGGAACTTAGCTCAGTCATAATGAAATGTATATTGATCTTGTGTAAGAGGGAGGGGTCATCAGGTAAGGAATTTTTTTTATATATTTCAACTATGTGGATGTTGGGTCTAATGATAGGTTGACCCAATATAGTGTGATCCAAAATGTTTTATTACATTTTGGCCTCTAATTCCATGACCCATATCATTCAATTTTTTCCTTGAACTCGTAGTTGAGGGGCCACATTGGTGTTTGGTGCTTTGAAAGTGGAGGCTTTAGTGTTGTGATTTCTTATTACCTTAGATTGGTTGTGTTGAATGGGATGACTTGAGTGGTTATTATGTTATTGACCTTAAATAAGGTTAATTTGGTGGTTAGGGAAAGGTTTATGGTAAATTTGTAATTTTTGGTTTTGGGGAGTGATGAGACCACTAAGATGGGCTTGGTTGTTTGTGTGCACACCTCCTAAGAACATATCTATGAACATCTACCTTTTATCCTCTAGGATTATTTGTATAAATTTTATATACTCCTAGTAGTCCTAAGAGTTGTGGCCTACAACTTTATGGAAGAGGTATTAAACATTGGGTTCATAATCCCTAGGTCTCATATTATGCCCTTGCTACTCTGATCCTTGTTGGTTTTTATATGGGTAATAATTTTGGTATTATAACTAGGTGTATTATTCATTTGAGTAATACTAATTTTGGTTATGGTTTTAAAATTATGCATTACGAGGTGGTTGTCTATTAAAATCAACCATATGGATGGTAGGAGGAGGATTCTAATTCTTGCATCATGCATTTTTGGTGTTAGTCTTAGTGGTATTCAAAGGTGGGTATTGACCATTGTTTGTAGGGTTTTATTTCTTGGATTAGTTGGTGTCACCATCGGTAGTATCATTCTTATTATAGTTTAGGATATTGGGATCTTAGTTGTTTATGTTATGCATGCATTGGCTTCTATTTTGGGATCTCCCATTATTTTGAGTAGCAATATGTTCATTAGTTCCATAGGTTCATCATCCACTGTAGATTATTTTTTTATCAATGTGGAGTGAATTTTTTAGGGCCTCCTCATATGATCGATATGAGAACTTCTATATGTCTTCCCATGTTTGTTTGTTAAGGGAATGGAAGAAAAGATCAAATAACTCTCTTTAGTCCATGCTCAATGCACTGGCAGAAGAATACATGACCTCCCACTATCTTGTGATAAAATTGGCAACTATTTTTTTGTATTCTTTTTTGATATGAAAATATTTAGGTGTTTTTTCATGTCAAAAACTTTGAATAACTTGACCATGAGCTGGTAGGAGTGTATGGGCCCTTCATGGAGGTGATAGTACCAATCAAGGGATATCCCTTTGAGTGTCTTGGGAAATATATTTTATATAAATCCATCCCAAGGTAGGTGTTCCTTGACCATGGTGGTATAGTATTTTATGTGTGAATTGGGATCCCCTTCCCCTTTGAATTTGGGAAGATTTGATAAGGAACATGGGAGAATAACTCCCTATATGCTAGTGTCAAAAGGTTCTTTAAGGTATTTAGCATAGGTTCCCATGTTGTTAAAATATATCAATATTGTGATGAAAATGGTAAGAAGAGGTGGGGTATTATACAGGTTGGATTCATAGCTACCAAGAGTTGGTTCTAAAAAATGATAAGGCAGTATGGAGTGGCTAGGGAATAATTGTCAAGTTGAGTGGACCTAGAATAAATTTGGAAGTATAAGGAGACACTATAAGATGTGGGAGGCATTGTACCTTATTGTGATAAAGTATTCAAGGTTTTTTTTCATGGTATATGGGTTATTTGTGCTTAGCCTAGTGAGGTGTGGGTTATGATGTATCCCATCTAAGGAAGGTGACCATATATGGGAAGTGTGTAACTTAAAGGTGTAGGGAATAATAGATTATTTTTTCTACATTATTTGGTATGGTGGAGCATATGTGTATACACATCCTAATGGAGTTTAAGTGGTCAATTGGTAAAATGAATAAGATTTTGAGACATTACGTTTAGGAACCCTATGGGTGAGAATGTCTCTATAAGGTTGATGAGAGATGTGGTTTTGTTGTGGTATTTACTCCTATAATGGTGGGAGTGAATAAGTTTGTTGTTGTGATGTTGGGTGAGTTATCACAAGAATGGGGAAGGATGAGGGATGACTTGGCATAAGGATTTTTTGTCTTATCCCTTGGCTTAGATCTTTTTTATCATTTTTTGTCATATATATGACCCACCAAGGTGCGTATAAGCTGATTCAACCCCATTTTGGTATGAGGGCCCTAGGCCTCTAGTTTAAGGAGGTTAGATGCCTTATATGAGGCTATATGAGGGGTTAGTTTAGGAAAGGAGCCTCAGGAGTAGAATTGGTAGTGGTCATCAATGGGTTGGAGGCATCCTAATTCTTACTAGGAGGATGCACAACAACTTGCATGTGATTGACCTCATCCTCTAAATGATGGATCCTTCCTAAATAATGATCATATTTAGTGAGACTTTTTGTGTCTAGGATTTGAAAGTTGATAGATGGCCTGGTGGCCATGCAATGAGTGACTAGGCATCCAGTTATAAGAGTCATGATATTGGAGTCAAGATTATTATTTTTAGTTTTTGATATGTCATATATCTCTTGAATGATAACCCCATTCCTTGCATGAATGTAAAGAAGGGATTAGTCATAGGATTGGTGTTCTACATTAGTGTTGAAGTTTGGGTTGTTCCAACTCATTAATGATGGTTTGATAGATCTAAAATGGATTCTCCTATAGACCTCTAGGCCAAGAGATATGTTAATGTCCTCTCCAAACATATTATGGGGGTATATAGATACACATAGAATAAGTGGAAGGCGACAATATGGAGAAAAGAAAAGACAAGGAGAAGAAAAATAAAAAGAGGATATGTAAATGATGAAGTCCTTCACATTGGGTTCACCAATTTGTATGTAGGTAAATTATCACACATTAATATATGCACTTGAATCCCTAAGGTTTCAATGATAAATTTGATGTAATGAAAGGATTAGGGGTGTGGCTAGTTATTGAGTGGAATGGGATGTGGGATAGGTGGTGGTAATGGATTCTCATGATGAAACTAGAAGGCCTCAACAGTGTCCTAATGCTCATTGAGAGCATCGAGTTTTGTGGAGATAGAGTTTCAAGGCCCTTCAATTTTTGATATAAAAATAAGGTCGATTTATTGATCAATTCTAATCTTAGCCATATGAGAAATATTAGGCTAAATGACTCATGGTAAAATATATAGTCTATCAGGTTGGCTTTGCATAGCTAATGTCATCCACTAGATGTGAACGATATAAGACAAGGCCTAACCTAAGGAGAAAAATAATGAGATGTATGGGTGAATAAAATAGGATAACATTGTATTTATTCATCCTATTATATAAGATAATAATGATATCTTGATTGGTGATACACTCTTGTTATTCTAAATTGGCTAAGGACTTTGTGATGAGGTGGGGAATTGGAGTGGATCGAAAGAACTCATGTCTCAACCCAATACTAATATATATCTATGTGATAATTTTGGGATAAATTTCTATAAATATAGGTAATAGGTCATGCCAAAAAATATTTGGTGTCTCAGAAAGGATCATCCAAAATAGACTAGGTGGAAGCTAAGAAAAAGTGTATGAGTTTGTTTAGTTAATGGCTTATGGGGTATGTTTGAAAGAATGTTAAAGCAAGGCTTTGGTATGTATTTATTGTATGAATAACAAGGATAATGTAGGATAAGTTTTGATTTAATGAATTGAAAGGCTTTTATTGTTATGTTTGCTTACACGAATAAAATGCTTTTATTGTTGATTATTCTTGGGCTTTTCTAAGTTTTTAACAAATCAATACTTGATAAAAACAAAGTGTAGAAAGTAAAGAATAACTGAACTAAAAATAAATGAAATCAAAACACTTTTTTTTCTTATCCTTTTCAAAATTTGGGATGTACAAAAATGAGGGAAGAAACTTATACTAGTATGCAAGATGTTGATTTCTCCTAGATCTATTTGCATGCAAACTAGATGCATTGTTTTTTATTAGTTTATGTAACATGGACTAAATGCCTTGAATTTCTTTTGTAAAATTAATATTATAATGGGTATAATCTATAAAAATAGAAATAAAACACTTTTTATTAACCTTCCTTGTAAGAAATCTAGGTTTAGCTTCTCAAGCTTTCTAACTTGCTACAAATGTTATTTTATTCTAATAAATTGGTAGGATGAAAACAAAAGATACAAGTTTTGATTTTCTATTTTTAAAGAGATAAATGATAATTATTTTAATCTTTCAAAATAGATAAAATTAACAATCTATAATCTTCATACATTCACCTATAGTTCCCTATATTTATGTGTTTACCCACATGATTATTTTGAGTGCAATAAGTTTGTCTAGATATTGAATGAAGAAAAGTTGTCTTGGCTGGAAATGAATTGAATCTTTATTAATATCTCTTTTTGGAATGATTGATAAGAGGTGTTGTTAATTTTAAAGAAAACTAATTGATTGAATGTAAGCATATATCAAAACTAATTATGTTTTTGGTAGGAAAGATAAATGAAAGAGGTAGATCTATTTCACTATCAAATTTACTTCTTTTCTCTTTTAAATGGGAAATTAATTTAAACATAATAAAAAAATATATTTAATCTAATCTAATAAAGAACAAATACTAGAAATTAAGATAACCTCAACCTAATTTTGTATTAAATTAGTTGAAATGAAAGTAGTGTGTTGATAGAAGAATCCTCAACATGTTAGCTTTATATGCTCTTATGTAAATTTAGGAACATATCTAGCTGAGGGATGCACAAAATCTAGAACAAGATAGAAAAGGGGAGAAGACAAAATCTAAAAAAATAAGATGAGTTAAATTGAGGTTGGCTAATGTATTTGCTTTCAAGGTCTATATTTATCTCATAAATGACACTTCTTCATTTGCAACTATGTAGTTGACTCAAAAATATTAGGGGCTAAATCTCCTAAAAATTGTAGAAAGGCTATGGATGGAAAATATTCTCTATAATAATTTATAATGGTAATTTTTAGATCTGAAATTAGACCAAAATTGGCTTTCTTGTAGGAAGAGAAAGGAGTTTACATGGGAGAGTTCAACTAAGTGTGATAGTGAGTTCAAATTGAGATGAACTGAGAAAGGCTATAATTAGAATATTGAGTGAGTTGGACATGATTGAAAGTAAATACAAGTGTTATGAATAATAAAAACAAGGTTAATTGTGAAAAATTCATGAAAATAGGAGTTATGGGAGTTAATTTTGGGAGGTTTTTCCATTGAAACAAAACCACCGCTTTATGCAAGAGGTAGTTGTATAACTATCGCTTAATTTTTAATACATAATTTCCCTTGTATGGTGAGATTACCTCTTATTTTACACAACTCCCATGATGGTTGTGTAAACTAAGGGGTAGTCTTACAGTTAGATGGGATGATTCTGTCACCTTAGGTAGTGTTTTTAATACTCATGGTCAATTTTTAAAGCAATGAATAAATGAATAGGAAGGTCATGATCAAGGGGGTTAAAAGGGGTGAAAAGAGGAATGGAAAAGCATAAAGAGGGGTTAGAGCTAGAGATTTCCCTATGGAGTATAAAACAAGAGGTCATTGCATCATCATTGGATTTATATCAAAAATATAGCACTATGTTATTTTAGGTGCATATAACTCATATGTTTTTAATCCAAAAAGCATGAATTTGTAACAAAATTTCCCCTAAGGAGTCGTAAATGTGGTCTTTTCTTGATCTATAAGGTTAATTTTGATTTAGTTATATCCTGAGAAACCATCCATAAATGAAAATGTCTCATATGTAGTTGTGGAATCCACAATCATGTCAATATTATGTAAATGGAAATCATATTTAAGGCAAACCTTGTTTATGTCATCATAATCAATATAACAATGAATTTCACCATTTTTTTTTAATAGGGACAACATTGGATGCCCAATTAGAATGTGCAATGGCTCTTATAAATCCAATGTCTAAGAGCTTTTGAATTTTATCTTTTACCAACAACATCACTTTATGATGTATTTGTTATTTTACTATTTTTTATATAGGTAAAATAATGTGTTATTTAATACCACTGATGGATCAATCCAAGGAATATCTAAATAAGCCCAAGTAAATATTTCAGTAAAATCATGAAGGACCTATTGATAATTTTTCTTTCATACTTCTACATTGTTGTTCCCGAAATCCATCACTTGTTTTTGGGGACAACATATCAACTATTTTAGTCCTGTAGGCCAAAATTATCTCTTCCCTTCTCAAAAAATGTTTTGGGCACTCAAGTTCTTCAATTATTCAAGCATTTTCAATCAAGGGACTTGCAGGTTCAACAGGTTCAACAACTTCAACAGGCAAGCTCTCACTAAGGAACAACTTCCAAACACTTAGGCAATTTTAAGGTTGGTTCAACGTTGAGGTTCAACTAAAAGGTCCATTGATAGGCTTCAAACAAATGGAATGAACCACTGAACCATTGAACCCTGCCTCCAAAGGTTCAAAGATTCAATGGGTTTAAATGTTCAATGACATCGACAGACTTAAAAGAGTTAAGCACTTCGGCAAGTTCAAAGTTCAACCACTTTGAAAAGTTCAAATGGCTTTAAAGGACTTAAACAAAAGAAGACTTTGAAGAGCAAATAATGAACCAATGAACTATTGAACCTTGAACCAAAAGAGTTTAAAGGTTCAATGAGTTCAACAGAAAAGAAAAGGATCCAAAAAGTTTGAAGGACCAAAGGATTCAAAGAAAGAGAATGAACCGTTGAACCTTGAACCAAAATAGTTCAAGTTCAAAGGCTCAAAGGTTAAACAAATTCAAACAAGAAAGAGAAAGATCCAGAAAGCCCAAAAGTTTAACGTGGTTCAAAGAGTTCAAAGTTTGAAAGGAAGCTTCGAGTGAAGGAAGGAAGCAAAAGATTCCAGAAACAAGTTTGAAGAAATGGTTCAACCAAAGAGGAAAAGAAAGTGAACACGACCCTTCACAAAGAGCTAATTGAACCACCCAAACCATTAAACCATTAAAATGATGCACTTCAAATGGTTCAAAGGTTTAACGTTCAAAGTGGTTTAAGCACCCAGAGACTAGTGGCATCCTTGTGGACATCAAATTCATAAGTAATGAAAAAATTGTTGATGTTCAAATGTGGCATGGACCTGAGAACAAACTTAGTGACCAATTGAAGAAGAAGCCAAAAGAGCCAATAGAAAGGGAAGAGATAGCGTGAGAGCTCAGATCATGAAGAAAAGAACAAAACATGGAAAGGAAAGAGAGAACAACTACAAGAAATCTAGAAATATCTATAGGAGAGTTATTTTTAGTAAGTGAAATAGTCCACCAAGTAGACATCAGAGTGCAGACACTCAAGGACACAACCTAGTTTTCTCCACCAAGTAAAGTCGAAATGGACAGTTGCACCCATATCAGGAAGAGGGCCAAGTGGCCCATACTTTGAAAGGAGACATTTGAGATGAATTGACATGCCATAGTTAAGGTCGATGCCCTGTTCTAGCATGGCCCCTTCATAGAACTAAAAATTCATTTAAGGCATTGAATGCAACATGGACCATTCTATGAAATAAAGTGCCCAAGTCTTTCTTGGAGTGTTATATATTGTAATCTCTTGTTTTATGTAAGGGATATCTCTCTATTATCAGAAGTGAAACTCTGCCCAAATTGAAAGGCATTCCTAAGACTTTGAGCTTAGACTATTAATCATATTTTTTATTTGAATGAGAAAACAAGTGACCTTTCAGAATTTGTTTTGAAATAGCTTGTGTTATTTAGGAGATTATTCTTATGTCTATTTATTGAATACCGTCTTGTCCATTTAATCAAATAAGCAGAACAAGTGGAAATAATTTGGAAGATGTCTTGAAGCTAACTGTGGGAGACTTTGTGATGCCATAATTGTCTTCAGTCTGTGTTTTGTGTGAAGGATGCTGGAGAGACTTTGAGCTCCCCTTATCCTTCGTAATCTCTTAATTTATTGTAGTTTTAGGTGGAGACTTTGGGCTATGCCTAATTCTATTGTGTTATTGCATCTAGTTATTTTTACTACCCAAGAAGGAATCTGGCTATTGACTGAGTATTACTTCTAAAAGAAGAGAAGTACCTCTAGCAATCACCCAGGAATTCTCATATGTCTGTGAACATCATCTCTAAAAAAAGAGACATGGATGGTGTTATCCTACCCTAAGTATTATTTTTAGCTTATATTTATAGTAAATAGTGTCTTATAGTTATAGGGAACCTACCCTTAATGAGAGGATAGATTTGTCCTATTTTGATGTGGTAAACCTGCACATTTTGGCCGATCAATCTCCCTATGATGTGGTTAAAACACCTATTTTGCCCTCAATTAGCTGGTGACAAAATATTCACCCAACATACATCATTTTACTAAATAAATTTTTTTTAGGGTCCTTATCCATTCTAAATTTATGTTTGACTATTTCTTCATTTAACAAATTAGATTTGTTTTTGATAAATGGTGTGGTAGGAATAACATTTGATGCATCATGTTGGATATTTGGATTATCATTCTCACCAAAGTAATCATGAGTAGAGTGGTATGAGGAAAGCCATTCTTATGATAGAAGGAAGGGACATCCTCATATGCCCCCAAATACTCTATTAATGATTCATCATTAACAAATTATTCTATTATTAAAATTTACAGGGAAGTAACCTCTTTGATTAAATGATGGTTGGCCACTTGGATATTGGTTTTAAAAATATTCATACATTCCATTTTGATCTTTTGGGAAAAAAATTTCTAGGGAAATTTTTATGCTTGGTAACTTTGTTTAAAAAACCTAAACCTTTTTTATTTGTATTAATTATAGGCAAAATGGCCTAAACTATTCATTTCTTAATTTTACTT
Organism: Torreya grandis; assembly: GCA_037957365.1. Taxonomy (NCBI): domain Eukaryota; kingdom Viridiplantae; phylum Streptophyta; class Pinopsida; order Cupressales; family Taxaceae; genus Torreya; species Torreya grandis. Next base: position 2,109,346 of record JARHVA010000849.1, on the reverse strand, counting down.
AACCCTTGTACCCATATTTGAATAAATATTGAGAACCAAAATTAGGTTTATAGGATTGTGGTGTAGTATGAATGGGTGGTTGGACCATTACACAATGTTTGAAAGGATTAGTATCCATTAGACATGTCTAAATGAATCTTTGATGACTAAATTTTAAGCATGAATTAAATATGGAGGGAACCACATCCATCTCATATATACAAGGTCATCCTAAACTAATTTTGTAGTTTAAATCATTCAACATAACTTGACACAAAATGGGTAATGTATAGGGACCTATGGTAATATTTAATGTTATCTATCCCAATACTTTCCATGACATATTATCAAAACCCTTGATACTCATATTATATGGTTCCAAATTTGATGATTTTATTCCCATTATGGAGAGAAATGATATATTATAAATGTTGAGTCTTGAACCATTGTCCACGAGAACTAATTTTACCATTTTTTGTAAATGCACACCTAGATATAGAGTGGTAAACATCTATTTATAATGTGTTGAGGTGATAAATCCTCTTTTTAAAAGGATATATTATTCTCAATCCATTTTATGGAATTTAAGATAGAGACCACATATGGTGGTTCAACATTACAAGGGAGTAGGGTCATACATAATGCATTTAAAATAAAATCCTTGTAATGGATGAGTTGTGTAAAAAGTATAGTAGTGATGTTTTTTAAGTACTATTCTTGGATTTGGAAATAAAATGTCCTAAGAAGGATGATTTCTTCATTCTCTCCCTTTGGTGTTTTGTAGTGATAGGTAAAAGCTCATTGTAAAAATTAAAACAAGGAGTATGTAGGAATGCAGGTTTTGAATCCCTTATAGATCGAAATTATTTAATAAAGCATGAGATATAAAAATTAATAACCACTATAAGGTATTGGACCTTTAAATAATTTATAAAGATATCCATGGTAAACATGATTGTAATATTATAATAATCAAGGAGTAGTAATAGAGAAATCAAAAAACCCTAAGTGACCTAGGGTTTGATGTTTAAAGATCAAGTTCACCAAATGTTTAACCTAAAAATTTATAACTAAATTTATCTTATTGTTAACCTTATATTTTATTATAGGGGTATATAAAAATTAAATTTTATAAGGGTGATAACCAGATCTATAATAGGTTAATTAGATACTAAACTTAGATATAAACATATGCTGAATTTACTATGTTTAAATAGTATAAATATAAAAAAGTAAAACTATGCTAGATATATAAATGATAAAAATATAATGTAACTATATTTTTTTAATGTTAATGTATTTCTAGATATGGAACAAGCAAAAATTAGGCTAGGAGATTCTAGAATAGTAGTTAGATTCTGGGTGTTACACTTCTAGAGTTCTTGATAGTAACGCTAGCCTAAGATGGTTGTGTTGACTCTATTATCTAGGTTCAAACAAGTGTCTTGTATATAATATATACTATAAGGGATGTGACCACCTAGATGTTTTTGGGTTTTGATTTGCCTTTACTCTGGTGTATTTAAATCTAGGTCATGGATTGTCACTCCTTGTGGAATGAAAAAACCCTAGTTCTCCATCTTCATAGTGACCTTGGGGGAAAATGGTTTAGTGGGAACATGGTGTAGATCTAACCCTAAAGACTCCAATATTAATAGGTGATTCCTACATAGTTAATACTCTAGAATAAGTCCTAAAACTCATGTATTTATCTTCAATGTGTTGGCTTGTGTGTGAATCATGCAATATTATGCAAAGAAAGTAAAACAATGACTTAACTTGTAACTTAGAAAATTAGGCTCTTAGAATGATCCTTTAGTAATTCATACATGTATATGTGTTGTACCTATTACTAATGTGTAAATAAATAATCTTTATTCAATTGAATTTGTGATAGAGTGTTTTTGATAAGTTGCCTTGGTTTATTTGGCCTTTTGTTAGGTGTATCTAAGTGAGGAATGAATGAGGGTTGATCTTGTATTTATATAAATTCCTTTGGAGTAATAACTCACATTAAATGCTTAGGGTGACCATTAGGATACATTTTATTTACAAATTTTATGACTTTAGGGCATTGGAAACTTGTGTCAGATTAGGACACTAATATTGATGCTAGTGTCTATCCCAGACATTAGTGTCTAGGGAGCAAGGAAATGAGTATAGGATCATAACTTATAGAGATGGAATATAAGTGAATTTTAAGCATTTTTGGAAATATAAAATGTTTGGTTCATCAACATAAGACTAGTAAGACTAATATATATAGGCCAAAGAGTATAAGCTAGTGTAGATGAGAGACTTTTAAAAGTGAGAAAGGTATAAGACTGAGAGAGAAAGCCAAGTTATAAGTTTTCCAAGTGTACAATACTAAGGTGATATTTAATCATAAAAATTTGTCTACACAATCCTCATTCATACCTCACCTAGCATAGACATATCAAATTATTATCTACTCACAAGGCAACTTACCCAAGGCATTCAATCAAACACTCAAGTGAGAAAAAACTTCCATATCTTCTCCTATTTCCATATCAATCATAGGGATAACACATCTAAAATTTTATAAAAGTGAATGAGCATTAAATGACCAAAATTTTCCAAGTTACAATCTAAGTATCTCTATGTACTTTATTATCACATATAGTATTTGTATGCAAACACAAGCCAACATGTAGGAGAGAACAACATAATTCTATATATGTAGGAAGTGATCATTGATAGAGGGTTCTTTGGTACATATAAAAATTATGTGCCCAATAATATATATTTCCCACAACCACTATGAAGATGAATATCTAATGCTTTGATCAATAAACCAAGGTTTATATCCTATACACATGATCTAAATACATCAACTAAAACGTGGAAAAAAACCCATAAAAACCCAACTAGTAGATTCAAAAAAAGGTCTATATTTTGGTCTAGACACTTCCAACAAAGTTAAGACACCTATCTGGACACAAGTGTCCATGGTTGATGCAAGTGTCCATGGTGGATGTAGGTGTCCATGGTGGACATATGTGTCCATGGTAGACACAAGTGTGTAGGGTTAAAGTCAATAAAAATATATAGTGATTGAAACCCAGACGTCTAATACAATCTTGTGAATATTCCTAATCACTATCATACTCTTGAACAAAGAAAAAAACAAGATATGCCCTCTCTCATCATTTATTCATGTAACTATACAATTATTTATATATTTATTACACATGCTTAAATGAATTGTATTATCAAATTATTGAATTAAATTTCATATATTTGAATATTAAAATACTACATTATAATATTTCATTTACTTAGATGTTTTTGCGTAAAAACCCAAATAGCATAAAACATTCTAGTGAACATGTCTTATATTTTTTGAACAAAACCCTAATTTTCATGTTAGGGTTTTCTCCTTCAAAAAAAATATCACATTTTTGTATTAATTTTTTATATCTGATTATTATATGTGCATATCTTAAATCATATTTATTTATCTTCTTACTCTAGGCCTTCTTATTTTCTTTTACATTGGATTAAAATTTAAAGTCCTTATGGAATCATTTATTATAAACCATGCCAAGTTTCATCATTTTTATAGTTTGTTCAATGCTCTTGGTGATCAATTTATTACATATGAAGATCTTATGGCATATCCAAAATAGGCTCAAATACCTTATTTTGCTTATAACTATGACAATGAAAGAACTAATGATGAAAATAAAAGTATAAATGAACATGTTAATGATGATATCATTATTTCATATGGTTATGAGTGTGAGACTATTCCTCTTGGGTATGAGGAGCCTAGTTCTCCTATTTATCCCATTTCCACTAATGAAAGGATAAAGATTTACAAATGATCAATTTTGTTAGTGAATCACATAAAGATGATCCAATACACATGCAATAAATTAACACTTTTGAAGTTGAAATTAGTAATTTTTCATGCAAAATTTCTCAAGATAAACCAAAAACTAGATGTTTTTCTTCCCTTAAAAATGATGTTAATAGTGAATAAAGTGAGTGTGTTACTTCTTCCTAAAGTTATGATAATGTTTCAAATCTTTTTCCTTCTTTAGACCACTCAAGTGAAAATAGTGAAAATTTGTCTCTAGGTCTCAATGATACAAATGCATGTAATACTTCTCTCCATATCCATATAGGTTGGAAAGAAGAAAATGATAAAAATGTTGGAAATAGTGTAGATGTGTGTTCTTATACTTTTATTCTAATTAAAAATAAGCAACAAAAAATCTTTGATAAATTTTTCCTAATGAAAGAATTTCCTAATAAAAATATCAATGATGCAACTAATAGTTATGTAAATGTTCCTTTCTCATATAAAAATGATGTACCTAAAGTAGAAAGTGATATTGCATTTTCTATCCCTCTTACGTGTAATAACAATCTAAGTATTTAGGCTCTTTCAAATAATGATTTCATCAATCTTCGTGATATCCATCCTGATATAATAATCTTTATTGAATCATCATGTAAAGTGGATATCCCTTTACCTAATGTTTATAAAACACATGATGATCTTATCCTACAATACAATGAGGGTAGTAGAGAGCTTATTACTCTTAAGTTTTATATGGATGGAAAATTACAAACCCTAAGCACTTCTTTAACCTCTTTACTAACACCTCCTAGTGATATTTTATCTCTAATTACTACCATGGGAGATCTTCAACAACAACTGATTATTTTTAAGTTGTAAATTTCTGCCCATGAGGCTTCTTTTAATGATAATATCTTAGAGGACCAACCCTTTATTAGAGATGTTTTTTACTATCCATATCCTTCTACCTTTATCATTCTTATGCTCTCTTCCTTTGATGGTAAAGGATATCCTACAAATCATTTGAAACAATATACACACTCCTTTGAGAATTGGGCTAAATATGGGCACTTGTTATTAAATTTTTTTCATAGAAGTTTAGTTCAAGAGACTCTTGATTGGTTATTTTCACTGCCAAATGGTTTGTTATCAAATTTTAAAAAATTTGTGGATATATTCTTATATAATTTCCATAAGCACATAGTACTAAAACTACCATCAGAACATTTTCAAGTATTAACTCAAAATAAGGATGAATCCATTTAAGAATATGCCATTAGATTTAAGGATATCTTGTATTCCTTAAACTAAACCCCCTTAGATTTGGAAGTATAATTCATATTTATCAAGGGTCTTCTTTCTCAACTTAGGGAAAGAGTGTTGTAAAATATTTTTGCTTCATTTGAAATCTTATATTGGGATGTGCATAAATATGCATATACTCTAAAAATACCAAAACTGAATTACCTATTTATCCACATCAAAGTAAATATGGTACAAATAATGCTTTTAAATAAAATAATCTAACCAATAAGGGTCATGAACCACTTCAAAAAGCCTTTTTAGAACTAGTAGTGCATACCAAAGAACAAAGAGTAAAATTATTGAATAAAGTAAAGAAGCATACTTATAGAATACCTCCTATAGTTAAACCATATGCCTCTACAAAAAGGTAACCACTTTAGTTTGATTGGTACTAAGATAGACCACATAATATATTACATACACTATTGGATAAAATAATGATAAAACTTCCTCAAAATTCTCATTATCCATGACATATATTTAAAAAGGTAAAATGATAATAATTTTTCACTTACCATAGTATAAATGGGCACCATGATAATTATTGTTTGTCTTGAGTAAAATATTATGCAATTTGTAGATAAGGAAATTATTGAATTTTTAGAAAGAAACATCTAAATCTCTTTCCCTTAATTCTTCTAACATTTAATCTAAGATGTAAAAGACATCCCATGATGCTCTTTTTAAGGAAAACATAGTCCATCAACCTTTACAGAAGCCAACCACTAGTATAAGTCCTTTTTCTAGTGTACCCTCCACTAAGACTAACCTTTCCCACACTGATCCTACTAAGGACCCATTGGTTGATTAGGTTATTGATAGAGAGACATGTGGATGGGGCATAAATATACATCAAGTGTGGATACCTAAATAAACACATATAGATTCATAGGTTATTTCTATAGATACATCATCTAAATGAAAAAATAAAAACTAGAAATTCCACTACCACTTAATCATTACAATCAAGTTTTCTTATTTCCAACCATGTTTCATTTCATATCGTTATTCATTATTTATCACTAAATTTAAATTTTCATTAAATTGAAATATTTTATACTACCATGAAGTTTATCATATCCAAATATTAATTACACAAAACAAATGCAAGTAACATATACATAATGAATAAAGAACTAAAAGTACACTTTCATGTAAAGAAAGGAAACCAAATAGAAACTTACCAAAATACCATGATATAATTCCTAATTATACTACATACCATATTAAAATATATAGAGTGCCTACACATGTTATTATTATTTATATTCCAAATAAACCAAAAACCATTTAGTGGTGGGTTCCACAAACCCCTACTATTGTTTCTTCTCGGCCACAAAGTCATATTATACATACATTGAGCATTAAAAATTCTATAGTGAAATATGTTTCACCTATACATGATCCTTATCAATACCATTTATTTATTAAACTAATTTCATAGTGATAAGATACTTATGAGCTTCAATTGGATGAGATCATAGGATAGTGTTTTCATTTCAAGTATTCCAAAAATAATAAAAAAGTTAAAAACTTTAAAAATTCAAAGATATTTTTAGAATTCATAGGTTCTATTAGATCCTTGGAATATATGTTGTTGGTTCCATGTTGATAGATAACATATAATTTATTTCTATAAACATATATGTTTCACGCATATTTTGAGTGTGATTTAGGCATATACATATATATGATCTATGTTGTTTTGGATGTTAGGCCTTATTTATACTCATGTCATATAGACGTTGGGGGTATACACTTATTTGATCATGATACACATAGGTTATATCATTCTATGGTCACTTTACATTATCATATTTTATCTTCTGTAATTACACATGCATTTATCCATGCTTAAATCATTTGTAGTGTGCTTGATATGCTATGTACTTAACATTTTTTACTAACATAAATATATTAGAACTAGTATGATATTTTTATTCTAGTTTCTTATACTTTTCCTTTATTCACTTCCTTAAGTGTATTTTTTATTTGTTTTAGAATTAAAATATGTTCCACAATTTGCATCCCTCATTTCTTTATTTGCCTATTTGACATTTGAATATGTCATTATTTGTTATGTGTGGACATTTAAATATGCCATTCTTGATTTTGTAGACATTTGACTAAGTCATGTACCTTCAATCATGAAACATTTGAACAAACACCTTATTTGATGTCTCCTTATACCATTATCTTTTTATTTGATTTATATTTCTCATGTGTGTGTGCTTGATTACTTCATGAACTTGTATTGTTGTTAACTAGACTTTGCCATGATCTATCATGCATCTTAAGACTTGATGTGATCACATTACATGTTATTCCATTATATATCTACCTTGACTTGTTATTTATATATGCTACATGGTACATTCATAGTTTACATGGTTATCTTATCCTTTTGAGGTAAGGTAACTATAGTTGATACTTTCCCTCACCTCAAAAGTGGGGGCATAATTAGTGGGGGAATTCCATAGAGGCATGACTTACACATTGATTCATAGATTCATATTATAGTGGGGGCATGTTTTGAAAACATGTTCTCCACATTTTTCATAGTTTCAAATTTAATGGGGGAATGTTTTGGAAACCTGTTATCCACACTTATTTAATATTCAACATACTCATATTATTATGGGTGAATGTTTTGGAAACGTGTCCTCCAAATTGGAACTTATATCAGTTTTCAGATTTCTCCATATATAGTGGGGGCATGTTATGATAAACATGACCTCCACACTTGTTAAAATCCCAAATTGGCCAAATTAAGTGTTAGATGATTTAGATACACATTTGCGGTAGAATTATATACATTGGTACCATTGTTATGTATAGTTTTATCATGAGACATATCTAAGGTGCATATTCTATGTAATATGTACTTAATATTATAAAATAAAATTAGTTTTATAATTCAAACACTTTTATGGACTGTTATCACCCACCAAGTTAGACTTTTATGAACTATATTGATCCAATATACCACATTAGGTTCATTTTTTGTATGCTTGAGTTGATTAAATCACTTAATATTACCAAGTTTATAGTTTGGACTTAATTACATCATCCATCCTCACTATATTTATAGTGTGATTTGACTTTGGTTACTCATACTCACCAAGTTATAAGTGTGATTGGGTTTCATGGTTGAGCTAATCTCAAATGTTAGGTGCCAAGTCACCTTTTCTACAAATTTGGGGGCATGTGTCCTCCAATATCTATCCCTAGATATTTACACTTTCCAAATTTTATATTTGTCCTAAGCAAAGCTTTAATTATTCGTAATGGTACATATTTTCAAATCAAATTTCCAAAAGGTAAGGTGGTTGCATCGATACACAAGTGTACTCTGAAACCTTTCTTTAAATTTTAACCATTTAAATGATTTCAATTTCAGATTATATGCACTAATTATATATTGTAACATGTTTTTAGTTACATGTTAATCACTAATAAAGAACTCAATTTGGGTTCACACAAAGGCAAGTGTGATATACACACTTAGGTATGCATTTATTCTCCTTTAAACCTTTGAAGTGCCTCTTGGTTTAACTCCCCTTGTGACTTTTTATATGTGGGATATTTTATCCCCTTGCGTAGATAATTAGTTATCTTTCATTTTGATAGTGAGTATTTTATTATTTGGGTAGATCAAACCAATCACACTCTATCAAATTTATTCTAAAGTAGTTATTTTTCCTCTCTCTCCTTAATATTCTATGAGAGACTAAGAAATATGCACTCAATTGAGTGCCAACCTAAATCTATATAGATATAGCCGCACTCATAATCTATATAAAACTTGGGTCCCATTACACCTTATTACTAATTAAAGTGGGGGAATATAGACACTATTTATGAATTATATAACACCTTAGTTTTGTACACTTGGAAAATACAAACCTTAGTTTTCCCTCTCAATTATATACCTTTCCTACTACCAAAAGGCTTGCATATGCTATCTCTCTAGGCTCATTGCTTATCTCTTAGTCTAACCAATGTCATTCTAATGACCCAAGATGTATATCATTCACAAAAAAATTTAAACCTACTTATCTTCCATCTCTATAAGTTCTAGACTTGTACCTACTTTTTTGCTTCTCAAACACTTGTGTCTTAATTGGACGCTTATGTCAGCACAATTTTCCTAACCTAGCATAAGTGCCTAGTGCCCTAAAGTCATCCAATTGAAAAATAAAACATAGTCCTATGGTAATCCTAAGTGATTTAATGTGAGATAATATTAAAAGGGATTTGTATAAATAAAAGATCAATCCTTATTCATACCTTGCCTAAAATAAACCTAACAAATTATTATCTACTCACAAGGAAACTTACCAAAGGCATTCAATAAAGCACTCAAGTGAGTAAAATCTTCCCTATTTTTTTTATTTTCATATAAATCATAGGGATAACACATTTATAATTCTAAAGTAGTGAAGGAGAATTCCATGAGCCACATTTTATAGTTACAATATAGGTCACTCTATGTACTTACTTATCACATATTGTATTCTTAAGAACATAAAAGACAACATGTAAGGGAGAAATACAAAATTCTAAGGCCCTCTTCAGAGTATTGGCTATGTAGGTAGGACTCATTAATAGAAGAGTCTTTGGAGTAGATAGACATTGTGTGACCACTAACCCATTTTTTCATGGCCACTATGAAGATTAATAACTAAGCTTTTGAGAAATAAACAAAGATTGATAGGATGTAAACATGGTCTGAATACATCAATATAAATTTGATAAAAACTCTAGAAATTTCCAAATGATAGATTCAAAAAAGGATCTATATTTTGGTTTGGACACTTTTAGAAAGATCAGGATGCTTGTGTGGACTTAAGTGTCCATGGTGGATGCAACTTCCCAAGGGTTAAAGGTAATAAAAATACAAAGTGATTAGAACCCATACTTCCATTATATTCATGTAAATATCCTAATCACTATCATATTCTAAAACATAGCAACAACTAAGATATTCCATATTTCATCCTTTAGTCATGTAATTTTACAATCATTTCTATATTTATTACACATTCTTAAATGAATTATATTATTAAAATATTGTATTACATTACCTAGATTTTAATATTACAATATTACATTCAAATAATTTATTTTCTCAAGTGTTTTTGTGTAGAAACCCAAATAAAATAAAACACTTTTATAGGTGTAGTTGGTAGTTCAAGAATAATCTTAATTATCTTAGAGAGATGACTACTCTCATACATAGACTCAAAGAGTTTACAGGCATCACTAAGACACTCATTATTTATAATATGGAGTAGGAAATCATCCTTAACACTACTCAAAATAATTGACATGGCTTCTTGTGATTTATGTTGAAATATATTTGTAAGCTCAGGTGTAACATGTCATCTTGACAAGGGTTTTTCCATCCCAAAAACAATGTTATACAACTTTTGGGACATAAATTTTTATTTAATGTATATTTTTCATATATTATAATATACCCATTAAAATTTTGAGATTTATCATGCATGAAATTAAATGAAGCCATAACTTCCCTTTAAACTAGATACTGACACTAAAAAGTTTAAAAACTTATATTTTTAATGTGAACTTTTACTCTATAATAAAGAAAATTTATAGTGTAAAAAAAATTATTCATATTTATGTGAAATAATGAGAAAAATTGTAACAAATTACACTAAATTAAATGTCGTAAGTGTCTCACAAGGAACACCTCTCTAAATATTGTTATTAAAAAGTTGCAAAAACTATAATAATAAGTTAATTACACTAAATTAAATGTCACAAGTGTATCACAAGGAACACCTCTCTAAATATTATTATTAAAAATTTGTGAAAACTATAATAATAAGTTTCAAACTAACAAATGGACCACACCCATATATTTGAAATTCCTCAAAACATAGACATTGACTAGTCACATGACCATTATAGACAAAAGATTGACTAGGTTAAGTGTTGAAGTTACATAAGGGTTTTATATCTGAGTTAATTTTTACACAAACCAAAAAATAAAATTATAATTACTAAATTGACCAAAAAAAACTTGACTAAATTAATTTTACCAAAAGAATTAGAGGTGAGGAGTTTTGAACCCTTGACCTCTCTTTTTGTAAGTTTTGGAAAAATAAAAACCACTAATCCTTCTATACTTATTTTTAAAATTATACATGCACTGATTTATAATTAAAATGATTATTATTTAAAAATAAAATAAAAAAAATTATACAATATTCATGTAAATTGAGCATGTAAAAAACAAATTAGATTTTGCACTTTTGGTAAAACAGGCTAAATTTGAAGGTGGGACCCTTTTAATCTTGCATGGAAAAAAAAATTTATCAAATAAATTATTTTAAAAATATTTAAAATAAACTATTATTCACCTTAATATATTCCTAAAATGTATAATGTCACACATGTAAAAGTAGAGGTGGACAAAAAGAAGCACATAGGCCACCAAAAGCTCTGAAAATTTTTAGAACACCCTCAAATGACTCAATAAAGTAAAACAAACCCTCAAAAACAAATCTTGATGAGATAAATTCATGTTTTGAATTACTTGATGTTATATATGGGTCTTTTAATGGCTTATAGATAAATATAATATCCAAAAAGGTTGAATGACTGCCTTTAAGGCTCTGTAGGAGGCTTTAGTCAACCAAAACAAGAACTATTCACAAGTTTATACAAATAAATAGCCACTAGATCAAGAAAAATGTGTTTGATATTATTTTTATAGCCTGTAGACCAAATTAAGGCCATACACCATGCCTTAGAAGGATAAAACAAATTTTAAATAGAGATATGTTGATGTTTAGAGTGATTTTAGAGCATTTGATTGACCTTGTTTGATCTAAAACATTGATAGAGGCTCACCAAATGCCAAATAAATTGAAATATAAATTATTCCACTCCTTTGGTCATACCATGGGTTGTATAATGGCATGGAATTTTGATATTAGTCTGATAAAATAATTTCATTCACCAACTCTCCTCCACAAGGCTTATGAATGATAAAAAAGAGATCCATAGATCTAGGCCTCCACAATTACTCTAATCAATACCAATCATGTTTGTCAATAATCAATCCACAATAGGCTCTAAGACCATGATAAGATACATATAATATGCAAGCACATGGATATATGAGGGTTAATAATAACAAATCACACATATAGATTGAAACAACAATTTAACATGAAAAACCTCGAAGAGGTTAAAAAACCCACAATACTCATTATTCATTTATTTGAGAAACTTATTTTGCTCAATATAAATATTTCCTTCTCACTTCTTCTATGTATCAATATTATTCATAAATATCTTCACATGAATATTTTCCACGTGTAATTATTATTGTCATTTATTAATATGCACATTGATATATTTTACCAAATGAGTAAAACCTTATTTATAATAGGAATGAGAGGAGGTGACCATTTTAATCAATGGATTCAACCTTTCCTCGTGAAAATTATACACAATTGACAAATAATAAATAAATATGTTTTATTATTTATTTTCATAAGGTTTTCAACCCATGTTAATAAATAAATAATTATTTTTATTTAATTATCCAATATGTACTAAGGGTCTATAATAACACCACTTAACATTAAATATTCTAGCAAAAGGAAACATTTTTCCATTATTGAAATGACTAGAATAATGTTTCATTATGTAAATATTTCTAATTTATTATGGGTCTAAGCCATGAGTACTATTGTGCATATTCTGAATAGAGTTCCTAATAAAGCTTTACATATTTATATCCCTTTAGAAATATGTTCTAAAAAGAAACCTAGTGTGGCTCATCTTAGGATCTTTGGTAGTCTTGCTTCCATATTTGTCCTAAAGATAAAAGAAAGAAACTTGATCCTACCTCATATTCATGCATCTTTGTAGGTTATAGAGGTACAACTAAAGGATTAAGAGTGTATGATCCATATAAAATATAAATTATTGATAATAGGAATCTTTTTATCCTTGAAAAATCTTTTTGTGAGACCTCTATTTAACCCTTTCAATGTTCTTCATTTGATGAACTTGGATCTCATGTTACTCCTTATGAAGAAACATATATCCTAGAGGAGACTGATCCAATTTTGGATAATTTAGATTCTAAGGAATTTTTTAATTTTTTTTCAATCTAAAATACATGATGGATATATTCCCTAATCCAATAATCTAATCTTGATAGCCTTAATAAATTGACTAGGTATCAACATTCTTATCATGCTTTAATGACTATGTATGAATGTGAACCTCTATCTTTCAAGGAAGTTATTCAAGATGATATATGCAATGTTTCTATACAAGTTGAGTATAATGTTTTAATAAAAATTTAGACTTGGGATCTTGTCCCAACTCCACCTAAAAGGAATATTCTTGTTTGTAGGTAGATTTATAAAATTAAATATAATTCAATTGGTAAAATTGACAAATTTAAAGCAAGATTAGTCACTTGTAGTTTTACTTAAAAACATAATGTTAACTATGTTTAAACCTTTATTCTTGTAGTGAAAATGAGTACTATTAGACTACTCATAGATCTTGAATTTCAAAATGGTTATATTATACACCAAATGGATGTTAAAAATGCATTCCTAAATGGTGATTTAAAAGAAGAAATATATATGACTCAGCCTAAAAGTTTCATTGACCTTAATAAAGAGCATTATGTTTTTAATTTAAATAAATCTCTATATGGTTTTAAAAAATCTCCTCAATCTTGGTCTTCTAAAATTATTACTTATTTTAAATAACTAGGTTTCTCTAATTGTTATTTTGATAATGATCTCTTTATAAAAGTTGAAAATGGTCATATTATCTTAATTGCTTTCTATGTTGATGATCTTATTATTACTAGTGATCTAATTATTTTAATTCATAAATATAAGGATAAACTAATTAAAATTTTTGAAATTAATGATTTAGGAATTCTTCATCATTTTTTTGGAATTACTATATTTCAAGATAAAAATTTAATTTTTGTGTCATAATCTCAATAGGCACATAATTTTTTTTATTAAGTTTAATATGCTTGATTGTAATAATTTTTTTAGAATTAATACATCTAATCTTATTTAAATTGGTGTTAATATTTATTTAAAATCTACATGTGACAAAGCTAATCCCACACTTTACATATAACTTGTTATTAATTTGATTTATCTAACCATTATTAAGCTAGATATTTCATTTGATGTAGGTTTTCTTCCATATTCATGTAGGATCCATTTTTGGATCATTATAAATTAGAAAAATGTATTTTTCATTAAATCAAAATATTTATAAATTTTAGTTTATTTTATTATTCCATTAATAATGATAAATTATATGATTATTGTGATGTTGACCATACTAGTGATCCTATAAATTGTAGATCTACTTTTGGATATGTGTTTATATTTTGTGCATATGTTATCACTTGAAACTAATAAAAAATCCATGTGACTATGAAGTTTTCTAGGATAAATTCATTTAGATGTTTCTCATAATACCACCTTTATATGTGATAACCAAAGTTATACAGATATGGCAAAAAAACTAGTGTGGTACCAAATAATTAAGAAGTGAAGCTCATGTGCATTTTATATGAGAGAAACTCATCAATAGAGATATTGATTTGTAGTTTTATCCTATAGATAAACAATTTATATATATCTTCACAAAACCACTTAGTGCTACCAATTTTTATCAATGCATGTAATGTTGGGACTCTTAGAGTTGCCATTGAGAGAGAGTGTGCATGATAATGCCACTTCCTAATGGCCATGTGTATTTATCTTCTTCTCTATACTTTTTTTTATTGTAAAGCATTATAATATATCACATTATGTGATTTTTATAAACTTCATGTGAAATTTTTACTTTTTTACCCCAATACTTAAAAGCATGTATATTAATGGAGGTCCTTATATTATAAAAGGATCCAATAATGTTTGGTTGATTATTCATGATAAAATATGAGATTGAGTCTCATGACTATGCTAGCCTAAAATTAATTTTAGTAGTTTATGGATTATAATTCCTTTTGTTTCAAAATATGATGTTGGTATGATAAAGGTTTTGAAATCCTTCAATTTTTACATGCCTCCTAAAATAATTATAATTTATTCATGGAGTATAATTCCTTTATTAAGGTGACTATAACATGTATCCCCACTTAACATTAAGGGGGAATGTTAGAACAAATAAGGCTTAAGTGGTGTTATTTACCATTAATATTATTATAATGGTTAATAAATGAAATAAATATATTTAATTTACTAACATGAGGTAATCTTGTGTGAAGAAATTGAATATATTTTACCATTGGGGACCCTCGAGGAGAGGTTGGACCCATTCATTATAATGGTCCATCTCCACACTCCATTATAAAAAGGGTTTTATCCCTTTGATAAATCATTCATGATTCATATATTATTGTTGCATTCAAAATTCATGTGTGGAAAATATTATTAAACTTTGTAAAGGTTGATGAGGAGAAGTGATAAGTTATAAGGGATTGTATTTGATAAAATAGTTTTTCTTATATAAATATATCAACTCTAGCTTTTTTACCTCTATTATAGGTTCTCCTACCTATATCTATGTTCATTAATATGTGTGTATATTTGATAATTAATTTACATGTCTATTTATATCTATGTATCTGTACGTTATATATATCATATGAATTTTGATAAAGGAGCCAATCCTTAATCTATGTATCTCATCTTTTCACTTCAAGGTATACTACCTCAACATCACATTACTTGATGTAGTCATATAAAATGCAAAATTTGGTAACTTGATTATCGCTAATGACACCCAATCCATAGGTCTATTTAGCTTGCTCTATTGACCCTCTTAGGCATGTTTTCATAGTTTCCCAATCATCTACAGCCTTACAAAC
Organism: Torreya grandis; assembly: GCA_037957365.1. NCBI lineage: Eukaryota > Viridiplantae > Streptophyta > Pinopsida > Cupressales > Taxaceae > Torreya > Torreya grandis. The sequence continues at coordinate 2,093,327 of JARHVA010000849.1, read as the reverse complement.
TAAACCCTTGCTAACTAGGCTAATATTTCCATGACAAATCCATCCCCTTAAGTTTCATACCCATAGGACAACAGTGCCCAAACTTGGACTATAGTGATGAAAATTGGGGTATCCTATTTTTTGCATTGTTTTCCAAGTGAAAATTTGGTTCAAACAGTTATATTATCCTAGATCCTTATCCTAATTCATGTCAGCCTAACGTGAACTAATTTAACCCACGATCATTAAATCCCATATAAAAGGCCATTCAAATGCCATTTAGAAGGGTTGGTACTCATTTACAAAAGAGAATCAAGAATACAAGCAAAACTACTCAAGCACTTTTATTTATTCTCTACATATAGCCATCTAATAGTATTTCAAGCTTATTCAAACCTTTACATTAGTCCCTAGTCATTTCAAGTACACCCAGTTTTACATTTACTTGCATTTTCCTCACACTATTGCACTAAGAAATTAAATGGAAGAACTACATATAGCTTGATCCCTCCTCAAAGTATTTGTATATATGTAGTGTCACCACACACAAGGTGTGAAGTGTGTCTAGTTTATCCTTTACACACTAACCCCTTTTCCCTATCTACCAAAGTTCCATTTAATTGCATAAAAGACACAAAAACACAAAGAATCAAATATATAAGGAGTTCTATTGATAACGAGGATCTAAAATTTGGTACACAAGTTCATATAGATGTTACAAACAAAACCTAAAAAAATCATATCTCTATTAATAGTTTAGACAATAATGATAAGACTAGGACTAAAACACCAGACAACAAGGTGTCCTATTTTTAGTTATCCTATCTAATCAAGAAATGAACTCTATATCTCAATTTGTGATAATGTCCTAGTCTTATTCCTCTAGTATTAGACTATGTCTTAGTCTTAATAGCCCAGAATAAGCTAATTCGTATTTTCTCTCACTCATTAATAATTTTAGAAAAGGCAAAAATATAACTTCTTCAAATAAATCAATGGCTTAATTATTGCATATTATTTATTGATTTTATCTACTCAGACCTGTTTATTATTTAGGAATTAAACATCTAATTTCCCTAAAATATTAAGTCATTTGGTGTACCTAACTTACTTTGAATTTTTCATAAAAACCTTAGAAACCCTAGGGTAAATTCCTAGCTAGTTTTTTTTCCATAAATTTTTGATTTTTTTTCTTCAATATTAAAATAAAAAATTCCTCTCAAATTTTAATATTTTGTAGTAAATTTTAAAATAAATTTATTTCAAACTTTAGTTGCATCAACTAGCTCCTAGTAATTTTCCATTAATTTTCCAATCATTTTTTGAATTTTTAGTTGTATATTAAAATCAAAAAATCATTTCAAATTTCAAAAATTCATAATAATTTTCAAAAAAAAATTGTCAAAACCTTGGTTGTATCTACTAGGTCCCATTAAATCAAGTACTTTCCCATAAATTTATACATTTTATCTTGCATATTTAACTCAAAAATTTAATTTCAATTTCAAAAATTCATAGTATTTTGCAAAAAATATTTTAAAAAATCCCCAGTTGCATATATTAGATCCCATTTTACTTTTTGACGTATCACTTTACATGTTTGGGAGATCCATATCCTTTCTATGCATATTCTAGTTCTTTATTTAGATTATATCAGTTTAATCTTTTCTACTATTATCCAATTTGTTTTCTTTATGACACCTAAGATTCTTGCATCTCTTCCTTTATGATGAAGTGTAAGACTTAATGGTAATCCTCCTAAATTTAACTAGATTCTTTCAACTCGACCATATAATATGGATAAACAACTAGTTTAAACTCCAACTATAGATTCTACATATCTAGATTACACGAATTTTAATCATAATGATTAAAACATTGAGCAATATGAAAATACCAATGATGATGTACACATTGATGCTCATGATCCACCACATTAGACTATTGATCCACTTCCACCCATTGTTGATAATGAAGTTGTACTCAACAAAGATTTGATCCTCCAAAGTTTTAGAGAAAGACTCAAGGATCATCCTCAAGATCATACTCTTATATTACAATCTCTCATGGAAATCAAAAAGGCTAAACAAGTTGAGTTTTTCATTCCTATAGAACAACCAGTTGAAAATGACACTATGAGGGCAACTATGTCTCAACAAGTCCCTATAGCAGCCCAACCTACCTCTATGCCACCAATTATAGCTAGTACATCCCTATCTCATGATGTGGTAACCCTCATGCAAGAGATAATATCTCTTTAATCCAAGGTGCTACATCTTGAGCAAGGTGCCACTAGACCTATGTAGGCTTTGGATTCTTTTGCTCTTTTGCATACACCATGGCACGTCACATTACTTCTACACCCTTGCCACAAGGTTTTGTTCAACTTAAGCTTACTCTTTAGGATGGCAAGGGTGATCTAAAGACATACTTGAGAGTTTTTCATGCATCATGCTTGGATTATGTACCAAATGATTAGATACTTACCAAGTTATTTCCATGGAGTCTAAAGGATTATGTTTTATAATGGTTCTATAGTTTATCGAATCAGTTGATCAATACATTCAATCCTTTTGCTAAGATGTTCCTAGAATATTTTAGTAACAATGATGGTGATAAGGTCTCTTATGCATAAATTGCACAATAGAAATAAAAATCAAATGAGCATCTCATAGACTATGTGCTTCGATATAAGACCATCTTGGCTAAGATGACTAGCCCCATGGTTGATCAAGAGTTATAGGATCTCTTTAAACATAGCCTTTTACTAGTATTGCATGAATCTATTATGTTTAAAATATTATTGTCCTTCACTGAATTGTGTCATACACTAAAGGAAAGAGAAGTAAAACTCATTTCAATGGGCAAACCCAAGTAACAAGCATCCCAAACACAATAAACAAGAGTAATATAAAAGTCCCATATAAGGTCAAAGTCAATGATAACAAGAATCAGAATCAACCAATAGTCAATATAGCTTTAGAGCCCCTCAACATGTGGTTTTATCAACACCTCCTTGGCATGAATTTACAAATCTACCAATTTCTCTAGCCAGAGTTTTACAGTAGTTATTAGAATGTAACATCGTCACTCTCCATCCTATTTGAGAAGTTGACATAGTAAATCCTCTTCCACAAGGATATGATCAGCATGCATTTTATTATTTTCATAGGTCACCAAGCCACACTACAAATAGATGCATTAGTTTTAGACATAAGATATAAGCCTTAATAGATGACAACCTACTTGATCTTGACACTTCAATTGAGACTCCACAATAAAATCTAATATAGGATAAAAATTTGAAAATATTATCAAATTCATTTCCATAGCATTCTAAACAAGAGAAAGGGGACACATCAGGAGTTCACCACATGTACCATGCACATCCTCTGCCAATTACATACCAAACACCTTCAATTGAGTCACATCCTTTGAGCAGTATGGCAGGTTTGTATGAGTCTAGGGTTCCACCTAGACCTTCAATATCCTTCTTAGATTAGGATATTATTAAGGATTATTTAGATTATAATTCACTCTTTATCAGAGCACGTATTTATATTTAGCCTAATCATAGTGTTCTCATCAATAATGGTTCTAGTGTCAACATGTGCACCATTACATTACTGTAGCATTTGGGTTATTCAGATAAAGATATCACTCTGATAGATATAGTTATCAATGGATTTAGTGGGCACATACAAAGTGTATTAGGTGAAATATTACTTCTTTTATAGACTGGACCAACACATGTGACCACACATTTCACCATAGTTCCCAGTGTAGGAGTTTTTGATATGTTACTTGGTCACCCATAGATTCAAAAAAATTGAGAAGTACCATCTATAGTTCACAATGCATGAAATTTATTCATGTTAATTAGGGTATTATAGTTGGTGGAGTTCATATGAGTTACCACTCCCCACTTTAGATCCATCTCTTTTACAGTCACTAATTTCATCTTCTCTACTAGTTTTAGTTTCCCCACTAGTTACAATTCTTCCTCTATTATAGATTTAGACATAGTTGAGGCATCCATCACCAGTATAGAGGGTTCATACACCTCCACTACTTTGATATTCTAGATAGCTTTTAGTTACAACATTCACACCCAGAATAGTTTCATTGAGATCTCATGCATCTACATATAGAGCACATGTTTAGAGAGATTCTCCTACTATTAAATGGGTCTATAAGATCCTTACAATTACATCCACTTCTCATATTTATAGAGGGAACCCATAATTATTTTATACTTTAGAGATTCTATAATATTTATAATGCACATAGCTTTCAGAATTGTAGTCTCATCCTTTCCATCATGCTTCATGATCATACACGATACCTTTGTTTGATATAGGACACCATGACAGGTAGTCTCATCTAAGACTCATCAGTTAGTATCATTAATTCTTAGTATTTCCTATGCATAGCTTATTTAAAAAACATAAAAAAAATATAACCTTTCAAAATCCAAAAACATTTAAATATATCCAAAAACACAAAAATATTTTGATTGTAAGCATCATCCATGCTTTACATTGCTACTACTATGCTAGGACTTGCATTTATTTTTTCATGCTATTATTTGTTGATTTATCTACATTACCATGCTTCACTTAATCTTCTTTAAGTGTGTGTAGTGACATCTAGATCCTTGATTGCTTCACTCTACCCATTGAAGGGGCATCCTACTTATACATTTGATACACACATTGATATACATACCCACTAGGGACATCTTCTACATGACTACACCATCTAGGTTATGTCATTCCTACACTACAGACTCCAAGTTATCATGTTGATGTACATTACTAGCTTACATAGATTACTATATCGACATTTCACTAGTATGTAGCACTTATGTATCTCTTAGCATACCCCTAGTCTTGTACTAACATGTATTGCATACTTTCACTCTTGATTTGATTAGTTAGATGTGATTTTATCTTTCTAGTTATTACATGCTTTCTCTTCTTGCTTAGTGTAGCTTTTTGGATTGAATTTCTAGTTCCTGCTTATCTCTTATGTGTGACTTAGGACATTTTCTAATATCCTTTACTTCTATTTTTGTGTGTACCTTTGCACATTTATCAATGTCCCTTTTAATTTTCTATGTGCCTATGGCCCTTGTTCCAATATTTCTTACTTTTACGGTATATGTGTGTGGTATTTGAACATGCCTTATATGCTTACTTTATAGTATGAGTGACATGTGCTCATGTCCCTTATTTTCTTGGCCCTCTATCCACCCTTATAGGCTTATCGATTCTTTCTTTGTAAGCTTCTTGCTTAATCATTTATCCTTGTTTGCAATGCCATGATCCATATCATGTATTTATTTTTCCTTTTTGGATGCCATGATGGACATCATGTTCTATCCCTCCTTGACAATTGATAATTAACAACTAACACTTTTGATTTTATTTTAGTACATTACACATGTTTTTACATTGTTATATCTATCTAGGCATACCCCTATTGATCTAACAACCTCTCAATAAAAATATTTCTATATCTCAAGATATATTATTGATTATCATTATTATATCATGTATATTTCCAACTTAACACACCTGTAGGGATTTTTCTTTTGAGTTTAGTCATTACAGGGTACTTATTCCTACCTTTAGAAGAGGGACCAAAAAATAGAGGTTTTGTCATAGAGGTCAAAGCTCTTAGTGGTCAAAATAGTAGTTTTTAGAACACTCAAAATAGAATCCAGACATCAAACTAGATAAAACAAACTAGGCAAACATCAAAGAATCTAGAATAGTCATCATATTTGGCCTTAGACAATAGTGCCAAAGTTGGACTATAGCATCAAACAACAAGGTGTCTTTTTTTTGGCACTCTTATCCACATAGTAGAAAAAATATTTTTTTCCAAAAATAGATAGAAACGTGAGTTCAATCACATGTTTGTCAATACAACATAGTCCAAATTTAGCATTTTTTAGTACAATTTTGGCTCAAAGAATCTAGATATAGGGGAATCATGCATATCATGATGGATCTCACTTCCAATTTTAGCTTAGGTAGTTGATATAACTTCCAGATCAAAATCCATGTTCCAAACACTAGTGATTAGGGGCAGTGTGTGTGGCATATTGATTCTCCTCTTTTTTTTAGTTCAATTTATTTTCCTAGCATTTCTTAGCAATTGTGTGACTTACTCCATATTAAGGTGGTTGACATCCTTTTTTTAAGTTTAGATTTCATACAAGCTTAACTTTTTGATTAATCAAGTTCTCAATTTGGATTCCACATAAGCCTATTACACTAGTTTTGGAATGGATTTTATACAAGCCCAATCTCCATGTTTCAAAATGGCCAAGAGTGGCCTAGTTTCTAACATACATTCAGCTATCCATGCCAACATTGTCAGATCATAGTATATTCATGGGCTTCAAGAGACATTTCATATGACATCTATTCCATACCAATATTACTCCATAGATTCACTTCATGGGGAAATGATGGAGCCAAAGGGCCAACCTTTGTATTCTTGAGCCACCTATTCAAAGGGATTGGACATATAGTCCAAACATTGATTGACACATGCATGATTCATTAGCTTCACTTAGTAGGTGATGATGGAGCCAAAAGGCATGATTTTGCAATCTGAAGTCACTTCTAGGTAATTGAGCACTCATCTCCATTCATGATATTACTTTTGGTAAATCACACACACAATCCATCATCATAATAGGTTTTATATTGGTTCACATAATTGATGAGGTATATTCATTCCTTTCTCTTCCTCTCTCTCTCTCTCTCTCTCTCTCTCTCTCTCTCTCTCTCTCTCTCTCTCTCTTACATATCTTTTGTACATTCTTATTTTAGATATAGTGTATCTAGTAAGGAATGATCTACTCTATGTTTTTCATTGCAGATTCATACTTCACACCATACTCTCTCTACACACATTCAACATCACACAGCTTCATGAGTTTCACCTTTATAGGTAAGTTTAGGTACACTTTCTATTTTTCCTTTATCCTAGTATTTCACTTTGCTACATCACAAGAATAAAGGGGGGCAAATGTAGTCATATAAAATGCAAAATTTGGTAACTCGAGTATGGCTAATGACACCCAATCCATAGGTCCATTTTATTTTCTCTCTTGATCCTCATAGGCATGTTTTCATAGTTTCCCAATCATCTACAACCTTCCATACTAAACCCTTTCTAACCCAAGATGATCTTTCCATGACAAATCCATCCCCCTAGGTCTCTTGCCCTCAGTGCAATAGTGCCCAAACTTGGACTACAATGTTGAAACTCAAGGTGTCTTATTTTTAGCACTATTGTCTAAGTGCAAATTTGGTTCAAGCAGTCATAGTTTTTTAAATCCTTATCCTAATTCATGTCATCCTAATGCAAATTCATTTAATCTATGATCATTAAATCCCCTATAAAAGGCCATTTAAAGTTGATTTATAAGGGTTGATTCTAATTTACAAGATATAAGTAAGAATACAAGTAAGACTACTCAAGTACTTTTCCCTATTCTCTACATACAACAATCCAACTGTATTTTAAGCTTATTCAAACATTTACACCAATCCCTAGTCATTATAAGTACACCCAATCTTGCATTCACTTGCATTTTCATCACACTATTGTACCAATAAATTCAATGGGAGAACTACATATAGCTTGATCCCTCCTTAAAGTATTGGTATGTAGGAAACATGCCCACACATAGGGTGTGAAGTGTATCTAGTGTATCATTTACATAGTAACCCCTTTTCTCTAACTGCCAAAGTTCCATTTAATTTCATAAAAGACTTAAGCACATAAAGAATCAACTCTACATGGAGTTACGTTGACAACAAGGATATAAAATTTGGTACACAAGCTCATATAGATGCTACAAACAAAACCCAAAAAAATCATATCTCTATGAGCATTTTGAATAATAGCAGTAAGACTAGGACTACAACATCAAATAATAGGGTATCCTATTTTTGGTGATCTTGTCCAATCAAGAAATGAACTTTAGATCTTCATTTGTGATAGTGTCCCAGTATTTTTCCTTTAGTATCATACTTTATCTCAATTGTAATAGCCCAAAATAATCTAATTCATATTTTCTCTCATTCATTACTATTTTTAGAAAAGGAAAAAATACAACTTTTTAAAATAAATCAATGGCTTAATTATTGCAAATTATTTATTGATTTTATCTACTTAGACCCATTTATTATTTAGGAATTAAACATCTAATTTCCTAAAAAAAAAATCACTTGATCATGCCTTGATACATCATAACAACTAGATTTTCCAATGTCAGATTCCTAACTACCTAGGGCAATACCTACAATAGTGCCAAATTTATCCATCAAGATGCCCTGATGGCCCAAACATATCTAACTACAACTCCCCTCTAATAAGGAAGCATCCTCTTCAAAAACCCAACCTATAAGGAGCATGGGATGGATAATATAGGGTGGAGTATTGTAATTAGATATGGGTCCCTATAGGTGTAGACCAAGACATCTTGTGCCCACAAATAATATACAACCCTCTCCTCCATCATGCACATAATGGGTGACCAACTATACAAGATATTATTAACTCCCTTATCTCCCACCATTTGTGAGGAAATTATCATGATGATCACCTTTTGAAGGTTGGGTATGGTGGATCCCTCAACCTTAGAAATTATAAACCCACACATCACACTCACGTTAGATACATTATCATCAATGAAGTTCTCTATCAAACCCTCTACATCTACTCTACTTATGTCCTATCATCAATAAACTAGTGACATAATATACAATAATATGATGGTCCACTCTCTAATAGACTAAGGGAACATGAAAGTGTTTTTTTCAATGTCCAAGTATGTCAATATGTCAAATAATAACCTATTAGAGGTGGGGATAATCCCCACTTGAGTGATCTATAAGATACATGCCCAATCTAGTATTACCAACTCATCAATTATGAGTAATGTCATGATCTAAGGGAGCCACTTTTACTCCCTCATTCTTTTCCATATAATATAACTCTCATACCATATAAAAGCATCTAAAATCAGCCCTTATATAATATAACTCTCATACCATATAAATGGGCCCATGAGGATTTTTTCTCCTCCCTTGATGGAACCACCACCTTTTGTAGATGATGGTTACATAATGGCCTCATGTAGATCCATAATAGTGACACAACTACCACATATGTAGTGGTGATGAAACTACCCAACCCCATGACCACATCAATCTCAAAACAATCACAGTGGTAATGTACATGTTAGTTTACATAGACTGATGGTTATATTTAAATGCAATAGTTTTGACTACCGAAAGCATCCAAACCAAAAATTCACACAAAAAAACTTTTTTTTCCTACATTATTCACCCCAAAAACATTCTTATACTATTTTTTTATATTTCACTAGGTTTTTTGTAATTTTTCATCAAAAAAATCAAAACCCTGGCAAAAGAGAAAAATCAACAAAACTAACCTATCCCTATCATGTTCCTCCTAAAATGGATACATTCACCATCTTCACTTTATTCTTGTCCAATTGGCTAATTTTTGAGTCAATTTTATCATAAAAAATCTAGAGATCCAAATTTTCCAAATGCAATATCATAAATGATTTCTAGTTTGAGTTAATTTTTGAATATATAGACCTCTTAACATATATAGATCATTTTAATGTTTTTAAATAATATTTTTGATAAATTACATGATTTATATTCAAAAAATTAATGGTTTTAATGAATTTCTATTTTTTTAGCATGTTTTATAGTTGTATAGGTTCATGACAACTTAGTGCTAAATGCACTCTCTTGACAAGATAATTTAGGTTGTATGCTCTTACCTACATAAATGTTAAGTAATGTCATCCATGTTTTGATTAAGAAATATATTTTCCAATTTTTCATTAAATTACACATGATTCTCATCTTTTGTCTGCAGGTTACACAAAGTCTCAGCTAGTTTTGTTGTGTCGCTAAGGTAAGCATATTTAACCCTCTCTTTCCCTTCTATTTGCCACTTCTCAAAACCACACCCTCATTAATGAGTTTTTTTGTGTCATATTCATTTATATTAATATACCATGTCAATCTTGGTGGCCTCTAATGGAAATTAATAATAAGGTATGAAAAATTATGACTAACAATTATCTATTTGGGGTGAGTTATGGATCATTTACTTCTAAAGTTATAATCTACTTGCTTGAATTTAAATCTAATATATAATTTATGAAATCAAACACAATCTGAATTTAAATTTCTTGGAAGGGAAACACACTTGATGGAATTCAAATTTCATTAAATTAAACACACTTTTAGTCTATTTTTAAAAATGTAAATTGCATGAAATAGAAATACATAATTAATCTATTTGTTGGAAAGGAAAATGATTTGGAAGGGAAATTTTGAAATTAAGTTTTCTTAAAACACACAATGTTATAGGAGAGACACATAACATCATACTTTTGAACACTATATGAAAGAAACATATAAATACTAAAAATAAATCATACTTATTTAATTGAGTGGGCCCTTGCTCTCCCTCAGAATAGGATTAGAACATTATCATATTTATATAAAATTAATTAAATAAATTTTTCATTACTTCTGGAAAATACTTACAATGTTGTAAATGAAAAGTGAAACGTGATCTTATTATCCTTTATTTATGTCTTTATCTACTACCTTCTACTTGAAAGGATGTTGTTTATATATCACAACGTTATACAATAATTTATTTAAAATAGATAACAACCTAACAATATCAAATCTAACTAGGATATTTACTATTCGAAAACAATATCATAAAAAATTCCTTTCCACTTTCTAAATAAAATGATTGGAAAGTGTTGGATTCAATTTCACACATGATTCCATGTCTACTGCCAGTTATAACTTCTTTTGTAGTTTATACCATCTGACCTTCATTATGATAGAATATCAAAACATAATATTTATAGTCACTAATAATAAAACTTATATAAATACCATGGCTAAAAATAAATATTACTATTTTTGAAAATTATATATATATATATATATATTTTAGAATTGTTACTAAAAACATACTAGACTATTTCTTATCAAGCATATATGTCCTTACATTAATGTACAACCCTCATGTATTATTTATCAGGGTTCATAGAATTATTTTATACTATTTTGGACATCTTAGAAGCTAGATTGGTGATCTCTAGAGTCAAATTGGTGATCTATGGAGCTAGTTTAGACTAGACTTTAGGAGTCTTTTGCTACCAAAAAAACACTTTCTTCGATTATAGTACATTCTTAAGACCTGTACATATAAAATTGGTGTCTTTTCTATAAAAATATTAGAACAAAGTGGTTTATATAGTTAAAAATAACTTACATAGAATAAATAATTTAAAATACTCATTTTCTAATTTGAAATAGTAATGAGTTCTATTACGCACATCTAAATCCACTTAAAATGAAGATTTTTTTTTTTTTTTTTTTTTTTTTTTTTTTTTTTTTTTTTTTTGGTGGTGGTGGGGGGGGGGGGAATGAGGTAATTACTTGGATATAAGGATACATTTTATGGGCTTGGAATTTCCCCCAACACTTTACTTCTTTCAAGTCCTCTTGCAAGCTAAGGTCTCCTTTATTTTGCGTTAGACACCATGTCTCCTAGTCTCTTACTAAGGTCATAAGTATCATTGTATGTATCTTAGTGTAGTTGTGTTGGGATGATATAACCTTTATATACTCTGATTTGGGCCTTCCATAATTCAAACTATTTTTCTCCTTGACCACTTTGTTCCACCATAGAGACATAGGATTAAATATCGATGGAGGTCTGTATCTTATTTCAATCCATTCTTTCCCATATGTTTGTCCAAACAATTGTATCATTTCTATAATGGCCTTAGTTCTTATAAAAAACCATTTGAGATTATTGGGAGAAATTACCTTCCTTATATTTAAGGGGAACTCAATGTATCCCACTTTTAATCATCAGAAACAAGGTTTTTACTAAAATGGTTTTGAACATATTCAAAATAAAAAAACATTTTCTCAAGATGTTTGGACATTTATCCCTAGTCCTTGGATTGTATAAAAGATTTAGGAAAGTTTTTATTTGCTTATCTGGATTAGGTAATTAACGTCTCATGAAGAGCCCAATAATTTTGACTTGCACAAAATATTGTTTTTTCTTATCACTAATGATTTTACAATGTAGAGGTGAAAACATTATTCTAAGCTTCTTCCAAAAACAAGTTAATCAAGAAGGAGGACGTGTCCTAGTAGAAAGTTTCACAAGTAAAATTCAAAAAAAAAATTTTTTTTTCAAGGGTACTATAATGATAGGCATTCATGAATTATTTATCATATTTTAAGTCATGATTTAACCCACGTAAAATTATAAACAACTACCATGTATAAAATTGTTCTTGTAGAAAGAGGCCATCTTTATAGGTAGTATTCTACAAACCAGGAGATTTTCTTCTATTTCATAGGTTGTCTACAATATGGATTCTACCTTTTCCTTTTTTTTCCTCTCTTCCTTAAGATCATTATTTAAATTTTTATTTCTAACCTAACCTTCCTCAGATTTTTACAAGTTCCGTCCCAACTAGCCTTGATATCATTATAATACATCTAGGTTTGCACACCATGGTCTACTTTGTCTATAGGTGTTGGTGTCTTCTCTTTCAACTGAGTTATTTCACTATCATTATTAAGAGATTGGTTTTTATATTCTTCTAACTCCTATTTTTAATAAAATATTACTTCTTCCTTACCTTCTAATTTTTTTTTAATGAATGTAATTTCCTCCTCTTATTGTCTTATGGTTGTTTCTCATCTTGACAAGGCCATGGCTTATTGCATCTACTCTTCTTCATCATGATTTGAAGGTTTTTCCTCTTCTTCCACAATTTTATTTTTTCCTTTGTTCATTGATGGCTTATATGAAGAAGGTTGAGTGAGCTCTTCTATTGCTTCTATAATTGTAAAATCCTCTACCATGGTTGTAAGCTCCTTTATACCTATGGATGGCTCCTCCATAACCCTTTCTTCTTATGAAATCTCCTCCAAGTATTATAAATATTTAACAGGTTGATCTTGATTGAGGATTCTAAGGATTTATCAAACACTTTATCTTTTATCAAGATCATCCTCTTAAGAAAGGATGAGTCTCCTTTATGGTAAAGTTTTTGATGGTGATTCCTCAATTAGAGTCTCTTTTCTCCTTAAACTTATTCTCAAGAACCTAAGATGAGAGATTCTAGAGATTCTTATTCATCATTTGATATCTTCATGATAGGTATGTTTGTAGCAATAGACTTTGGAGCTTCCCTATAGGTAGAGTCATAATTCTTTATTCTTTACCTTCTCTTATTTGTTGGTTCCAAAGATGGATCCTCACTTAAATTTTATTATCTTAGGCTATATTTGGGTGTAAGGGAAGAAAAAAATGATATTATCTTTATTTTAGTATTTATCTTCAACTTTCCTTGTAATAATTCCACCCATTTAGCTTCCCCATCTAACTTATTCAATAAATGGTGCTAACATATGAATTGTATTAACCCATGGTGTCTAATAAATGCCACACCTTAAACATACTCAATTCCCAACCCAAATGGCATGAAATGATGCATTCTAGTATAATAGTTTCCTATATTTATCCTCACTTAGGTTTCTCTCATCTATGTCTGAGATGATTCTTAATCTTCATTGCATCTCCTCCTAATGAGCTACATTATCCATCACATGTGAAAAACTTAATGATCCAATAGGCTACAATATTCTAAGGTTCTAAAATACTCTCTCTTAATTCCCTTAGTGACATATTGTGGATTAATGAATAACTTAGGCTTGAGCTCCCCTTCTTTATGAAAAATTTAGATCAGGAACTTGAATGAATATTTACTTGATATTTACATTCTTGTCTCAATAATACTAGATAGTTGGCTAATGATAGAACTGTTGACTAAAATATTGGTTCCTCTCACTTTGGAATGATCCCCTTTTAGGTTAGGGACAAAATATTCAATTAGTTTCTCATCATATCCATGAAATTTATTTAAAAAAATTAACCAATTACTTCTTCAAACATTGTATCCATAACTTCATCCTACATAGGAACTCTACTAATTCAAGCTCAATTTTCTTTTTTTTTCCCATATGTAATTTTTTTCAAAGATACTCAAGGTTTTGAATATCCCTTGGTATAAAATTGAGAATGTGATCAGCAAGGTTTTGGCAATAAGTGTGAGTGTTTTGGAAAGAAAGAGAGAACATAATTAGCTTGAGAAATAGATCAAGGTATAAGTTTGAAAAGTTTTTAATTATTTTCCTTGATCTTGAAATATTTTAGAGCTGAGTCAATTATGAGATTAGACTATTATAGGAAAAATAAATTATTATTGTGATGAGTGGTAAGATTTTAGGTTGATTAAATATATCTTATCTCTTCCCCCTAGTATTAATTCTAACACAATTCTTTCTTTTATTCACCATTATAACTCTTTCTTAATGATACAAGTGGTCTTTGTCATTATGATCCTTGCAAGTACCTTTTCTTATGAATAATTTTGATTGCACCATTATAATGACATCATGTACTTCTAATTATGTGTTAGATTTTTGAAAGGATTATTTTATGGTATGCCACTTTACTCTTTTTTTAGATAATATATATTCAAAGACCCATTTTCTAAGAGACCCCCTTTTTTGGCATATCCCTATTTAGAAGAACCCTTTTTGAAAAGTGGATATTAAATGACACTTTCAAAACTCAAAATTAATCCTATTTACAAAAAAATGAAATATAAGTACCTTTAATTACTTATGGTTTTCCTTATTCCTAATTATTTCATGTGTCCTAGAATGAGAATCACACACAAGTTAATTTAGAGTTTATACAAGTCAATTAAGAGTACTATTTGTATTGCTTTGTCCCTTAAAAAATTTTCCATTTGTTGGTTTTCAATTTTTCACCTTTTTTTAATTTTCTTTTATATTTATATCTTTTTTTATTTTTACCTTTCTATGGGGAAGAGTATCACCATTTACTAGTTTTCAATCATATTCCTATATTAGATCAAAATATCATCCTTTGATTATGATATTACAACAAGGTTCTTCAATATAGACAAATTATACTTGAGACTAAATCTACTTGTACTCCTCCTTGTTGAGAGGTTGATGATATAGATTCAATCTATGTTAATTTATCAAAAGTGTCTTCATTTTCCCATCAACTAGTAGCAACTGAATATATCCATTTTCAAAAATCTTTTCAACTTGGTAAGGAACTAACCATCTAGTGCAGAGTTTATCTTTGAAATATTGGTACTTTGAATCAAATAATAGGGTTCAATATATTTATTTGAATTTCATTTCCTTGATGTGATGGTCATGACATACATTCCTCTGATATTAAAGAATCTCTATCTCATGGAATGCCTCAAGTCTCATCTCATCTAGTTCATTCAATTGAAGAATATTTTCTTTTTATGCTTTTGTCACATCCATGCCTACCTCTAATGTTGTTCATAATGTCTAAAACTCAAAATCAATTAGGAGCAATGGATTATTCCCATATATAATTTAATATGTATAAAATCATGTGGTGTAATTCCATGTGTTTTATACCAATGTTTTCAATATAGCTTGTTTTCACAATATTTTATATTGATGTCTACTATCATTATCAAGATGTTTTCTAATTCTTTATTGGTGACTTCAAATTGACCATTGTCTTGAGGATGGTAAGGTGATAAATTTTGTGGGTGATGTAATAGTTTTTTGTGAAGTATTTGACCATATTTGATTTAAATTTAGGGCCTTGGTTTGAAACTATTACTCTTAGTGCTCCAAAATATTGTATGATATTATAGTATAATAAATCATCAACTTTTTATTCATGAGTAAATGATAAAGCCTCAACTTCTACCCATTTGGTGACATAATAAATACATGCTAGTATGTACACATTTCTTTGAGATGGTGGATCAATATAACCAATGAAATCTAACCTCTATTTATCAAAGGGTCCTAAAACCATCATACATATTTTAGATAAATCTATGTAAAATACGCAGATATATATCATTCTTGATATCATATTGAATTGTGACTACCTCGAGAATGATACCTATCGATGTATTTTACTTGGATTTATATAAGATATGTATACTAATAGAATTTTCTGCGACATAAAGTAAAAGTAAATATTTTTTTTCATAAAAAACACTTAATATAGATATTTAATGCAATTTTAAAATAGGAAATGGAGAGCAACACAATATTTATTTATTATGATGTATGTGGTAAAATCTGTATATTACCTATAAATTATTTATGATTATCTATATATTATTTATTTATTTATCATGATGTGGTAATAGTTTTTATGATAATTTATTTCTATGATTTCATTGTTATAATTATTTATAAATATAATGTGGTAAAATCTATATATTACCTATAAATTAGTTATGATTATATGTATATTATTTATTTATTAATTATCATGTGGTGATATTTTTATGATAATTTATTATTACAATTCATTGTTATGATATGATTATTTACAAATATGATGTAGTAAAATCTATATATTATCTATAAATTAGTTATGATTATCTAATTATTTATAAATATAATGCAGTAAAATTTATATATTACCCATAAATTAATTGTGATTATTTATAAATATGATGTGGTAATATGTATATATATATATATATATATATATATATATATATATATATATATATATATATATATGATTATCTAATTATTTATAAATATAATTTATATATTATCCATAAATTAGTTATGATTATTTGTTTATTTATTATGATGTTGTAATATTTATTATGATAACTTCAAACAAAAAGCAATGAGGGAAGTTGTAGAGAAAAAATAATGAGAAAAGAAGTAATCTTTAAAATATTAAATGTAAAAAGTTTGTATTTTATTTACACATTACTAAATGACAGTTCAATTTACTCCTTTTTTACTCTTCTTTAATTTTTATTTCTCTCACTTTACTTTATATTTTTGTTTGAATTTATTTATATTTATACATTTTTTATTTTTGTAAACCATCATGTTTGTTGTTTTATTTTTTTATTTAATCATGTTGGCTTTGATATAATTAAATTGTTTTATTTTTTATTTTATGTTGTTGAGTTTTAAATAATTAAATGCTAACTTTCTCACACCATTACAATGCCCAACCTCCCCTCAGATGCCACTGTAAGAACACCTATTAGTATAATTAAATTATAAAATAATATAACAATATAATACTATATTATATTATATATTATAATATAAAAATATTATATTATATATTATTTAATAGAATATAGTACTATAATATATAGTATAATTATCTAATATTACAATTATAGGCACCCATGAAATATTCCAACATGGTAAATAAATAATTAAATTCTTTTATTTTGAAATAAATAAAATTATCACAATTTTTTTAAAAAATAATGCTGACTCTAAATTAATTAAATGTTAGCACACACACCATTCTACAAAATTATCCCCCCATATGTCACTAAAAGAACACCTATCAATGTAATAAATTGAGGATATAAGGGAGTTTCATTAGACAATATAGGTTTCCCCATCCTTTGGCAAGGCTCATATTGTCAAAAACAACTATTCACATCCTTTGAAGTGATGGCCAATAATATCTAGGCCCAAGTATGTTATGAATAATACTTTTAGCTAAATAATGACTCCTATTTCATCATGGCAAGCTCTCAAGATGTCATATATCTCATCTTCTTATATACACTTATGAAGTACCAAATCAAGTCCACATTTGAATAATATACCATTAAACTATTTATAGCTAATGTTAGGATCTTAGAGTACAATTGATTACTTTTGTATAAGCAACTAAACATGGAATTGAAACTAGAAGTAATAAGTAACTAGAAATCAAAAACATCAAATAATAGGAGATATAGGAAACAAACAATCTATATTAAACTCTTCCAAAAGGAAATACAATGAAGAAATCTCTCTCTCCTCACACCTCACAGATGTACAATAATTCTCCCTCAAGAGCTCTCTCTCTCTCTCTCTCTCTCTCTCTCTCTCTCTCTCTCTCTCTCTCTCTCTCTCTCTCTCTCTCTCTCTCTCTCTCTCTCTCTCTCTCTCTCTCTCTCTCTCTCTCAATTACAATCAACTCAATTATTGAATTGTACATGCTATGAGGATCTAGCCATACTATATAGAATACTAAAACACTAGGGTTCATGAGCCATGCATTCACCACCCTTAGATCCACCTCTTAAATCAAAGGCTCAAATCTATTCTCCTAAAAATATAAATTTTGGAAACGCATAGTAGTCAGTATTAGTCTGAAGATGACCGATGTCGATCGACCCCTAACCGATGCCAATCGACCCCTAACCGATGTTGATTGGTTCTAACTGATGTTGATTATTGTGTAAGCCTAGCAACCTCCACATTAGCTCATTAGTGAAGCTTTTAGCTCCATAACTCAACAATCTCCCACTTGGAGATAAACAGTTGCACCTGTACCTATATAGCAACATCCTCTAAACATATTTGGCTTGTTTCTCCCTCTTCAAGTTCAATCTTGAAGACCAACTAAAGTTGAATGAAGATTCAATTTCTCCTTTGTTATCGGGTTTGTTAACATATCAACAGGGTTCTTATCCATATGGATCTTTTTCAGCTTCAACTGTCCATCCTCCAATACCTATCTAATGAAGTGGTACCTAAGTTGTATATGTTTGGTTCTTGAATGAAAGGATAAATTCTTTGCCAAATGAATTACACTTTGACTATCATTGTACAATCTATAACGCTCTTGCTCCTTTCCTAACTCTTCCATGAACTGAGTCATCCAAATCATTTCCTTGTTAGCCTCTATGACTGTAATATATTCTGCCTCTGTAGTAGACAAGGCAACAACCTTCTACAACTTTGAAATCTAGCTAACCGTTGTTCCACCAATAGTGAACACATATCTTGTGGTGCTTCTCCTAAAATCCAAGTCACCTGCCATATCCAAATCTACATACCCATGTAGAGAAGTGTTTAACCCTCCATAGCATGAATGCCTATTATTGGTCCCTCTCAGATATCTAAGAATCCACTAAACTACTTTCCAGTGTTCCTTTCCTAGATTGGCCATAAACTTACTGACAACTCCCACTGCTTGGGCAATATTTGGTCTAGTACATACCATTGCATACATCAAGCTCTCAACTATGAAATCATATGGAACTCTACTCATGTACTCAACCTCATCATGTGATTTAGGACACTGTTCTTTGCTCAACTTGAAGTGTCCAGCCATAGGTGTGCTTACCGGTTTTGCATCCTACATATTGAACCTCTCCAACACCTTATTCACATAATCCTCTTGAGACAAAATCAAACTATGATTTTTTCTGTCTCTCTTAATACTCATGCCAAGGATTTTCTTTGCTACTCCTAAATCCTTCATGGAAAATGTTTGAGCTAATTTTACCTTAAGCTCAGTAATTTCCTACATGTGTGAACCTAAAACAAGCATATCATCTACATATAGTAACATGATAGTTTAACTACCATTATCCAATTTGTTAAAATAAACACAATGGTCAGATTGACATTTACTAAAGCCATGCTCTGTCATAAACCTGTCAAACCTCAAATACCATTGTCTTAGAGCTTGTTTAAGACCATATAATCTTTTCTTAAACCTACACACAAGTTTCTCCTTACCTTTGACCTCAAAACCTTCCGGTTGATCCATATATATCTCTTCATCCAAATCTCCATGAAGAAATGCTATCTTAACATCAAGCTGCTCAAGATGCAAATCCTCAATAGCAACTAAAGACAATACAGTCTGAATAGAAGTCATCTTTACTACAAGAGAAAAAATTTCACCAAAATCAATTCCTAGTTTCTGTGCAAATCCCTTTACTACCAACCTGGCCTTATGTCTCATTTGTCCATTCTCTCCTTCCTTTAACCTATATACCCATTTGTTTTTAGTGCTTTCTTTTCAGCTGGTAACTCAACCAAATCCCATGTATGGTTCTCTTCCAAGGAATCAATTTCCTCATTCATGTCATGCTCCCACTATTTCATGGATTCTACCTGCATTGCCTCATCAAAACTTTCTGGTTCTCCACCATCAATGAGCAACAAGTAGTATAAAGAAGGGGAATAATGAATTGTAGGTTTACTTACCCTTTCAGACCTCCTTATGGGTGTTTGAGACTCATTTATATCTTGTTGTCTACCCAAATTTCCTTTTGACAGTGACCGATCTCAGTCATCTCTAATTGATGTTGATTTGCACGTGACTAATGTCAATTCCTTTTGATCGACGCTAATTTCCACTTGACTTACATTGATTTCCACCTGACTGACGTCGATTTCCACCTGACCGACGTCAGTCTCTGTGTTTTTTTGTGAGTGATGATTTTTACCCGTGAGCTCATTTTGGATCATAACCTCTTCTAAATCAAGATTGCCCTGCTCAAAATTATTCAGCCTCTTGAGTTGATCACTATACATCACCTTCTCATTGAAAACTACATCACAGCTTCTAATAATTTTTTTAGTTTCTAAATTCCACAATCAAAATCTAAAATCTCCAAAATCATAACCAATAAAAGTGCACTGCATAGATTTAGCATCGAGCTTGTTTCTATTTTCTTTATCAATGTGCACAAAAGCTTCAGAACCAAAAATTCTGAGAAATGAAAGATCTACTTTTTTACTTGTCCAAGCCTCTTCTGGAATTCCACCATCTAGTGTAGTAGAAGGTCCTCTGTTAATCAGGTAAACCACAATATCTATAGCTTCTACCCAAAACTGTAAGGGAAAACTAGCATGCAACCTCATACTCCTTATATGCTCCATTATTGTTCTATTCATCCTTTAACAACTCCATTTTGCTGAGGTGTCTTTGGAACCATCCTTTCTCTACATATTCCACTCATAGAATAGTAATTGTTGAATTTATTGTTGCAGTACTCACCACCATCATCAGATCTAAGGCACTTCAATCTCAAACCTATTTCATTCTCAACTAAAGCTTTCCATTTCTTAAATATGTCAAAAACATTAGATTTCCTCTTTATGTGATAAACCCATACCTTTCTTGTAGCATCATCAATGAAAGAAACATAATATTGTGATCCTCTAATAGAAGCTACCTAAGCTGGTCCCCACACATCTGTGTGAACAAGCTCCAACTTGTGCTTCTTCTTTGTTGACCCAGTTTTGAGAAACCTCATTTTCTTCTATTTTTCAAAAATACAATGCTCATAGAAATCTAGATCTATGCTTTTCAAATCTGAAAGCTTACCTTTTAACTTAAGAACTTTCATTCCCTTCTCACTCATGTGACCAAGCTTACAATGCCACAACTTTACATCTACATCTAAAGTAGATAAAATAGAAAGAGAATAATTAGTAATACAAGTAGATAGATAAAGTGTACCTACTTTCTTACCTTTTGCTAATACAAGTGCACCCTTTGAAACTTTTCAAGATTCAGCTGTGAGAGTTACTGTGCAACCCTCATCACCCAACTTTCTTGCAGAATCAGATTCCTCTTTAGGATGGGTACATGCATGACATCCTTCAACACCCATGTGTTTTCATTCTACAATTTGAGCTACACTTTTCCTTTGCCAACAATTTTACAAGGCTCATCATCCCCTAAATAAACTTTTCCAAAATCTCCATGGACATAATCATTGAAAAAATCTCTATTTGGGGTTGCATGGAAAGAGGCACAAGAATCTAAAACCCATGATTCTACTTTATTATCCAAAGAAAATATAAGAGCATCCTGTGCAACAATACCTGTAACTTTTACTTCTTTATTACCTTCATGCTGATTTTCTTTGTTATCCTTCAACCAACAATCTTTCTTTGCATGCCCTTTCTTTCCACAATTCCAACAGGTTATTCTTCCATTTCTGGATTTGGATCTACTTCCCATCTTTGACCTTGATTTCCCTTGCTTGCCCTTCTCTCTTTGTCTTCCCCTACTTTCAACACTTAAAGCATTACCTGATGTGTCCCCTGTGCTTTTCCTACCAATTTCTTCATTCAAGATTACACTAACAACATCATCAACTTTCAAGATATTTGAAGCAGATGCAGTATTACTAACTGCCATTACCAAACTATGCCAACTTTTAGGTAAAGAGCATAAGATTAAGAGAGCCTTAATTTCATCATCAAAAACTATTTTGACTAAATTTAACTAATTTACTACTGTATGGAAATCATTAAGATGACTAGATACAGATCCACCTTCCTGTATTTGCAAATTAAATAATTACTTCATAAGATATACCTTATTCAAAGCTGAGAGTTTTTATATACATTTGCCAAAGTATCCATTAACTCTACCATTTTCTTTGCCTATGATAAGTTGGAAAACATAGAAGATGTCAAGCTCAACCTTATAGATCCAAGAGCCTTTCTATCAAGAACATTCCATTCTTCATCTTCCATATATGTGGGCTTCCTTGAAAACCCACCCAACGGTAAATATAGAACTTTTTGATACATATAATCTTCAATCTACATCCTCCATAACTGATAATTCTTGCCATTGAATTTCTCCATTCTTAGTTTACTTTCTTCTACCATTGCTTTGCTTCCACTCAATTAGAAACCCCTATGAGTGAATTTTGTAATCAACAAACACTAACATGCTTTGATACCAGTTGTTTGGATCTTAGAGTATAATTGATTACATTTGTATAAGAAACTAAACATGGAATTGAAACTAGAAGTAATAAATAACTAGAAATTAGAAACAAAAAATAATAGGAGATACAAGAAACAACCAATCTGTATTAAACTCTTTCAAAAGGAAATACAATGAAGAAATGTCTCTCTCCTCACACCTCACAGATGTACAGTAATTCTCCCTCAAGAGTTCTCTTTCTCTTTTAATCAATTACAATCAACTCAATTATTGAATTGTACATGCTATGAGGATCTAACCCTACTATATATAATACTACAACACTAGGGTTCATGAGCCATGCATTCACCACCCTTAGATCCACCTCTTAAATCAAAGGCTCAAATCTGTTCTCCTAAAAAAAGAAATTCCAGAAATGCATAGAAGTCGGTGTCGGTCTGAAGATGACCAATGTTGGTTGACCCCTAACCGATGCCGGTTGACCCCTAACCGATGTTGGTCGGCCCCTAACCGATGTCAATTGGTTTTGACCGATGCCAGTTACTGTGTAAGCCCAACAACCTCCACATTAGCTCATTAGTGAAGCTTTTAGCTCCACAACTCAATAGTTAACACTTTTGATGAAATATTTTCTTTGTTAATGAGTGAAATCACAAGAAAGCTTCTTTGTGGATAGGTAATTAGCCATATAAGCAAACCAAGGTGAATGAGCTAAAACTGTGAGCAACTATTCATCTGGAAAATTAACCTCCATTGGTTCATCTTCACCCAAAACATTCAATATTGATAAGAAGTTAGAACCTACATTAGTTTTTTCTAAATCATTAATGATTATTATATCAAATTCCTACATTAGTAGTAACCATATAATGATCCTAACCCTACCACTTATTTATTCATCAAACATATTATGGTTAAATGATCTATGGAAATGAATATTTTGTATCTAATGATATAGTGCTAGAATTTGTTCATAACATAAATGACATCAAGGAACTCCTTTTCAAGAGTTTTATAATTTATTTCAGTAGGAGTTAGATAATTAATGATGTAATAGATAACATACATCTTATATTATTCATCTTTTTGCCCAAGAACTGCCCCCATAACATTGTTAGAGTCATTTATGTGTATGTGAAAGGGATACTCCCAATTGGGGCCTCTCACGACTAGAGTAGAAATTAAATTTTCTTTTATTGTTTTAAAAGCTTATTGACATTTTGCAATCCATGATGAGAAATTAAAATGTAGGTGTTGAAATTTTACTAAAATCATCAAAAACAATGCATTAATATATTGTCTGACTTAAAAATCTCTTTATATCAGTTGGATTTTTGGGTGTAGGTAATTGTGAAATGACTTCAATATTTTTAGGTTCAACATGTATTATTTGAGATAAGATATGATGACCTATGAAAAATCCTTGATCTACCATAATCAAACATTTATTATGACTTAAGGATAACTAATTTTATTCACATCTAGTCAACACTTTATATAAATTGATTAAGGTTTCATCAAAAGAGTCACCATGAAATGTAAAATAATCCATGTATATTTCAACACAACCATTAGTAAGATCAAAAAACATAGCAAAGACTCCTCTCTATAAAGTGGTTGGTGCATTTCATAAGCTATGGGTAAAAATATGTATGCAAACATCCCCCAAGGACATGTGAAAGTGTTTTTATCCTGGTCTTTAGGAGTTACTCTTATTTTATAATACCCATTGAATCCATCCAAGAAGGAAAATACTTCTTTCTAGCTAGACTATTTAAGACCTTGTCTATGAAAGTCAAGGGAAAATAGTATTTCATTGTTGATTACATAAGTTTCATTCAATCTATATATATTCTTCATTTTCCATGTTTTTTAAGTACTATTATTAGTGGTGAGACCCATTGACTATCCAATATTATATATATATATATATATATCCTAACTAAAATAGTTTTTCTATTTTAGTTTTGACCATGTATCTTAGTGATGAACTCATCCTTTTTTTAGGTTGTCTAATTGATTAAATGTATTTAGTAAAAATGTGATAGGTGCATACACTTGGATGGATTCCTGTCATGTCACTATATTATAAATAAAAATCTTTAATAATATTGTTTAGTACATTGAATACCTTAGTTTTTTGTTCATCGGTTAACCAATTATTTATGTTTAACATTTTGCCTTGTGTTTCACTTTATTTTTTCCTTGGATATATTGAATTAACTTGCATAAATTCACTCATGAAAGAGTTCATAGGACAAGGATAAGGTTGAAACATGTGAATTGTGGTTATGTCCTTGAAAAAATATTATCCTTCTAAAATCAAACCTACTAATGGGCAATAAAAAGTTGAAAGAAAGGATTCATGGCTATTATGTGTCCATCCAACAACACTTTGATACAGAGGTGTGTGATCATAGGTTTTATTATGAGTGTCATAAAATATTGTTTGATAAATTTTTATAGATGTTTTGATAATTTTTATCTCTAGTCTGGTGATCTTTGGGGTTAAACTATATTCTTCCATATAACCTATTAACTCCTCTCGCTCATTTTCATTATTTTTAACTTCCACCATTGCCAAAGAATAAATAATATTATCATTTTGATCTAGCCTGTCTACCCATAAAGGATCCAAATAATCTAGAGATGGTTTTGTAAGTGTATATAAATAAGTTTCCTTTGATTTCAATACATTAGATATTGTCATATCTCTAGACCTACAATCTATGACTAATGCAACTTTGGTAAGCCATGGCCTTCCTAGGATTAATGGATAACTCAATTCTTTAATCTTTAGTTGAAGTATCATAAAATATGCATGATACTCCTAATATTATACTATTATTGATACATATTTTATAACCCCATTTGGTTTGGTAATGGATTGGTCATCTATGTATAAGACTATAGTAATTGGTTGTACCTTAGTTAAGGAGAGTACTTTCAATGTCTCTAATGTCATGACATTGATATAAGCTCCCAAGTTTAATAATACATTGGGTATTTCCTTATTTCCTATGGCCATGGTGATGGCTAAACTTCCCAGGTCTCCAGACCTTGGTATAAGAAACTTCCTTGATAAGAGGTCAATAATATTACCATCTACTTGTATGGTTTTGGGATACTATCTTCTTCTCTCTATACTTTTGAAACAAAAATATTTTATGATTATATTAAGCTCATAGATGTCTCATAGGCTTGAATCATTGGTATCTCAATGCTTAGTTTTATTATTTCTTGGAATAAATTAGATTTAATTTAATTTCTATTTATTTTAAGTCTTTTAGGAAATGGAATTGGTGAACAAGTAGTAGTAACAATAATTTCCTAGGATTTTTCTTTCTCATGAATGTCATATTTTTCCCAACTTACTCATTGGGAAGGTTTGATTTTCATTTTCATTAGGAATTTTTTTGATGGTGAATGGAGAAAGACTAATCAATGTTTTTTTCTTGAATGTAACTAAACATTACTACAGTCTATGGCATTTACTCACATATTTATTTCTTGTTATTTACATAGACACGGGTTGTTTGTATATTTTTAGGGTTTGTTATTAGATGTGTAGGTAATTTAGGTTTATTTACTTGTTTTATTTGTTTGGGTTAGATATTAGGAGTAGGCATCAACACTATTATAGTAGAAACCTCTTTTGTTGATTGAATGTTTATTGAGGTACTGATTAATGATTTGTTTTTGAAATACATGTTTGTTGGGTTTGTTATGATACACATAGATTTGGTGATGTTGATTATTTTAAAGATAAATTTAGTGGTCCCCATGTTTATGGAGGTGTTGATCTAGCCCATGGCATCATCCATAGATTATAAGGATCTCTAAGAACAAAGTGATTTAGGTTTTGATTATAAGAGAAAATTTTCCCTTGTCTTTGTATATAATTGACCTCTTATTTTGGTTGGTTAATATGTTTCAATTTATTATTAAGGACATGAAGGAAGATACTATTATTTATGTCATCAATATTTGAATCATAAATACCACACATATCTATCATATCAAGAGAATAGTCTCAAATAACTTGTTTCAACCTACATTTTAGGAAATACAGAGCTAAAGGTTCAATAGTGGTGTTATATTTTACTTTAAATTCATCTAATATTGTTATTTATCTATGTTTTAAGATTTTAAAACTCTTCCATGATTTGTCCTACACCATTACTTCATTTTCATATTTTTAGCTTCCTAATAATAGCCCTTATTTTTGAGTAGTTCTTACATAGTTCATCAATATCATTGAGACCAATTTTATTTATGTATCCTCTTCCCATTAGGTTAAAATAATAATGAGAAACATCATCCAATCCTTTTAAGAAAATTATTTTTATTAGTTCCTCATCCAATTCATATCCACACATTCTAATAACAAAAGAGAAATGATCAAGAAATTTTTCCATGTTTTCATATTATTTTTTTTATATAGAAGAATTATTATTATATATCTCATATAGTATAACAATCTTGATATTTTTCCAAGAATAAATTTTCCATTTCATCTCATTAGTGAATGGATTTTAGTGTAATTCCATAAACCACCTCATAACTTAATCCTTTAGTGTTGAAGGAAACAATTTAAACTTTTGATTATCAAACTTGCAGTCATAAGTCTAACATAACACATTGAATTTAAATGAGAATTAGTTAAGATTTTATGTTGACATTCCCATAAAAGTGGGTAATATTGATGGGGATATGATTTCATTGGAGCATTTTCTACTAGATCTAGGATAAAAGGATAGGTAAATATTCTTCTTATTGGTTGAGATCTACCTAATTTAACCCTATTTTGTGGATTTATTATGTTACTCATTTATTCCTCATATATGGTGTAAAGGGTTCTCCTGGGAGGTTGTGAATCTTTAGAATTGGTTAGAAGTCTACTTTATTGAGATTCAGTACTCTGGTTTATAATGTTCCCAAAGTTTAGGTGAGGCTAATAGTAGTTATATTATCACTAAAAGTTTCACCCTCTATGAGGTTATTCAAGCCTCCTCAAATGAGTGATAGCATGGATAAACCTCTAGGATATAGGTGGCCTAATATATGAGGTGAATATATATATACAACTAGCTCCCTTGATGTTATCACCATAAACTACTACTAGACCTAATGCTTGAAAAGGCAAAGGGTAAGAGAACTAAAATTAACGTAACTAAGGAGGTGATGCAAAAAATAATTGATCACTACCAACCAACTACACATGAACATGTAGACCATGAGACTAATCTAAACATACACTACTCCCAATCTAAATCTCTTACATTAGCATTTCAATGTGAAGGTTGTGATAGATGTTTAGGCTAGGAAGACTGATCAAGAGGTCTAAAATGACACTAATGAATAGGTAAACACACTCAACCCTTACACTTTACTTGAACACTTCACATGGCCTGCAAGAGAAGATTTTAAATTTCATATAGTTGTTAGAATAGGACAACATCTCAAGGAAGACTAAGCAAATCACTTAACAAGATCAACCATCCATGCATACACACTAAGTACAGTCATAGAAAGAGGTAAAACCAATATTATTATTGATTAAAGGCATAAAAATAAGTAGGGATTTGATATATTTAGGTGGATGATCCATTATGAATCCACCCTAGGTAGTATATATAGAAGATAAATGGAGAGAGAAAATAGGCATAAGAGTAACTCTAATAACAAATGTCACTTCTTCCAAGATTGTTATAGTTTGAGAGGATAATCTAGGATTAGTTTTATCAATTTACTTGGCATGTGTTGGTTGTTTGATGATGAAATTATTGATTAAATGCATAGAAGAGACTCTTCAACTCCCTAGATGACTCATCAACCTTATTTGAAACTACCCTCTTACATATTTAGAAGTGACACATAAAATTCTTGATTATCAAAGTCACTTCAAACTACCCTTTGTCATTCTCATTGACACTTTTATTATTTTTGAGAGTTATCCATACTAATATTGAAATGGTAATCATTTTTTATTAGGTGTCTTGAAATCCATCAATCTCACTACACCTCTCTGATAAGGTTTTTTCAATGATATACTAGGATATCATGCTCAAGCGTACTTATAATCACCTAATTGGGCTTGTTAATGATATAATGAGGCTCCAAAAATCATCAACTAGATCTCTTATTTATGTTCCAAGGGCTATCAAGCTCTCAGTAATCTTCCATAAGTCTGTAATTAGGCTTCTTATGAAAGATAGTAATGCAATCACCTTTTTGGCCCAAATTAGTGATTTAAATAGATCATGTTAATTAGTGATTTAAATATATCATGTATCATCTTAGGAGATATATAAAGGGTAATATAGGTCCATATAACCTATACCAAGCTTAAAATACGTTTTACTTGATTTGAGGGCTTATCACCACTTTGCACACTCATAAATAGTCCTATAATTGTGCCTTTTAGGCCATTTCTATACACTCTATCCTTGGCACATGATAACACTCTACTCCATTAAGTGCTTAGGAGATTAATATAGGATATTAAATCAATTTAAAGACCAATATATCCCATTTGAGGCACTTATAGGATCCATTTCTCCCATCAGTTCATTGTGGAGGGTTTAGCTAGGGTTTTAGGCTCTCCAACTCTTAATGATTATTCATAGCCTATGGGGACTTAATGCCTAAACTAATACCAATAATTATGATAATAAACCCCATTTAAAATACCCAATGAGATAGTAACACCATGAATATTATCAAGTGAGTTCACACATCATGAAATAGCTCCTCAGGCTACCAATCCTATAATTGTGAGGTTAAGAAAAGAGAAATTGAGTGAAAGAGGAGTAAGAATGCTTGGGATTAGATATATACACTTAAATGAGGTTTGAGGCACCCATATTGACATGTTCCAAAGAATTAATTTATTTTTTAACTCCTTAGAGCCTCTGTAGTCCTCACTGGCTTATGCTTAGGGTCTATAGTGTTAGGAACTCATGCTACCCCTTATTTTTACTTTGTGAGTATAATAGTTGTTATGGATGCATATGATTTGTAAGTCATCTCATGAGTATTTTTTTAATCCCATATTCATGGGAAGTAGTATTTACTTAGATTAGACATAGTATCTAAGTGTTGAGGCCAATGAAGGCATCCATAAATTTATTGTATTGATCTTGCTCAAAGGAGGTCACCACCTTCAAGAGGCTAATAATTTTGTAATTCAGCCATTGTAATTTAATTATGCTTATTTGAGTTAATATATTTCTAATTTTCATATTTTATTTTTTGTATTTTTAATTATCTAGTAACTTGTTTAAGAAGGATCCTCTCATCTAGTATCAGAGTACTTTCTAGGGCCACTTTTTTTTTCCAAAAGTGTTTTTCTGTTCCACCACATAATTCATTTAAGTATTTTTTGTATAACAATAATATATTTTGGACCAAGGTAAAAACCTATCTACATAACTATGGGAAGTGCTTGGTTGAAAACCCTAAAACTTTTTTTTTAGAGTACCACGAGAATCCCAATGTGGCTAGCCCATTGAGGGGACCTACCAAAAAAATGGGCAATAGCTCCATCCTGATTGACTAGTTCCCATCCACGAGGAAAACCAAGAGCTATCATTTAAAGGTAAACCCATGGCCATAAATTTTTTATAGATTAGTACTCACTGTGATCTAGGAATTTGACTCAAGAGAGGATGGTTAGCATGGTGTTAGTTCAAAAATGAAAACAAAATGAAATAAGCACACTAATAGCATAACATCTCTAGGCCTAGACAATAGAGAGAGCTTAGTTAACAATCATGAATGAAACACACAAGTAAATTGCAAAATAAAAATCTTTTACCTTCCTTGGATGCTTCAAAATGCTTGTTGTGGTGGCTTACTCAGCTTATGCTCATGAAGTCCTTGGCAATGGAAGTTTGACAACCTCCATCTCTCCTTGGCACCTTTGGTTTATGGCTTGGATTGGCCTAAAATAAATTTAGCATCATAACACTAGTTGTTTCAAGACTTTTGGAACCAATCCTACATTATAATTTTGCACTAATTAAGCTTAGAAATGATGTTGTGAGGCCTCTTATTTATAGATTTTTGGATTTGATCAGAATCAACCTCAACCATCCATCTCAAGATTGAGACGTGTGGTTGATTATTAATTCAATTTTTGGAATTAAGTTTTTAATTATCCTCATCATGGAATTGGAAGAACGGGCAATTAATAGGCATAGAGGGCATCATGGAAGGCATTGATGAGGCATGGAGGGCATGAATCTTGATATTTGTGGCATTTATGGCATAGGGATGTCTTCCCAAGAAATGAGGTCACTTGATGATTTAGATATTAAATATTAATTTCTAAAAACAAGTATTCAATAAGTTTCCATGGAATTCTTAATTAGGCCTTGATTTGGGTTAATTATCTCTTAGGCATGATTAAGCACTTTGTGCATAAATTACCCAAATTAATCAAAATGCCTTATTATTGGTCCTAAATATGACTAAATTAGAATTGGAAGGCACTGTCAGATGCATTAGAACCATATTATTATTTAATATGTTGTCAATAACAAAGGCACAAGTCTTATGGAAAATATTTGATAGGAAAGAGTAGTCCAGAGCATGTCAGTACAAATTGGCATTTTGACTCAAAATAGACTGATCAAAGTTAGTTGGCCCAAAAATTACATTGCCCCATTTAGTGATACCCTAGCCAAAATAGGCACTTGAATATGTCATTTTCACATCATTTTGTGTGTTTTAGTGTTTTGAGGCCAAATTATGCATTTTAGATGGAAACTAGCCAAAATCTTGATTGGAGGTTATCAGTGGCCAGTTTTAGGTGTCTACACTCACTTAGACAAAATTGGTGGCCAGAGAGATATCTTATAACCCTTAGGAATCCATTAAAACTTGGAGCCCATTTCTATCAATTTTAGAATATTTCTAACAAACTATTAAAAAATCAACCAGCAGCAGAGTATCTAAGGACTATTAAAGGATTAGTAAAATATTTTCCCTTTTTTGGGGTTTTATTGTAACTTCTATTTTTGTCCATTTGCCTTGAAAATTTTCCACAATGTTTATCTCCCTTTTATGCTCCTTTGTCCCTCTTTGATAAATTTTCCAGTGTTTCCATTTTCACTCTTAAAATTTCCCTTGCCTTTCATCAATTATACTCCCACTATGTAAAAAAATTAGTAAAATTACCTTTACCCCTTTCAATTTCACACAAATAAAAAAATTCCCTTACTAAATGCATATTAGCTCTAGTTTTCCTACACATTTCAAAAAAAAATCTCTTATTCGAGTCATGGTAGTAACCCAAATAGGAGAAAAAACATGGAGGATGAAATTACCACCCTCAAGACACACATCAAAGATCTTGATGAAAAACTTCTTGACCGCAATCTTCAACATACCACCTCGAACAACAGAGGACATCCAAAGTCCTCTTCCAACACCAAATTTTCTTCTTCCAATAATTTTTGTATGTCAAAGATTGATTTTCCTTGATTTCATGGTACAGATCTGACTGGATGGATCTATCAGGTAGAATAATATTTTAATCTTCATAATACCTTTGATGCCAATAAATTTCTTCTTGGATCCTTTAAATTAGAACTTGAATCCCTTTAATGGTATTGTTGGTATACCAAGGATCATGATGAGCCAAGATGGACCAATTTTTACACCATATAATGATTTGGCCCTAGTCCTTTTGATGTCTTCATAGGAGGACTCACTAAACATTACCAAATAACTTGATTTTTTTATCTATCCTTGCTCCAAATTTGAAATCATGATTGCCAATGGGGGAACATCTCCTTATAAATGGAAGTGTCACAATGTACGTATCTCTATTAGATATTATAACTTTCACTCTAACATGTTTGTCTTTCTCTTAGGTGGATGTGATGTTATTTTGGGATCCTAATGGTTACACACACTTAGACCCATCTTATGGGATTTTATTAAACTTTAGATGTAGTTTTTAGACAATGGGCAAAAACACACATTGAAAGGCTTACAACTGGGGTCTCTCAGCATCATCAGTTCACATTGCATGGAAAATATTCTTAAGAATAATTCACATAGTGTCACTGCCTAGCTCCATTCCATTCAAAATCAAATATCAATAGTCTCCACTCCTCTTGATCTACAAACTATTCTTCATAGGTGTGAACGTGTCTTTGCTAAACTAGTGGGATTTCCAGCTTCATGGCCAAAGGACCACTATATTCAAGTCCTTCCTAGAAGCATTCCTCCAATGTATACCCTAGTATCAACCCATATTCTTCCCTTGTTTTCCTTGTTTGAAAAAAATATGAGTCATGGTACCTCTGTATTAACTTACACATATTTAATCACATCAAAATCAAGGATAAGTTATTGATCCTTATTATTGATGAACTTCTTGATGAGCTTCATGGTGCTCATTCTTTCTCCAAGTTGGATCTCTACTCTAAATATCACTAGATCTAGATTCATGAGGATGATATCCCTAAGATAGATTTTCACATGCATGATGGCCACTATGACTTTATGTTCATGCCCTTTAGCCTCACTAATGTTCCTTCAACATTCTAGGCATTGATGAATAAAAAAAATTGGCCCTACCTATGAAAATTTATTTTGGTCTTCTTCAATGACATCCTAATCTATAGTAAAACATGGTCGGAGCATCTCCAACATCTGGAACTCACACTACAACTTCTCTATGACCATCATGTTTGTGAAAAATAGTCTAAATATGCTTTTGTCTAAGATGAAGTGAAGTATCTTGAGCATATTATTTCAGCCCAAGGGGTTTTGGTGAATCTTGAAAAATAGTTGCCATGACAAATTAGCCTCATCCTCAGACACTCAAGAGCCTCCATGGTTTTTTGGGGCTAAATGAATACTATCAAAAAAAACTCAAGGATTATGGGAAGATTGTAGCTCCATTGAAAGATATGTTAAAAAAATATGGTTTTACATAGACATAAGCTATTGAGTGTTTATTTGAAGAATTAAAATAAGATATGTGTACTACACCTACTCTAGCTATGCCAAATTTTACTAAGACCTTCACTATCTAGAGTGATGCTTATGATAATAGACTTGGTGTTGTTTTCCTCTAAGAAGGATGTCGCATTTCATTCACTAACAAAGCTCTTTCTGGAAATAATTTAGCACTTTGTACTTATGAGAAGGAAACGATGACCATTTTACATTCAGTATAGAAGTGGTAGCCATACTTAGGGGGAATCATTTTTGCATCAAAACTAATCACCAGAGTTTAAAATATTTCTTGAAACAAAAAGTCTCCACCCCATCACAATAGAAATGGGTCAACATACTCGTGGGTTATGACTATAAGATCACTTACAAGAAGGGTAAGGGTAATATTGTGGTTGATGTTCTATCTCACACATTTGTGGACCAAACTTCCTTTTCAACTATTTTTATGCCTATTCCAAATTGGTTGGACACTTTAAAGAAAGAGTATTCTAATGACTCCTCATTATCTCAAATCATTCAATAGTTGGACACTAAACCCTCTACTTTACCACATTATTCTTGGGATGGTGCTTCTCTATGATACAAGGGTCATCTAGTGCTTCCCTAGAGCATAGATCTTCAAAAGGATATATTATATAAAATCCATGATTCTCCATCTATATGGAACTTAGTGTTTATCGAAATTTATGATTGGGAATGATGCAACTTATTTTTTATGGGAATGAAAAAGGAAATTCAATAGATAGTGGTTGAATTCAATACCTATCAATGCAACAAGGATGAAACTACACTCATCCTTAGGTTGCTTGAACCCTTGTCCATACCTACTAGGGTTTTCATAGATATTTATATGGATTTCATTTAGGGGATCCCTAAATTTGGATGGAAATTAGTGATCTTGGTTATGGTTGATCATCTCTCCAAATATAGTCATTTTTGTGCCCTCGGCCATCCCTATACTACCTCCATAGTCACACAAATTTTCTTGGAGTAGATTTTTCATCTTCATGCCATTCCTTCATCCATTATCTCAAATCATGATACAACCTTCACCAACCATTTTTAGATAGAACTATTTTGATGCATTGGCACCCAACTAAATATGAGTTCCAAGTATCATCCACAAATGGATGTCTAGATTAAAATTGTCAATAAATTCTTGGAAACTTTCCTTTGTTGCTTCACCTCAGAACAACAACATTAGTGGGAAAAGTGGCTCCCCCTCACTAAATGGTGGTAAAATACCTCCTACCACACTTCAACTAAGATGACTCCATATGAAGTAGACTATGGTCAACCACCACTAGTGTTCCTTCTATACACCCCTAGTAGTTCATCAGTTCAAGAGGTCACTATGATTCTCCATACCTAGGATTAGATCCTCAACACCTTGCAGGACAATTTTCATATGACACAAAATTAAATGAAATAATAGGATGATCAACACCATTTTGAGTGTACTTTTCAAGTAAGTGATATGGCTTTTCTTTTCATGCATCTATACAAACAATCCTCCCTTAAACTCAAAGGTCATCATAAGCTAGTTCCCAAGTTTTATGGGTCTTATAAAGTTCTCTAGAATATTAGATCAATTGCTTATAAATTGGATCTCCCACATTCTTCCTAAGTTCACCTAAGTTATTTCATGTTTCTTGTCTAAAAAAAGTTCTTGGCACAAACATCAGAGTGCATACTATTTTACCAAAGTTTTATAATGAAGGATCCATCCTTCTTGAGTTGGAGGCAATCTTGGAAAAGTGCATACACCAAATTTTCTCCTGTTCCATCACATAGGTTTTAATTCAGTGGCATGGAATGCAACCAAAGAATGCCACATGGGAACCACTATTTTAGATTCAACACCAATTCCCACATCTAAATCTTTGAGGACAAAGCTTTTTTTAAGAGGGAGGGGATGTTAGGAACCCATGCTACCCATTCTCATTAATTTTTTAGCATAATAGTTTTTATGTATGCATATTATTTTTAAGTCATCTTGTGAGCATTTTTTATCCCACATTCATTGGAAGTTATAGTTTCTTAGATTAGACTTAGTTTATAAGTAAGTGTTGAGGCCAATGAAAGCATCTATGAATTTATTGTATTGAGCTTACTCAAATGATTTTTCCCCCTTGAAGAGGCTAGTGATTCTACAATTCAGCCATTATAATTTAGTTTTGATTATTTGATTAATATATTGCTAATTTTCATATTTTATTTTATTTATTTTCAATTATCTGCTAAATTATTTAGAAACTTATCCTTGGGATAGAAATCATATAATTGTGAGGTTGAGAAAGAGAAATTGAGTGAAATGGGAGTAGGAATGCTTGGGATTAGATATAAACACTTCAATGAGGTTTGAGGCACCCATATTGACATGTTCCAAAGATTTAATTTATTTTTTAACTCCTTAGAGCCCATGCAGTCCTCACTAACCTATGCTTAGGGTTTATAGTCAACCTTGTGTAAGTGGCCCTAATGGCTTATTTGGTCATTTTTTCATTGTTATTATGATTTAAAACCTCATGAATATGAATTTCACTATCTTATACTCATCCTAAATTCATTTATACCCTTATCTACTTCAATACTTATGTTGAATACTCATATTGATGATCAGACATGTAGGTTTTTGTCTAATCTTGTTGACTGTCACATCTGAGATTAAATATTATTTATAGAATTCTTGACTATTGTGATGGTATTTTACATTGGTTATATAATTTATATATGTCCCTCTTGATCTTGTATAGGTTTTTTTCCATCTCAAAATTACCTTTTCCCTTTATCCTCTATGACAGGCCTATAGTTGTATACAATTAGGCTTCTTGTTGTCTAAGCTCAAGAATGCCTTATTTTGAGTTATTATTCTCCTAATTAAAGGTTTTAAAACCTTTAAATTATTTTAATATATTTATTTAACTCTTTATTTACCTCAATATCAAGACAAACTTGCATATTTATCTATTTTTTTGGGCATGTAGGTCTAGGGTCTTCAATTAGGCCTGTAGCGTGTCATGTTAGAGTTGCATCCTCTTTATAGGCCTCTTTCCACTTTGGTGATATTTATAAGTATTTAAGAGTTTTATAATGTTATTATTAGATCTATATATAACTATTTAACACTTTTCCTCAACATTTTAATGAGGTCTCACACCTACACTAACTGCCACTAGCATGTAGGTGTTCTTTTGAGCTCTTTGACTACAAGTTTGAGTTAGATCTTCTCCTCATTAACAATTAAGTGGTTTTGGTTGATATCAAGGTGTGTTTCATATTATATTGACCATTTATAGGCCTATAAAACATTGATTCAATTCACACATATACCATTTTCCCTAAGTTTGTCCATAACATGCATATAAGTGGCAATTTGATCTCATTTTATGATAAGCTTTTTGGGAAAAGGGTTTATTGATTTAGTATAAAATTTATTTATTGAACCCATAAATTTAAGGTACCTTAATACACATGTCTCATATATCTAAAACTTCATGAGCATCCATTCAACATTATACCATTAGTGTTTTCTTCCTCTTGCACATATAGGCGTATATTTTCTTAATAAGCCTTATTTACTACTTTAAAATCAAAATTCCTAAATCCCATACTCAGTTAATAAATGAGATCACTTAGATGCATCATAAATTTATATAACATTTGGTAATGTGAAACCAATCCCACATTGGTTTCTCAAGGATCATGTATTCTCATCTAGTATTCTCTCCCTTAGGTCTCATAGTCCTAGTATGTCTTCATTAGGTTTAGACTACCACTTTGAAGTGAAACTATTTAATATAACACTTAATGAATGTATGTAACCACTTATATAAACTTCATTGGAGACTATTGGAGTGAATAATATCCAAAATAATCAAATACACTACCTAGATCTCATTGAGACATGCCTGCCACCCATCTAAACTAAAGTTTTTCACTTTATAAGGGTCACACATGAAAAATAGGTGTTGTAAATTGTATGAGGGAGATATTGGAATTTTTTATGATATCATGCAATCATTAATTTTCATCCAATAATTTAAAATGTCTCAAAAACATTTAAAATTGACCCTGTGTGAATGAATAAGATAATTTTGACTACCTAAACTCTTAGCAATTGTTATTAAAGGAGGAGCCATAAATGTGATAACTATGGCCATGTATTTGAAGGTTATAAGGTCACATATAAATCTAAAATATAATTCCATACAACTCCTTCTCTCCTCTCCATACCAAGATTAAAAAAAATAATTTTTTTGGGGATGCCAAGGACCTGGTAAGAGAGAAGAGGAGGTTTTATACTTTTTTGTGACCTGTAGATCATCCAAATGCTTAGTTTGAGTATCATGGAGATGGAAGAGTCCATGGATGTGCCTGGAGATGAACTTCATCTAGAAAAATTTCAACCACCCTTTGAAAAAACCTGATTGAAATGATGCTTAGTTTGAGTATCAACTCTACTTGGAAACCTGAGTGAAATGATGCAAGTGTTTATGGAGGTCCTTCACACCTATACGGATCTGGTATTATGTGACATCAACTTCCTTATTATACTTTCCTTACATTTCTTATGCATACCCCTTGGAATGTTACAAAATGAATAATAAAACACTTGAAAGTTCTTGTAACATTAGAAAAGAGAGCTCAACATCTTTTTAGGCACTTTTAATGACCATAAGATGACACAAAGTGAATTTACATGTGTTAAATACCTTAACAAGGTATTATTAAACTTTTGACACCTTTGAACCTAGTTGGATAAACCATGACAAGGTTAGACAAACATAAACTAGTATAAGACCATTACCTTAATTTTGTCAAAAATACCTTACACTTTGCTAAACATGACTTATAAGGATATTTTCAAGATAGTCAATCAAGGTTAAAACTTGATAGACAATTTTTTTAATGAAATTGATCTATGGTAGCCAAAATTTGGCTAACAAGTTCCTCCTCAATATTTTAAAGTTATTTTCCTATGAGTTCTTTTAATACAATGTATTCTTGTGACCTACTAGTACTTGTTTTTTGGGGGGGGTTATTAGTAATATATCTTCCCTTTGAATCTCTTTGTCTATTCATAAATTTATTTGATTATGTGAAGTTTATTCTTAATTAAATATTAGGTTAAGATTTTATACCCTATTAACACTTAGAAAATCCCTAAAAATGGAACCAAAAATGATGAAGTTCATTGTCATGTCAATCTGGGCAATGTCTAATGGCACTCAACAATAAGGTATGTAAAATGGTGACTAATAATTTTAAATTTGGGGTAAGTTATGGATCATTTACTTATAAATTTCTAATCTACTTGTTTGAATTGAAATTTAATCTAGAAATGGGGAAATTAAAAACACTTAATGAAATTAAATTACTTGGAAATGAAACACACTTGATGAAATTAAAATTGTATTAAAGTAAACACACTTTTATTATATTTTTAGAAATGTAAATTCCATGAAATATAAACACACAACTAATCTATGTGATGGAAATGGAAATGCATTGGAACGAAAATGATAAAATTAATCTTTTTTGAAACACACACATTAACACATAGTCCTACAAGTGAGACACATAAGACAATAATTTGCATAAGATAATAGATGAAAAACTTTAAGACACATAATAGTATAAAATAAACATATAAATACCCAAAATAAATCATACTTCTTCAGTGGAGTAGACCCTTGTGTAGACACTATAAAACCATACACCATGGTTTTAGATGTCAAAACACCCCTAAGGATCATCCACACCCCTCTTGACTACAAACACATGTTGAAACACCCACCAAAATTGACCATTTACCTTTCAACCAAACTTAACCTTTAACCACTAATGGCTAGTATAGTAACAATCAATGATTAGCATGATAACCATTGACAGTCAACATAGTAACCACTGATAGTCACTTTGACCACCAACATTAGCTCCTTACCACCTCAACCTAAACACTTGATTCATGTGTGAGATAACACACCAATAATTTAATTTGGTCAGCCTATTAAATTTAGATAGCAAGCACATCTCTTTTTTTACCTATAAAAAGAAGAGAGTAGGAGGTGAAAAAACAAATCTCCATAAAATCAATCTTTTATAGGATTCTTTTTTTATCATCAATATTTCTCATCAAGACCAACCATCAAGAGTTTATTTTTAGGTTTCCATTCTTATATAAAATATATAGGTGTAACATAGACTCGAGGTGTTATCGAAATCACTCTAGACTTCATCAGTCAACCAACCATCACTCTACCAAAATTCTGCCAGACATCTCCAAGATATCTTCAACCACCCACTACAAGCCAAGTATTCATCTTCATTTATTCATTTAATTTGATTCTATTATAGTAATAACCTACTTTTAAACATTTCCCTTTGACATCTCAACTAATAAAATAACCTCCATCAACCTATTAACCCATCTATAATTTATTTATAGTCCAACCTTTTACCTTAACTAGACCTATCAATAGTAACCATTGATGGTCACCTTGACCACTGATGGTTAGCTTTCAAACTACTGATAGTCACCCTAATCTCTAATGGTTAGTTTTCAAACTATTAACATTCACCTTGACCACCAATGGTCGCTGTGTTAACCAAACTAGTAACAACCAACCACCAACCTCAACCAAAACCCTATTTTCTTGACCCCTGTCACCTCATAGACCAAAAATAGACCTAAACCATTCTCTAACCATTTAACATTTACTTTAATGTTACTTTGTTATAACATGAGCATTTCTTTGAAAAGTATTTATTTATTTAGATCTAGTACTTTTATGTTATGCAACCTTTCTTTTCAAAATTAACTTGTATCAAAAGCTATATTAACAAACTCCTAGATAGCTCATGCTTCTTGGATCTAGCTTGCTAGGAAATCCACCCATCTACTTAACTATGCAACCATTTTCTAGTTCTCTATTATTTTAGATCATCTTCCCAATCCAAAGTAGAGTATCTACAATAGTCTAGATTACGGAGTGCACGCCCATCCAGGTTCTACCAAGCTCTACCCCTTTTTAGTTTTACCTTTCTTCTATAAAGAGATAAAATCTAAAATTTGAGTAAAACATTTTGGCATTCCTAGTGTGACCTAGCTATATATATTCCCCTTTTCTTCTTTATTTTATGCTCATATAATTAAATTAAATTTATTATGGGTATGAAATTAAATTTATTTTGTGTATAAAATTAACTACATACATTGATTGTTTGCATGTTTAGGCCACATAGTTAAATTAAAGGCAAAGTAATCAATCATATTTTCACTTCTTTATCACACACCTTACCAAAATACTTATCAATCAACACATCTTAACACCTGACATAAGGCCTGACTAGGATTTCATCACCTAGTGGTAAACCTTCACCCTTTAGCTATCTTACTTGGACTTCACTACCAATAAGAGAAACCAAAACTTAGCTCTTTGGTTGAGTATAAACTCTAAAATTTAGTATATCTTGGCTAATAACTTAACACCCTTATCACTGTGGTGTGTGAAGTGAGGGGGTAGGCCAAAATATCAAGCACGTACTAACTTTAAATACAATTTTTGAGAGATATAACTAACATAAAACCAACCATAGACTTATTTTTTGGTACCTGCTCTACAAGCCAAGTCTTCCAACATTCTAACTTAAGGCGTAAGCTACAAGAGAGATTAAAAAGAACCTTAGTACTTAACATAATTTAGTGTGTGTTTTGCCTTTTTAACTTTTTCTTGTCTACTCTTTATTTTGAGTTGTGAGAAACCTACCTTCCACCATCTTGCCTCCATTGCTTTGTCCAATGAGGAACTAACCTATATTCTCTTCTGGAGATCCTAACTTTACTAGGATCTTGAGAAAAACCATATTGCCTTAGAGAAATACATTGCATCATGAGCCACTTGTGCTCTTAACCCTACTTATAAGCAACCTATCCTAACCTTAAACCAATCGAACCCAACCTAACCTTATCAATAATTAACCTAACCTCATCCATAATCAATCAAACCCTACCATCACTTATCAAACCTCAACTATAACTAACAAACAAACTATCAACTACCACCTGAACTAGTTACAATGTTAATAGATTGGATGATCAAAGTAGAGTCATCTATGTTTGGTACCCATGACCAATCAACCCTCACCTATAACTAATAAAATCTCAACTATAACCAACAAATAATATATCAACAACCATTTAACCATCATCATACCCAACCAATAATGCATCAATACCAACTTAATAATTATCATAACCAACCTCAACTTCAACCTATCCAACCTCATCAACCATTGGGTCACCTACCCCAACCATCATATCAACTACTCCAACCCACTTTTAGGCAACCCTCTTTATCTCAACACTAAAATTTGGTCTATCCTCTTTGACATCTAACTAATAACTATCAAATCAACTTATCAACCTTACTTGACCTATCAAACCAATTAACCTCATCAAAAAATTTGATTAGCTCATAAACTCAAGAGCAAACCATCATTGAACAACTTTTTACACCCATTATTGTGCACACTAATAACCAAAGCCCTTGACATAATGCTACCCATCCATTATATTTATTTCTTATTCAATCTATATTTAAGGAAACCATAATCCAAACCTTAACCCAACCACTTTTTAACTAAGTAGAACCCTCTCAACTTTGCTTTAAAATTATAATCAAGAAAACCAACCTAATTTTTCCACTTACCCATGTGGAACCATCCAACCAACCTCTTCCATCT
This sequence comes from Torreya grandis, assembly GCA_037957365.1. Taxonomy (NCBI): domain Eukaryota; kingdom Viridiplantae; phylum Streptophyta; class Pinopsida; order Cupressales; family Taxaceae; genus Torreya; species Torreya grandis. Next base: position 2,050,916 of record JARHVA010000849.1, on the reverse strand, counting down.
ACCCATGTGGAACCAACCAACCTCTTCTACCTACCCATGTGGAACCAACCAACCAACCTACCTCTTCCACTTATTAGTTTTATGGAACTTACCATCAACCCTACCTTACTAACCATTAACCCTACCTCACCTACCATTAACCTAAATTTACCTATCATCAACCTAACCTTACCCACCATCAACTCAACCTTAAAAACTATCAACCCAAATTAAAACCAACCCATTAAATCAAACAAACCTTTTCAACCTACCCATACCTCAGCCAAGCTCCCTCCTTTGGACAATTAGACACTCTTATCTAGCCTACTTTTATTTTTAGATAGCATTCTCAAACCTATCCTAACCTACCAAAATTAGGTCCAACAATATTTTCCTAGCCTTGGTGTAATAAATAAAATCTTACTTGAACCACCACCTATAAACTTAACCAACTAACCACTAACACTTAACAACTAACAACCCATTTTGGAAGGTGGATGAAGTCATCTTTACCCCTCCTAAACCCTCTTATTAACCAACACCTCACCTTGGGATCATTTTCTCATCTTTTGACCATCCATGGAAAGATCAAACTAGGGGAACTTTCCCTCCATAAGACTTTGATCATTTATCAACTCAAGCCGTACGTTAAAAATTGACCAAACTAAACTTTGGCCTTTTTACCTCAACCTATCAACCAACCAACCCTAAACTACTGGAGATTACCTTTTTCCTTCACCCAACCAAAATTATGGGAGAATTACCTTCTCCCCCTACTTATTTTTGAGTCACCTTCTCCACCAACCTACCTAACCTTTTAAGATTACCCTTTCCCACCATACCAACCCAACTAACCATTTGTGTCTTATAAGGATTGCATCCTACCTTGGATACCCAGGAACTCACTAACCAACCACCTTACCTTAACCATGAAACCATTGGAGATTACCCTTCTCCATCAACCAATTAACCAACCAAATTAATTTAACATTAGTAATTTTGGGCCACTTTTTTCACATTTTTTATGATCACAAACCATTCAAGAGTCACATTCTCCCTTAACCATTGGAGATTGCCCTTCTCCACCAACCTATTTGGGAGTCACCTTCTCCTCCAACCTTAAGAGAGTACTTTCTCCATTAGCCTAATCCAAAACTCAAAACCTTTGGTTAAAATATAATTCAATAAATAAGAACAAAATAATTCAAATAATGTTATCTCTGATAAGAGATGTTTTATTGATCAAATTTGCAGATCCAAACATATGTTTATCTCTGAGAAGAGATGTCTAATTTCCATTTCTAGTTACATATTCATTTATACATATTTTTAAGGTGTGGGGAGGATATTCAAGGTCACCAATTTTGAGGGATATGAATTGGTTTGACTTCCATGATTTACAATAATACAGAATTTGAGGAATTACTATTTTTAGACTACACTACTAAAATTGAAATTTAAGACACTTTCATTGGATTTTAGGGGGTAGAACTTTATTTATTGGAGCTCAATTCCATTTCAAAATTTTACCCTCATTATTATCTTTTCAACGGTTCAAACGGTGAGTTAATTGGAGCTACGGTGCAAAAGTTATGGCTCCCAGAAGTTCTGCCATCAATTGGGGTGGACCCATCACCCGAATTATCATCTGAATTGTTGTCCAGATCATAACCCAACCTAAACCAAGTGGTATACCAAATTGGTGCAACCCATTTGGATACCACCCAACCTATTTTAGAGTCACCTCCCCTAACCTTTAGAGAGTACCTTCTCCATCAACCCAACTTGAACCAAGTGGTATGCCAAATTGGTGCAACCCATTTAGACACCACCCAACCTATTTGGGAGTTACTTTCTCCCTAAACCATTGGATATTACCTTTTTTCACAACCCAAAAAACTATTGGATATTACCCTTATCCACTAAAATATCACCTAACTAGCCTCACCTTTTTGTCAACCTAATTTTTTTCATGTTTAATCAAGTGTTGGAAAGTAACTGGGGGACATATACTCTCCTAATTGACATCAACCATTTATGCAAGCATGAATCTAGGGCATATCAAAACCTTAACCTCATCAAAATTATTTTTAATTTGCACATTTATTTTTTTAGTAAACCAAGTTCCTTGTCATCTTATGTCTAACTTAAGCACATCCCTTGTTTTCAATCACCTTCATTTCCTTAGTTTAAGCATAATTTATTAAAAATATAATCATGTGATTATCCATCACAACCTTAACCTTATCCTAAGCATGGATACCACATCTCTACCTATGACATGATCCTCATGGTACTTTCTAACCTTTTTAGAATAGATTCACATGGTCATTGTCACTTAAACCACCTCTTTTACCCATCATTAACCTCCTTGTGCCATATATTTACCTCCATAAATTAAAACCTTAGGCCTATATAGGCATTCCATGTCTAAACCAATATATAAATAATTTAGGATACCAAACTATCACTTTAGTTAATATCTCTAGCATGCAGACTACTCCCTTGAAGGACAATTATCCTAAAATAGTCAAAATTACTAAGTCAACTATCAAAAATGAATAAATCCAAATTTAGACCACTCTCTTGAAGGATGGCTAAGTCAACTTTATCAAAATAAATCATTTGAAGCTTCCCACATTGATCAAAGTCCCAAACATATCAAACTAAGCAATAACTGACCCTATATCAAAAACAAAAACAAACAATCTCAAGAAAGTTGTAATCAACTTTCATAACAGCATCAATAGACTTCCCACATCGATCATTCTACACCTAAAATATGGCATGGACTTGTATATCATAGTTTCTAGGTGACTTACAAAAGGGACAAGCCATCCCCATAATAAGGTTACCCTACCTATCACCTCCTACCTATCACCCACTACCTATCATCCATATCCCCTATTGTCATCCATAAATCAAGGGATTTTTTAGATTACTTATCACCATATGATTAAAGTACCTTTTTTTAACCATCAAGCTAACAACAAAGAAAAGCATGATAGGGGTTTATGTTTATAATCCCACCCATCTTGCCATTATGGTCTTTGTCAATCAAAGTGTTTAGCCTCCTCCTTATACTTTCATGATCACTTAGGAAGATATGTCTTCTCCATTTTTAGTCATTGAAACCAACCCATCAAACTAACTAATCATTGAACCTATTTTAGAGTCACCTTCTCCACCCTTTTAGAGTCACCTCCTCCACCAATCAGTTAACCTAACTATGACCCATTAGAGAGCACCTTCTCCACCAAACCAAACCCAACCTTTTGAGATTACCCTTATCCAACCTACACTTACCTTAACCATGACCCATTGGAGATTACCTTTCTCCTTAATTTAAACCAAACCAAGTGGTACACCAAATTGGGGAAACCCATTAGAATACCACCAACCAACCCACCTTACCTTAACCATCAACCATTGGAGAACACCCTCTATAACCAACTAACCATTTGACCACATCCACCTTGACATTAGCCATTTTTTACCCAAAATATTCACATATTTTATGATGACCTTGCTTTGGTCCTTCTGACCACACCAATTACCTTGACATGTTGAACATTTGAATTTGTATTATCTCATACATAACCAAGCATTTTGTGTCTTCCTAGGAGCACTTCCTACCTTAGATACCTAATAATACATTGACCTTATCTAAGAGACTTATAGAATAACTTGATCAACTATGCTTAATGTTGGGGCCTAATTACCCTGTCACTTATCTTTCTAGCATTGACCTTATTTTAACTAACTATGGTAACTTAATCTATGCATGATCTCGACTATCATACTTAGTCACATTTTATGTGCATATTTGTACCTTAATTCCTAACCTCACAAAATACCCTTATCACCTACCTTTTCATCCACATAACCACTCATCAAACCCATACCCGATTCTTTTTCACCTCATTGATTCCTAGTTTGAGGGAGAATACCTCCTCCTATGCTCAAGGCAACCAAACCTTTGACCCACAATCTATTTTTATTTTATAGCTTATTGATACAAACTAAATAAAAAAAAGGAGGCAAAATGTAGACACTAAAAAATTACACACCATGGTTTTAGATGTCAAAACACCCTTAAGTATCATCTGCACCCCTCTTGATCACAAGTGCATGCTGAAACACCCACCAAAATTGACCATTCACCATTAGACCAAACTTAACCTTTGACCACTAATAGTCAGCATAGTACCCACCAATGGTAAATATAGTAATTATCAAGGTTAACATAGTAACCATCAATGGTCAGCATAGTAACTATCAATGGTTAATATAGTAATCATTTATTATCACTTTGATCATCAATGATCAGCTCCTTACTGCCTCAACCTAAACACTTGATCCATGTGTGAGATAACACATCAAGAATTTAATTTGGTCAACCTATTAAATTTAGGTAGTAAGCACATCTCTTCTTTTTACTTATAAAAAAGGAGAGTAGGAGGTTAAAAAAGATCTCCAAAAAACCAATCTTCTACAATATCCTTTTTTGACCAGGAATCTTTCTCATCAAGACCAACTAGCAAGAGTTTCTTTTCCCATTTTTCTAGTGAATCTATAGGTACAACATAGACCTGAGGTGTTACTAAAATCACTTCATACTTCACCAATCAATAAACCGTCACTCTACCAAAATTGTTATAGACATCTGTGGGAATTATTCAACCACCCACCATAAGCCAAGTATTTGTCTTCATTTATTAATTTACTTTGTTTCTATTTTAGTAACACCCTACTTATAAACATTTACCTCTAACCTCTCAACCAATTAATTAACCTCCATCAATCTTTTAACCTATCTACAATTTACCCATAGTCCAACCTTTTACCTTAACTAGACCTATCAATAAGAACTATCAATAATCACCTTGATCACCAATAGTCAACTATTAAACTACTAACATTCACCTTGACCACTGATGGTTAGTTATCAAACTACAGATAGTCACCCTAACCATCAATGGTCACTGTGTGAACCAAATTAGCAACCAAACTAGTAAGCAATAATAACCACTAACCTTAACCAAAACCCTATTTTTATGGCCCCTATCACCTCACATACCAAAAATAGTAACCTGACCTGAACCATTCTCTAAACATTTAGCATTTACCTTAATGTTACCTTGTTAAAACACTAGCATTTCTTTGAAAAGTATTTATTTCTTTAGATCTAGTACTTTTATGTTATGCAACCTTTCTTTTCAACATTAACTTGTATCAAAAGGTGTATTAATAGCCTCCTAGATAACTCATGCTTCTTGGATCTAGCTTGCTAGGCAATCCACCCATCTACTTAGCTAACCTACCTTTTTCTAGTTTTCTCTTATTGTAGGTCATCTTCTCAAGCTGAAGAAGAGTATCTATAATCGTCTAGATTATGGAGCATACACCTATGTAGGTTCTACCAACCTCTACCCCTCTTTCAATTTTACCTTTCTCTTATAAATAGATTAAAAAAATGAAACTCAAGTAAAACATTCTCATTTTGACAGATGGCCATTGGTTGATTAACAGTTTGATAGCTTATCGTCAATGGTTAGGGTGACCTTCAATGGTTACTATTGATAGATCTGGTTAAGGTAAAAAGTTTTACTATGATTAAATTATAGATGGGTTAGTAGGTTGATGGAGGTTAGTTAATTAGTTGAGAGGTTAGAGGGAAATGTTTAGAAGTAGGATATTATTAAAATATAAGCAAAGTAAATGAATAAATGAAGACAAATACTTGGCTTGTGGTGGGTGGTTAAAGAAGTCCTAGAGATGTCTAGAACAATTTCAATAGAGTGATGACTAGTTGATTGGTGAAGTCTGGAGTGATTTTAGTAGCACCTCAGTTCTGTGTTGTACCTATATATTTTCTAGAAGAATGGAAACCTACCAAGAAATTCTTGTTAGTTAGTCCTAATGAGAAAGATTATTGATCAGAAAAGGATCTTGTAGAAGATTGATTTTTTTGGAGATCTTTTTTTCACCTCCTACTCTCTTATTTTTATAGTCAAAAAGAAGAGTGTGCTTGCTACATAAATTTAATAGATTAACCAAATTAAATTCTTAATGTGTTAGCTCACACATGGATCTAATGTTCAAATTGAGGTGGTAAATATCTGACCATTAGTAGTCAAAGTGACCATCAATGATTACTATGCTGACTATCAATGTTTACTATGCTGACCATCAATAGTTACTATGTTGATTGTCGATAATTATTGTGTTAACCATCAATGGTTATTAATTTGATCATTGGTGGTCAAAGGTTAAGTTTGGTCAAAAGGTGAAATGTCAGTTTTGGTGGGTGTTTTGACATGTGTTTGTAGTTGACAAGGGTACAAATAATCTTTAGGGGTGTTTTAACATCTAGAACTATGGTGTGTGGTTTTATAGTGTCTACATTTTCTCTCTTTTTGTTATGTAGTTTATATCAATAATTTGTAAAATAAAAATAGATTATGGGTCAAAGTTTTAGTAGCCTTAAGCATGGGAAGAGGTGTTCCCCATCAAACCAAGAATTGATGAGGTGAAGCATAATTAGATACAAGTTTGATGAGTGGTTATGTCAATGAAATGTAGGTGATAAGGTTCGTTGGTGAGGTTGGGCATTAAGGCGTAAATATGTGCACAAAATTCAATTAAGTGTGATAGTCAATATCATGCATAGACTAAGTTGCCATAATTGGTGAAAATAAGGTCAGTGCTAGAAGGATAAGTGATAGAGTAACTAAGCCTCAACATTAGGCATAGTTGATCAAGTTACTCTATAAGTTTCATAGATAAGGTCAGTGTATTCTTAGGTATCTAAGGTAAGAAGCACTCTCAAGAAGACACAAAATAGTTGGTTGTGCATGATGTGGTGAAAATTCAAATATTCAACATGGAAAGGTAATTGGTGTGGTCAAAAGGACCAAGGTAAGGTTGTCACAAAATATGTGAATAGTTTGGGTCAAAAATGGCCAACATTGAGGTAGACATGGCTAAATGGTTGGTTGGTTGGTTTGTTGGTTTGTTAGAGAGGGTGTTATCCAATGGTTCGTTGTTAAGATAAGGTGGGTTATTTTGTGGCATTCTAATGGGTTTCCCCAATTTGGTGTACCACTTGGTTTGGTTTGGGTAAAGGAGAAAGGTAATCTCTAATAGTTTATGGTTAAAGTAAGTGTAGGTTAGAGAAGGGTAATCTCCAAAAGTTGGGTTTGGTTTGGTCGAGAATATGCTATTAAATAGGTCATAGTTAGGTTAATTTGTTGGTATAGGGGGTGACTCTAAAAGGATAGAGAAGGTGACTCCCAAATAGGTTCATTGATTAATTAGTTTGATGGATTGGTTTCAATGAATAAAAAGGGGGAAGACATATCTTCCTAAGTGGTCATGAAAGTATAAAGAGGAGGCTAAATTCTCCAATTGAAAAAGACTATGATCGCAAGATGGGTGGGCTTATGAACATAAACCCCTATCATGATTTTCTTTGTTATTAGTTTGATGTTTAAAAAAAGGTAGCTTGATCACATGATGCCAAGTAAGCTCAAAATCCCTTAATTTATGGAGGACAAAAGGGGAGATAGATGATAGGTAATGGTTGACAGATAGGGGTGATAGGTAGGCTAACCTTATTATGTGGATGGATTTCCCCTTCTGTAGGTGACCTAAAAACTATGATAGACAAGTCCATATCATATGCTAGGTGAAGATTGATTGATGTAAGAAGTTTATTGATTTTATTGTGAAAGCTGATTACAAATTTCTTGGGATTATTTGTTTTTGATTTTGTATAGGGTATATTATTTCTTGGTTTGATATGTTTGGGAAGCTAATCAATGTAAGAAGCTTCAAATGATTAATTTTGATAAATTTGACTTAGCCATCCTTCAAGGGAGTGGTCTAAGTTTGGATTTATTCATGTTTGATATTTGTCCTTTAAGGGAGCAGTCTATCCTTTTACGTTCAACAAATTTTGACTATTTTGGGGTATTTTTCTTTCAAAGTATCAGTTTTCATGCTAGAGATATTGACTTAAGTGATAGTTTAGTATCTCAAATTATTTATATGTTGGTTTAGACATGGACTGTCTATATAGGCCTAAGGTTTTCCTTTATGGAGGCAAATCCATAACACAAGGAAGTTAATGATAGGTAAAATAGGTGGTTTAAATGATAATGACCATGAGAATATTTCCTAAAAAGGTTATAAATTACCATGAGGATCATGTCATGTGTAGAGCCATGGTATCCATACTTAGGATTAGGCTAAAGTTATCATAGATAATCACATGATCTTGATTTTAATCAGTTGTCCTTAAAGATAAGGAGAGGAAGGTGATTAAAAATAAGTGATGAGCTTGAGTTAGACATAATATGACAAGTAACTTAGTTTAACCAAAGAGTAAATGCACAAATAAAAAAGCATTTTGAGGAGGTTGAGGTTTTGATATGCCCCAAATCCATTCTTGCATAAATCATTGATTTTAATTAGGAGAGTATATGTCTCCCAGTTACTTTCCAACACTTGATTAGACATGGAAAATATTTAGATTGACAAAAAAGTGAGGTTGGTTAGGTGATATTTTGGTGGAGAAGGGTAATCTTCAATGGTTCATTAGGTTGTGGAGAAAGGTAATCTCCAATGGTTGGGGGAGAAAGTAACTTCTAAATAGGTTGGGTGGTGTCCAAATGAGTTGTCCCAATTTAGTATACCACTTGGTTTAGGTTAGGTTGATGGATAAGGTACTCTTTAAAGGTTGGGGGAGAAGGTGACTCCCAAATAGGTTGGGTGGTGTCTAAAAAGGTTGCCCCAATTTGGTATACCACTTGGTTTAAGTTGGGTTGATGAAAAAGGTACTCTCTAAAGGTTAGGAGAGAAGGTGACTCCAAAATAGGTTGGTAGAGAAGAGTAATCTCTAATGGTTGGTGGAGAAGGTGACTCTTGAATGGTTGGTAATCACAAAAAATGTGAAAAAAGTGGCCCAAAATGATTAAGGTTAAAGTAATTTGGTTGGTTGGTTGGTTAATGGAGAAGGGTAATATATAATGGTTTCATGGTTAAGTTAAGGTGGTTAGTTGGTGAGTTCTTAGGTATCCAAGGTAGGGTGTGATCTTGAAAAGGAAAAAATGGTTGGTTAGGTTGGTAAGGTGGAGAAGGGTAATCTCCAAAGGTTAGGTAGGTTGGTAGAGAAGGTGACTCCTAAATAGGTAAGGAGAGAAGGTGATTCTCTCATAAGTTTGGTTGGGTGAAGGATAAAGCTAATCTCCAATATTTTAGGGTTGGTTGGTTGATATGTTAAGGAAATTTTTTTGAAAGGTTATTTTGGTCAATTGTTAAGGTATGGTTTGGGTTAATAAATGGTCAAAGCCTTATAGAGGGAAAGTTCCCCTAGTTTGCTCTTTTCATAGATGGTCAAAGATGGAAAAATGATCCCAAGGTGATGTATTAGTTAATGAGAGGGTTTAGAAGTGGTGAAGATGACTTCATCCAGATCTCAAAAGGGGTTGTTAGTTGTTATTTGTAAGGTGTTAGTGATTAGTGGTTAGTTGGTCAAGTTTATAGGTGGTGGTTCAGGTGAGACTTTCTCTATAGCACCAAGGCTAGGAAAATGTTATTGGACCTAGTTTTGGTAGGTTAGGGTAGGTTTGAAAAAAATATCCTAAAATAAAGGTACGTTAGATAAGAGTGTCCAATTATCCAAAAGAGGGAGCATGGGTAAGGTAAGGGTAGGTTGGAAAGGTTTGTTTGGTTTGATGGGTTGGTTTAGGTTTGGGTTTATAGTTGGTAAGGTTGAGTTGATGGTAGGTAAGGTTGGGTTGATGATAGGTAAAGTTAGGTTAATGGTAGGAGAGATAGGGTTAATGGTTGATAAGGTAGGGTTGATGGTAGGTTCCACAAAATTGGTAAGTGGAATAGGTAGGTTGGTTGGTTCCACATGGGTAAGTGGAAAAGGTTGGCTGGTTGGTTCCACATGGGTAGGTGGAAGAGGTTGGTTGGTTGGTTTCACATGGGTAGGTGGAAGAGGTTGATTGGTTGGTTCCACATGGGTAAGTGGAAGAGGTAGGTTAATTTCCTTGATTATGATTTATAAGGAAATTTGAGAGGGTTCCATTTGGTTAACAAGTGGTTGGGTTAAAGTTTGGATTATGGTTTCCATAGTTATAGGTTGACTAAGAACCAAATCTAATAGATGGGCCTCCTTATGTTGAGGGCTTTTGTTATTGGTGTGCATAATAATGGGTGAAAAAATAGGTTCAATGATGGATTGCTCTTGAGTTTGTGAGATAATCAATTGGTTTGATGAGGTTAGTTGATTTGATGGGTTTGTTTTACTTGATATGTTTTGTGGGTTTGGTTGCTTGGGTAAGGTTGATAAGGTGGGTTGGTATGATAGGTTAGGTAAGGTTGATAAGTTGGTTTGATAGTTGTTGGTTGGATGACAAATAGGATAGATAAAATATCAATGTTGACATAAAGAGGGATGTCTCAAAGCTGGTTGGGGTAGTTGATATGATAGCTGGGGTAGGTGACCCAATGGTTAATGAGGTTGGATATGTTGAAGTTAAGGTTGGTTATGATAATTATTAAGTTGATGTTTATGTGTTATTGGTTAGGTGTGATGATGGTTAAATGGTCACTGATAGATTATTGGTTGGTTGTAGTTGATATTTGATTAGTTTTAGGTGAGGGTTGATTGGTTATTGGTACCAAAAATAGATTAATCTACTTTGATTATCTGGTCCATTAACATTGTAACTAGCTTAGGTGGTAGTTGATAGTTTGTTGGTTGGTTTTAGTTGAGGTCTGATAGGTAATAGGTAGGGTTTGATTGATTATGGGTGACGTTGGGTTGGTTTTTGATGAGTTTAGGTTGGTTGTAGGTAAGCTTAGGTTAGTTTTAGTTTAGGTTAGGTTCATTATATGTAGGGTTATGATCATAAGTGGCTTGTGATGTAAGGTATCAATCTAAGGTGAGATGGTTATTCTCCAAGATCTTATCAAATTTAGGATCTCCAAGAGAGAATATAGGTTGGTTTCCCATTGGATAAGGAAATGGAATCAAGATGGTGGAAGGTAGGTTTATCACAACTCAAAACAAAGAGTAGACAATAAAAAGTCAAAAAGGCAAAACACACACTAAAGTACATTAAGTCATAAGGTTCTTTTTATTCTCTCTTGTAGCTTATGCCTTAAGTTAGAAATAATGTTAGAAGATTTGGATTGTATAAAAAGTAATAGAAAGGAAGCCTATGGTTGGTTTCAATTAGTTATGGCTCTCAAAATATGTATTGAAATGCAGTGCGTGGATTGATATTAGGGCCTACCCCCTCACTTCACACACCATAGTGATAAGGGTGTTAGGTGCTTAGCCAAGATATACTAATTTTTATAGTTTATACTCAATTAAAGAGCTGAGTTTTAGTTTCTCTTCTTGGTAGTGAAGTCCAAGTAAGATATCCAAAGGGTAAAAGTTTACCACTAGGTGATGAAATCCTATTCTAGACTTAGGTGTTAAGATGTGTTTATTGATAAGTGGTTTGGTAAGGTGTGTGATAAAGAAGTAAAACTATGATTCATTTTGATGTAGGAGCATCTATGGGTGCATAATATATTTCATTTTTATCTCAAGTATATTGGATGAGTTTTCCTACAAAAGTTGTAATTTAAATTGTAATTTGTTAAAAAAATGATATTTTGGGCAAAATAAGCCGTGACACCTTATCACCATATGGAATAAGGTGAATAAAAACATAATTAGTTTGTATTAGTTGTTAGTGGAAGGATTCTTTGGATTGAAGGATGTTGTTGAGTCACTTTAGGAGGTTGTTGCAGCTGTTGAAAATTTCTAGGAAGATTTTTTCTAAGCATAGTTAAGGCAAGTATAGCTTGGCAAATTCATAAAAAGAGGACAGAGGGATGAAGAGCAAGATAGTGAAGAAGGATCTCCTTTAGGGAGAAGAGGAGAAAAAAAGGCCATTTGGCCTGTATTGTCTTGTTTTGACCATGGTGAAGAAGAGCCCGAAGGGCATGGATACCATTGGCAATGGAGAGACCTATTGGAAAAGGCTGAGCCCATGAGCGGAGCTTGAAGCTCACCATTAGAACCATGGGCATAAATGGTGTTGGGTTCTACTCATGGCAGAGTCATGTTTTTCTACATATAGATCACTATTCGTTGATCCTTAGAACCAAGCCCGATAAAGGATGTATCAAATTTGTTGTTTTAAATAACTCATGACAATGTCTTGACTCATGACAAATAAAGTGAATTCTTATTTTGGAGAAGAAGCTGAGTATGGATCGAGGATGTAGTTTTATTTTGGTCTTTGGAAAATGTATACGAGATCGCTACATATCAAAGGTCGAGCCTATGAAGGGTGGATTTTCTTCTATTGATGGCCTTCAGCCATAGAATATGTAAATGGTTGTTTGAATACAGAAGACACGATTCAGAATGGAGGAGATGATTACACGTTCAAAGAAGCTAAATAAAGAAGCTGTCAGGCTGTGGATGAGTGACATATCTTTTGTTATAGAGTTTGATGGGAGGCAAAGTCGAGTATTGGTGAAAGACGTGACTGCATATTTACACAAGCACGCAGGACCCGAATATGGAAAGTGAATATGTCTACGTGGTAAAGCTATTGGGAGAAGTAAGGTAACCATTTTGTATACTGTATATGCATACAGAGGCCAAATTTGAAGATTATAAATGCCTATTTGGAAGCCTTGGGCATATAAAATATAATCATAGGTACTGAGCTTTATATTTCATAGTAGATGTTACAAATTCATTTTACAAAGCCTCAGTCTCTATGGATCTGGTGTTACTATTGATGAATCAACTTGCAAATCCTCTTAGATTATGCTAGCAACTATATTTCCCTTTATTATTTCACAAATTCCATTTATTTTTAACTTGAAATTAGGAAAGCATGTGAGTATTTTGGTTGCCTGCATTTTAGCACTTTTATCTCTGTTGGGTTATTATGTATTTCAGATTGTGCACCCTTGGGTCCAGAAAAGGCAACTATCTTTTGTAAAACATAGACATATCATATCATCCATTTTGGATATGCATCATAAGCATTATGGAGGACTTATTAGGGATGATGGTGAACTACATGAAGATGTCATATCATCAATTTTGGTATCAGAGCTAGTAAGCTCCTGGAAAAAAAGAAAATTCTGCACTCTTCTAATTAGTTTTTACAGAGATAAAATTGCAGTGATTGAAGAAAGTGAAGAAGGTAATAATAAAGTTATTGAGAAGTTGTTTTCAAGCTCTTTAAAGAGTAATTTTTATTGCAGTGAAGAAGTTGTAGGTTCAAGGTAGTCAAGCCATTGAGGCTTAAGAGGAGAAGAAGCCAAGGAAGGCTTAGTGAAGGGCCAAGAGAAGCTCTAGAAGAAGAGCAAGTGAATGCTCAAGAGAAAGATCCAAAGTAAGGTAAGCTTGGATTTGTGATTTGTGTTTGTTGAAGTGTTGTATAAAGAGTTGTTGCATGCCATTTACTCAAAGTGTGAGGCTAAGTAAAGCCATTAAGTAGGATCAAAAGACTAGGATGCAAAAGGCCTAGGTGAGATCAAGGAGATTGTTAAAAGACCAGTCAAGGAGAAAGGCTTGGGTGAGACAAGTGGACATAAAGGGATCAAGAGACCAAGGTGGAAAAGACTTGGGTGAATATCTCAAAAATGGAAGTATTGTTGAAGGCACTACAGAACAACAAGGTACATTAGAGTAACAAGAAGAAAGCAAGCATAAAAGGTATGACTAGTATTGAAATTGATAAAGAGATTGCTAGTTTAAAGAGAGAGTAAACTAAGATTAAAGATGAATATGAGTCTTGGATGCAGATGGACAAGCAAGCATGGGTATGGCCAATGAGGAAAAGGTTAAAATGGCCAATAGAACTCTTAATGAATAGGAAAAGAAGGCAAAATGAGATTGCCAAGAAGAAAGAAGCCCATAGAGGCTTGAAGAAGATAAGAAGATTGCCAAGTGAGCAACAAAAAGAGGAAGAGATTGTGAAAAATGTTCTCATTGTGGAGAACAAGAGAAAAGAAGAAAGAAAAGATAAAGTGTCAGGAAGAACACTTGAGAAGATAAGATTGTGGGTGAAGAGAACACTCATAGGGACCTTATGGTCTCTTTTTTTTACATTTAATGTTGTCTTTACATGGGTAGTTGTAGGTATAAGCAGCCTTGTGAAGGTCAAAAGAAAGGCCTTGAAGAATGAAGAGATTTGTGCAAGAGGAGACACCAAATGCACAAGTGAATGTGCAAGAAAGAGAAGTGAGTTTGTTGTTGATGGTAAAGAAAAAGAGATGCATTGGTTAATGCATGAGGAAGGTGTCGAGGAACCCCTAAAAGCAAGAAAAGAGATGGAATATGAATATGACTTCCATGATGCCATTGAAATCTAAGAAGAGGCAAAAGAACAGCCAAGCACAAAGGAAGAGAAAGATTGCTCCATGGATCAAGCTATCCAAGAGGTAAATGAAGTGTTAAGACCTAATTTTGATTATTATTGTGAGCATGAAGATGTTAATACATAGGTTAGAAGAGGAAAGAGGAAGAGGAAGTCCTCACACAAAATATTCAATCATGGAGACATAATGCCTAAATGGATGGTGAAGCACACAAGCAAGCAACAAGTAAGCAAGCAGGCAAGTTTACCTTATAAGATTGGCTTTTCTCATATTCCTAATATGAATGTAGGTGTGCAAGAAGATAAAAGGACACACAAGGTTGGTTTTTTAGTATTTTCAAAAGAGCATGGGTGCAGGATGCCTACATGGTTTGAGAAGACAAATGATAAAAAAGAGAAACAAGTATGGGTACCTAAGAAGGCAAAGAGAGAAGATGTGAGTGTTGAGGTAACAACACCAAGAAGTCAATGGAAGAGGATTGAAGGTGATTCCAGCAACCAAGAGAATGAAGGTGAGATGGTGAGTATGGAAGAGGCATTCCATGAAGACAAGACGCTTGAGAGATATACCAAAGAGGTAAAAGGTAAACAATTTGTTTATGATGCTGTTTTTGAATCCTTTAATGATCTTTTCATGAGAAACGAAAAATGGAAAGTGGCTATGTGGACTAATATGCAGCAAGGAGAGAATTCCAAATGGATGGATGAGGAAAGAGATGGGTATACATCAAAGTAATGCCTCATTGAAAACAAAGAACAAACAAGATGGCTTCAAGCACAGATTGAAAAGAGCAACGAGACACAAGGTAAGGATAATGCAATTGTATTTGATAAGTATATTGATGTTGATGAAGAAGTTGACTTGTATGAAGAAACCATAGAGTGGATGAATGTATTTTATAGAGGATGAAAGACAATTTGGTCCTAAGTTTGATATAGGACATGAAGATTTGGATGAGCTTGTGTTGAGTGAAGAGTTGAAGAGGATAGAAGAGTTGTTGAATCCTCCAAAAGAGTTGTGTAGAGACACATATCAACATGGTGGCACCATTGATCAGATGGAAAATGAAATGAGGCAAGAGCTAAGAAAGGATGAGATGAAGAGTAAGGTTAGTGAAGGACAAGTAATACTTGTGAGTGATGAGCCCAAGTTTGATGAAGAGAATGGTGAGATAAATGAGAGCTCACTAAAGGAAGAGTTGAGAATGTTGGAGGAGATGTTTGGTCATTCAAGAGAGATGAATGAAGGTACAATCCATGGTAAAGACACCATTGGTAAGAATGAAGCAATAAAAGAGCAAAACCAAGAGGCAAGGACAATTTTGATCAAGGAGCAAGAATGTGAAGGCAGCCAAGAGGCTTCATGGCCTAAAGATTTTGATTCTAAGGTGGCTTTTGATGTTTTGAATGCAGGTATAGAAGATGAAAACTTTGGAGACACATATGAAGATGAAACATGAATATGGAAGATTGCAGCTAAGAAAAAGATGAGAAGAAGGAAATACAAGAAGAAAAAGAGAAACAAAAGAAAGAAGAAAGATTGGTTTGAGAAAACCACTAATTTTGAAAATGACTTTGCATCATGTGTAGGAATGAAAAAGAAGTCCAAGAAAAGAATCAAATGTGGTGCTATGGAACATGTGCATCAATATGAAGAAACAGTTGAGGCAGAGAATAATGGATGGCTTTTAATTGCAACAAAAAGAGAAAATAAGCATACATGAGCAAGGGCTCATGACAAGTTTAAAGCATGGTAGTCTGATGCGGGAGCATCTACGGGTGCATAATATATTTCATTTTTATCTCAAGTATATTGAATGAGTTTTCCTATAAAAGTTGTAATTCAAATTGTAATTTGTTAAAAAAATGATATTTTTGGAAAAATAAGCCATGACACCTTATCACCATATGGAATAAGGAATTTCAAAACATAATTAATGTGTATTAGTTGTTAGTGGAAGGATTCTTCAGATTGAAGGATGTTGTTGAGTAACTTTAGGAGGTTGTTGCAGCTGTTGGAAATTTCTAGGAAGATTTTTTCTAAGCATAGTTAAGGCAAGTATAGCTTGGTGAATTCATAAATAGAGGATAGAGGGATGAAGAGGAAGATAGCGAAGAAGGATCTCCTTTAGGGAGAAGAGGAGAAAAATAAGGCCATTTGGCCTATATTGTCTTGTTTTGACCATGGTGAATAAGAGCCCGAAGGGCATGGATACCATTGGCAATGGAGAGACTTGTTGGAAAAGGCTAAGCCCATGAGTGGAGTTTCAAGCTCGCCATTAGAACCATGGGCATAGATGGTGTTGGGTTCTACTCATGGCAGAGTCATGCTTTTCTACATATAGATCACTATTCGTTGATCCTTAGAACCAAGCCCGATAAAGGATGTATCAAATTTGTTGTTTTAAATAACTCATGACAATGTCTTGACTCATGATGAATAAAGTGAATTCTTATTTTGGAGAAGAAGCTGAGTATGGACTGAGGATGTAGTTTTATTTTGGTCTTTGTAAAATGTATATGGGATCGCTACATATCGAAGGTCGAGCCTATGAATGGTGGATTTTCTTCTATTCATGGCCTTCGGCCCTAGAATATGTAAATGGTTGTTTGAATACAAAAGACACAATTCAGAATGGAGGAGATGATTACACGTTTAGAGAAGTTGACTAAAGAAGCTGTTAAGCTATGGGTGAGTGACATATCTTCTGTTACAGAGTTCGATGGGAGGCAGATTCGAGTATTGGTGAAAGACGTGACTGCATATTTACACAAGCACGTAGGACCCGAATATGGAAAGTGAATATGTCTACATGGTAAATCTATTGGGAGAAGTAAGGTAACCATTTTGTATACTGTATATGCATACAAAGGCCAAATTTGAGGATTATAAATGCCTATTTGGAAGCCTTGGGTGTATAAAAGATAATCATAGGTACTGAGCTTTATATTTCATAGTAGATGTTACAAATTCATTTTGCAAAGCCTCAGTCTCTATGGATTTGGTGTTACTATTGATGAATCAACTCACAAATCCTCTTAGATTATGGTGGCAACTATATTTCCCTTTATTATTGCACAAATTCCATTGATTTTTAACTTGAAATCAAGAAAGCATGCAAGTATTTTGGTTGCCTACATTTTAGCACTTTTATCTCTATTGGGTTATTATGTATTTTAGATTGTGCACCCTTGGGTCCAGAAAAGGCGACTATCTTTTGTAAAACATAGACATATCATATCATCCATTTTGGCTATGCATCATAAGCGTTATGGAGGACTTATTAGGGATGATGGTGAACTACATGAAGATGTCATATCATTAGATTTCTTTGTCTTTAATTTAACTAAGTGAGCTAAACATGTAAGCAATCAATGTATGCAATTAATTTTGTACCTAAAATAAATTTAATTTCATTGTATGAGCATAAAATAAAGAAGAAAAGGGGACAAGGTGTAATTAGGTCCCACTAGGTGTGCCAAAATGTTTTACTCAAATTTTGATTTTTTTCTATTTATATAAGAAAGGTAAAATTGAAAGAGGTGTAGAGGTTGGTAGAACCTAGATGGGTGTGCGCTCCATAATCCAAATGGTTATAAATACTCTTATTTGGCTTGGGAAGATGACCTATAATAAGAGAGAAATATAAAAGGGTTGGTGGGTTAATTAGATGGGTAGATTTACTAGCAAGCTACATTTAAGAAGTGTGAGCTATCTAGGAGGCTGTCAATCCACCTTTTGATACAAGTTAATATTGAAAAGAAAGATTGCATAACATAAAATTACTAGATCTAATGAAATAAATACTTTTCAAAGAAATTTTAGTGTTATAACAAAGTAACATTAAGATAAATTCTAAATGGTCAAATAATGGTTCAAGTTAAGTTGTTATTTCTAGTCCATGAGGTGATAGGGGCCAAGAAAATAGGGTTTTGATTAAGGTTGGTGGTTGGTTATTGCTTTTTGGTTTGGTTCACATAGTGACCATCAACAGTCAAGGTGACTATCAATAGTTTAATATCTAACCATTGATGGTTAAGGTGACTATAAATAGTTTGATAGCTGACCATCGATGGATAGGGTGACCATCAATGGTTACTATTGATAGGTATGGTTAAGGAAAAGGTTGGACTATGGGTAAATTATAAATGGGTTAGCAGGTTGATGGAGGTTAGTTAATTAGTTGAGAGGTTAGAGGGAAATGTTTAGAAGTAGGGTATTACTAAAATAGAAGAAAAGTAAATGAATATAAATACTTGGCTTGTGGTGGGTGGTTGAATAATTCCTAGAGATGTTTGGAGCAGTTTTGATAGAGTGATGACTACTTGATTGGTGAAGTTTGGAGTGATTTTGATGACACCTCAAGTCTGTGTTGCACCTATAAATTCATTATAAGAATGGAAACCTATTAAAAAACTCTTACAAGTTTGTCCTAATGAGAAATATTGTTGATCATAAAAGGATCCTATAGAAGATTGATTTTTTGGAGATATTTTTTTTCACTTCCTACTCTACTCTTTTTATAGGCAAAAATAAGAGATGTGCTTTCTACCTAAATTTAATAGACTAACCAAATTAAATTCTTGATTTGTTATCTCACACATGAATCAAGTGTTTAGGTTGAAGTGGTAAGGAGATGACCATTAGTGGTCAAAGTGACCATCGATAGTTATTGTGTCGATCATCAACGATTACTATGTTGACCGTCAGTAGTTACTATGCTAACCATTGATGGTTACTTGCTGACCATCAATGGTTACTATGCTGACCATTGCTAGTTGAAGGTTAATTTTGGTAAAAAGGTGAATGGTCAAGTTTGGTGGGTATTTCAACATGCATTTATGGTTGAGAGGGGTGAAGATGATCCTTAAGGGTGTTTCAATATCTAGAATCATGGTGTGTGATTTTCTAGTATCTACACCTTGCTCTCCCTCATAATATGATTTGAAAAATATTAAATTTTCAAAATCTTTTTGAGATCAATTTAACATTACTTCTATAAAATTCTTAATATGTTATAAATGAAAATTCAAACTTGATCTTACTATCCTTTCCTTATGTCACAATGTCAAACTCAAAGGGACATTGTTTATATATGACAATGTTTTATAAAAATTGATTCAAAATAGATAACAACATAATAAGATAAAATCTAACTAGGATCTTTATTATTTAAAAATAATATCATAAAAATGTCATTTCCACTTTCTAAGGAAACTTGATGGAAAGTGTTGGACTTAGTTTCACATGTGAGTCCCTGTCTACTACTAGTTATAACTTATTTTATAGTTTATAACATATGAGCTTCATTCTGATAGTAGATCAAAACATAATATTTATAATCATTCATAATAAACCTTCTATAAATACCGTGGCTAAAAATAGATATTACTATTTTTAGAAAGTCAATATATAATTTTTAGAATTATTCCCTAAATTATACTAGACTGCTTCTTATCAAGCATGCATGTCCTTGCATCAAAATACAATCCTTGGGTTTTCTTTTCCAATCTTCCTAATTTTTTTTGAGATATTATAGGAATATTTGGAGCTAGACTAGTGATATTTAGATCTAGATTGGTGATCTTTGGAGCTAGATTGGTGATCCTGAGAGCTTGCCTAAACTAGTCTTTAGGAGTCTTTTGTTGCTAAAAAAACACATTCTTAGACTATAGTAAATTATTATGACATGTACATATAAAATTGGTGTCTTTCCCATGAAAATTTTATAAAAATTTGGTTTAAATAGGTAACAATAACTTTCATATAATATCTAAGATGAAATACTCATTTTCTACTTTGAATTAATAATGAATTGTATTTTGTGCATCTAAATCCACTTAAAAGGAAAAAAATTAGGGGGGGTGAGGTAATTACTTGGATATAATGAGCCATTTTATGGGTTATTCACTCCTCAATTAAAGAAAAGGATTCATCCCAAAGACGTAATATGTATACACCTAAAAATTTCACGATGCAACATTTTTGGAATAAGTCTAATGATGATGTAGTGATCTCTAAAATTTGCTCAAGTGGGTTCTATCTAATATTATAGTGTTTATTCTCCACCTATTCTTCTTTTGAACCCTTCCAAGCCTTTTTTTGAACTTTTATCCTTTCTTGGCTTGGTTTTGAACGCCTTATTAGTAATATTGAACTGCCCTCTTTAGCAACATAACCACCTCATTTTATTACAAAACTGCCCTAAAAATGATGAAATTATCATGGTAGTTTTACAAATTGCCCTAATGGAAGTGTCATCGATAGGGTGGTTTCATCATACTTTAATTTATTATTGTAATATTATAGGGTGTTTTTATCAAATAAGGTGGTGGTTTCATAGTCATCACCTACAAAAATGGGTAGTTTCATCACCACTTGTTCATGTTTTATTTTTAGTTTCTGAAATTGGAGTTTTCACATATTTTGCATATTTATCTTCACATTTCTTGATTTTTATACATTAATATGGCTCCATGATGACCCAATTCACTTCTATTCTTTTTTAAATTATTTTAA
>JARHVA010000849.1:100000-115000 GCA_037957365.1 Torreya grandis | reverse complement strand
TATATATATATACACCAAAACTTTTATCCTTTTTCTCTTTATGTTTTTAATATGATTTCCTTATTTAAGGAATCTTCTAACTTTAATAATTTTATTCTTGTTTTTGCTTTAATATGCTTTATTTTCTATTTTAATATTTCTAAATAATTTAATACTAAGTAATTATTTAATACATTTAATTAATAATAACAACTTTAAAATAATATGACTAATGTAGAGCTATATATATATATATATATATATCAAAACTTTTATCTTTTTTATTTTTATGTTTTTAATATGATTTCCTTATTTAAGGAATCTTCTAACTTTAATAACTTTATTCTTGTTTTTCCATATATATATATATATACCAAAACTTTTATCCTTTTTATTTTTATGTTTTTAATATGATTTCTTTATTTAAGGAATATTCTAACTTTAATAATTTGATTCTTATTTTTGCTTTAATATTCTTTATTTTCTATTTTAATATTTCTAAATAATTTAATAATAAGTAATTATTTAATACATTTGATTAATAATAACTTACATGACTAATGCAGAGTTATATATATATATATATATATATATATATATATATATATATAACATGGTGCTCATATTGTTGATGGGTTTATATATATATATATATATATATATATATATATATATATATATATATAAACCCATCAACAATATGAGCACCATGTTATCACTATGCTTACTCTTGAAAACTATGTTATCAAAAGCATTGTTGGTCTAGAACACATTATCATGGCATACACATAGCTAACATGATTAATCATTTATATAAATGCATCAATCATTAAAAACATGCTAACGCTAACAAATATACTATGCATTTATAAATTACTATTTAACATGGTGTGTGCAAGGTATCAGTCAATTTCTCTATCATCTTATGACATCTTGATCTATGTCACCCTCTTTGATGATGCTTTCCCTCTGTCACACTCCAAGGGGTGAATTGTCATACGTCAACTTCACAAAAAAATAGGTAGTTAGACCATAACAATCATGATATAAATTCATCATAAATATAGCTGAAATAACAAATCAACATGATCATAAAGTAAATATATACTTACAGCTAACACATAGTAGTGTGATCATGTAACCTAAGCAATATCTTGTTGTCTCATATCAGTATAGTTTCACAACATAGTTAAATAATAGTCAAATCTAAATTTGTAAACTATAAATATTCATATATAGTCTAATTTTACCTGGTGAGGAATTAGAATGTAACATCCTTCTTCCTAAATCTAGTAATCATCTCCGATGACTCTTATTTAAACATAATTTTGAATTAGAAATACTATTTATAAAATCAATAACATGATAACCAATATCAAATTAAGAAAATATATGAAAATTACATATAAAACTTACCATAACTTCTTCAAGTTATACTATTCTCAAAGTATTAGTCCCATAAGACCTTGCTCTGTGGCATCTCACTATAACACAAAAAAAGTTTGTGAGTGTCACTTACTTTGAATGATTCTATTATGACCACTCTGAGGTCTAAAATCATCAAGACAAGCCTATATACTATAGTATTGACCACTTCTATTGCCTTGAAGGGTACCACATATCTTAGTGAAAGTTTCACTGACTTATCAAGATCACATAAGACCATCATACAAGTCAAAAAAATGATCTGTGAGAGCTCCACAAAATATTCTATCCCTCATCCACATCTTTCTATCATAAAGAGTGTTTTTCTCATTCTGAAGAAAACTAATTTAGGGAACTGAGCAATAATAATGTGTATAAGTTAATACTATCGCTATTCCACATCACTTATAATAAGTATAAAATATCAATGCTATCATTAATCCATGGAGCTTCTAATAAGTATGATGATGAATAGGAACTAGTAATACTACATTTTCAATGTATACGAAATTAAAGAATAAACATTTTTTGTTATACATGCATATGGCCATATGACTGAATTTGACAAGTCTATCTATCAAACTGGAGATTCAATAAGTCCATCTATCAGATCCAAATTAGTAACAATTGAGTCAATGTGAGGCTAATTAGGATACCATCCTATCTCTTAGAACTCACCTTCCTAACTTACCACTTTTCCCTTTTATCTCTATGACCTAATGATCTCCAAAATGTGCACAATGTTCAAAGAATCACAATTTTATGCTAACAGATCATACAAAGAAATTATATGAGCTAAATAATTTTAGATATATCAACATACATACAAAAAAAGTCATACAATCAATCCGTAATTGTATTAAGTTTCCACTAGCTAAACATAACTAATTTCATATATCCCAACTTAACCTATATTGTTATATTCATAGTTAAGAGGAAATAATGTTAAAATTAACATAGAATATATAGGCCAAGGATCACACCATCTCTATAACCCTAGTTATACATAAATCCTTACTTTATTGGCTAGAATAATACAAATTAGAAATTTATCTCAACCTTTAGATTGACAAGACGTTCCACACATCCTATAACCTACTTGTTTTCAACAAAGGTATAAGAATAAATATTTAAAATAATCATGATTTAAGAAAAAAGAGAGAAATATCAATCTAATAAAGGGTGTATAATATCATTCCAATTATAATCAAATTATAATTCTTAATCTAGAATTTAATATGTAATTCAGGGTTTGCCACTCCATGTAGTCTAAAATCACAAGTTGGATAAAGTAGTGACTCTAAGAGTCACAAGTGAAAAGTAGGGAGATGTCATCTTTAAAAGAAAAAAAAAACTGCCACATAGCTTCACAAGGTAAAAAGATAACATCACAACTCAATGTTGCCAAAACACTGCCTACTTACCAAATAGTATTACAATCTATTTCCACAACTGGAAGCGATATAAAATACTAATCACAAAGATGTATCAATCCATCAAATTATAAAACTTCTCTATCAGCAAGAAGTATAAGACACTCCTTTCTAGACCACATAATTTAAGGGTGATAATACTTAAAGAAAAACCTAACATAGGAATTGTGAATCAAAATAATACTTGTTATTGTCTCCCCCTTTCCTTAATTCTCCACCAATATAAAATAGGCATAGGCCTTCTTTTTTTAATTTTAAGAGTTTTATTTATTTTTATATTTTTCAATTTTTTGCTTTCATACCAAAGCTTTTATCTTTTTTCTCTTTATGTTTTTAATATGATTTCCTTATTTAAGGAATCTTTTAACTTTAATAACTTCATTTTTGTTTTTACTTTAATATGCTTTATTTTCTATTTTAATATGTCTAAACAATTTAATAATAATTAATTATTTAACACATCTAATTAATAATAACTTAAAGATAATATGACTAATGTAGAGGTAGTTTATATATATATATATATATATATATATATATATATATATATATATATATATATATATTCATTTAACCCATTAATAATATGAGTACCATGTTATCAATACGCTTACTCTTGAAGACTACATTATTGAAAGCATTACTGATTTAGAACACATTATCATGACGTACACATAGCTAACATGCTAAATCATTTATCTAAATGCATCAATAATCTAAAACATGCTAATGCTAACAAATACATTATGCATTTACAAATTACTATTTAATGTGGTGTGTGCATGGTACCAATTTATTTTTTATTTTCCTCCAAGATCTCGATCTATGTCACCCTCTCCTATGATGCTCTCCCTCCATCACACTCTGATTGGTGGATTGTCTTGCATCAACCTCACAATAAAATAGGTAGTTAGACCATAACAATCATGATATACATTCATCATAAATATAGCTGAAATGATAAATAAACATGATCATAAACATTTACTTACATCTAACACATAACAGTGTGATCATATAACCTAAGTAATATCCTACTACCTCATACCAACATATATCTCATAGATTAGTTAGAAAATAGTCAAATCTAAATTTTTCAACTATAGATATCCATGGATAATCTAATAAGTTTTCCTAGTGAGGAATCAGGATGTAACATCCTTTCCCCCTAAAGCTAGTCATCATCCTTGATGATTCTTATTTAAACATAATTTTGAATTAGAAACATTATTTAGCAAAGCAATAATATGATATCCAATATCATATTAAGAAAATAAATGAAAATTACCTATAAAACTTACTATAGCTTCTTCAAGTTATACTATTCCCAAAGTATTAGTCCCATAAGACCCTACTCTATAGCATCTCACTACTATGTAAACAAAGTTTACAAGTGTCACTTACTTTGACTAATTCTATCATGACCACCCCAAGTTCTATAATCATCAAGAAAAGCTTATATACTATAGCACTGACCACTTATATTACCTTGAAGGGTCCCACATATCTTAGTAAAAGTTTCACTGACTTACTAAGAGAACATAAGACCATCATACAAGTCAAACAAATGACCAAGGAGAGTTTCACAAAATCTTCTATCCCTCAGCACATTATGATATCCAATATCAAATTAAGAAAATAAATGAAAATTACCTGTAAAACTTACTATAACTTCTTCAAGTTATACTATTCCAAAAGTATTAGTCCCATAAGACCCTACTCTATAGCATCTCACTACTATGTAAACAAATTTTACGAGTGTCACTTTGACTAATTCTATCATGACCACCCCAAGTTCTATAATCATCAAGAAAAGCTTATATACTATAGCACTGACCACTTATATTACCTTGAAGGGTCCCACATATCTTAGTAAAAATTTCACTGACTTACTAAGAGAACATAAGACCATCATACAAGTCAAACAAATGACCAAGGAGAGTTTCACAAAATCTTCTATCCCTCAGCACATCTCTCTATCTTAGAGAGTGTTTTCTCATTCTGAAGAAAAATAATTTAGGGAACCTAGCAATAATAATGTGTATAAGTTAATACTATCACTAATCTATATAGATCCTAATAAGTATCACATGTCAATACTATTGTTATGCTATGGAGCTTCTAACAAGTATGACAATAAATAAGAACTAGAAATACTACATTTTCAATGTATACAAAATTAAGGAATAAACATTTCCCCTTACATGTATATGACCATATGATTAAATTTGATAACTCTATCTGTCAAACTAGGGATTTGATAAGTCTATTTGTCATATCTAACTCATTAACAACTAATTTAATGTGAGGCTAAGTAGGATACCATCCTATAGCTTAGAACTCACATTCTTAATTCACCACTCTTCCCTTAGGTCTCCATGACCTAATGATCTCCAAAATGCACACAATATTGAAAGAATCACAATTCTATGTTAATAAATCATATAAATCAATAATATGAGCTAAATAATTATAGGTGCATCAACATACATACAAAAAAAATCATAAATTTAATCTGTAATTATATTAAATTATCATTATCTAAACATAACTAGTTTCATATTTCACAACTTAACCTATATTGTTATATTCATAGTTAAGAGGAAATAATGTTAAAACTAACATAGCATATATAAAACAAAGATCACACCATCTCTAAAATTCTAATGATACACAACTCCCTAATTTATCAGCTAGAATAATACAAATTAGAAATCTATCTCAACCCTTAGATTGACAAGATGTTCCACACATCCTATACTCACTTTGGATGAAAGGTATAAAAATAAATCTTTAAAATAATCATGATTTAAGAAAAAGAGAGAAATATCAATCTAATCAAGGATTATAATATCATTCCAATTATAATCAAATTATAATTCTTAATCTATAATTTAATATAAATTTAAGGTTCACTACTCCACGTAGTCTAAAA
Source organism: Torreya grandis (assembly GCA_037957365.1). Taxonomy (NCBI): domain Eukaryota; kingdom Viridiplantae; phylum Streptophyta; class Pinopsida; order Cupressales; family Taxaceae; genus Torreya; species Torreya grandis. The sequence continues at coordinate 109,228 of JARHVA010000849.1, read as the reverse complement.
TCACAAGTTGGATAAATTAGTGACTCTAAGAGTCACAAGTTAAAAGTAGGGAAATATCATCTCAAAAAAAAACTACTACATACCCTCATAAGGTAAAATGACAACACCGTAATTCAATGTTGCCAAAACACTACCTATTTACCAAATAGTTCTACAATCTATTTCCACAACTGGGAGAGAAATAAAATACTAATCACAAATATGTATCAATCCATCCAATTTTATTTCTCTATCAACAAGAAGTAGAATACACTACTTTCTAAACCACATAACTTAAGGGTGATAATTCTTAAACAAACTCCTAACACAAAGGAACTCTCAATCAAAATAACAACACTCTACTATAAGAAATTTCCCACCACACTAGGTGGTGCTAAGAACTAAATTAGTCTTATAAGATTTTTCATTCCTAGGATTAGTAAAAAAAATAAGGCACAAATATATATATATATATATATATATATATATATATATATATATATATATATTAAGTGAGAAGCATCTTGTACCTATAAACACTCACAACACAAAACACAAATGTCAAAGGTGATTTGATTACCAAGTAGGATTTACTCACACTCAAGATGTTGGATCTAAGTGATCAAACTATGGTAGAAATATTTTGTTCATAACTCATGAACTATGTTATATACTCATCTACCCAAGCCTCGTATACAACCATCACCATTGAGACATTAGATAATCCAACCTTGTAGTAATTATAAGAGGTTACTTGAGCTTCTAAGGATTCACATTCATTATACCACACACATTTCACTAGTGTCACATACTTACAAAAGTCACCAATCCATATAGGAGGATCTATCAAGTCTCAGAACTTCAATTATGGTATACATGATTGTGCACTGAGGCACCATAATCCTAAAATATCAATTCAATACTTCATGTCACTAGGTCTAGACTAGTGAACAAAAATCTATGAAAAAGCTAATAGACTCATTAAGTCCTAGAGTTCAAGCCTCAATTCTGATACCACATGTAATAACCCCACTGGGTTAGACATAGAAGTACATAATTTTTTTTAATTAAACACATATACCAAATATAGATTACACCATAAGCATATATATAGACCATAATAAATACACAAGGTGATAATAGAAATAAGTATAATACATCACATAATACTGCTCTCTTATATCATGAGAGTACACATCATAATGTGAATATAGAAAGTAAATATAACAACTTAGCCATAATTGATACAAATGGATAGACACCAGTGTTAACGTGCAATAACTAATAATTACAACTCATAATGACAATTTTCAATAATGAGTATAGTATACTACAATACAAAAATAACATATGTGGCTTCTCTAAAACATAGTTTTTGAACTTCAAGTATCTGTGGTAATCTCAAATGTTATCTCGATAAGTAGTACTACTATGGGGAGGGAGAGAATCATCCAAGTGCTTTTTCAGACAAACCATAGACTAATGATTCCCTTCCCTAATCCCATCAAGAAATGGCCCTCCCTTCATGGATGACTAGATAGTGATGGCACAAGAATCTAGAGAGACAAGCAAGTATCTATGTCTTGTATGATTCTAAACTAAACATGCAATGTATCATATAAATTCATTCTATTGTAAGATATCTCACAAACATGTGAATCAAACTCATGGAATGATAATGTCTCATTAAACATATTTTTGCCTAAAGTTTTACAAATAATAAATAATAATGATCTAGATTAATCAAATTCATACACACCACTTGATTAGACTGCCTTCATCTATCATTATGAGACTAGTAAGCTAGTGAAGTCCATCTCACTCTTTACTTTGTATTAGCAATACAAATTGGTTAAATACAATTCAATAAAAATATTCATTTTACATCATACTTAGTAAATACATCATATAATATGCTATACATAGGAGTAAGACCAAAGCATACATTTATTCCATCAAACACATGAATGAATCTTACATCAATTTATATCCCATAATATAAATAATGATTAAAATATTTACCACTCAGGTAAAATATATATAACTATATATTTTAACTACCACAATTTATTTCCAAACATACTACACCTATGATAACCCATGTTACCATAGTCTAGTATTCTAAGACATAAATACTTGTTTTCCAAAAAATAGTCATATAAAATAGTCTTAAAATCATAGAAACATAAGAAATTATAAAAATAATTATATATAATGAATCAAGTCATAATTTCCATAGAACACAATAACATATAAACACAACATTCATTAAATGTTCAAAGGTTGCATGCACATATACACAAAGTTTTACCAACTATTACAAAATACACTATCCATGTCAATAACCATCATGTCTATAGTAAAGTAGTCAAATGTAGATATGAGTTTAGGTATAATAATTATAGTATGTACCATCTGAGTAAAACATACTTTTATAATGTATTACCCTTTGATATCCCATACTATCATATGTTTCTAACTACATAATAACACATAATCTTAACTTATGATCTCAAGAATCAAATGACACATAGACATAATAATAATTAAGCAAGTACGGGGCTATACCACCCTGTATACCCTAAGTCTAAGATGATTATTGACATTTAAAGCAACATCTATATAAATACGTATTGTGATGTACCATTATATATTAGATATAACTAAACACTCTCATAAACATGTACTACTCACAAGTACTCAATATATAACTAACAGTCAAACAATTATTTACAGAGAAACAAAAACTTACAAAACTATTATGATCTTCAATTCATTTTGTTTCCCGAGACTATTTCAAAAAGGTTATAGTTTCTAATTTTTGAGAAAATTAATTACTTATTCAAAACATCTATTAAACTATAGGTGTAATTCCTATATACAAGTACTTGTGCATCATAATATACACCACATGTAGGTACTCTAATGATATGAAATTTTATTAAACCATGGTTCAATGTTTTTAATCAAAACTACTAAGCCTTGAAATCAAACAAATGACGTAGTTATAAATACATAAAAACACACGTTTAACAGCTAGAACTTCTAAAACTTCATTTCTCAAATCATAAGAAATATAGTCTAGCATTGGTATAACATTTAGAGGTTTATAAGTAAGCATTAGCTAAGTTATTTTTAAGTAATTATTTTAATTAATTTAATACTCCTCCCAAAGACTATAACCACAAGAATATTCCCCTATGCTTTTAAATGCACTAACATGTATATTCACCTTAAATTTTTGTATTCAACAGCCTTTAGCTTACTCTATTGTAATTTTTTTTACATCACATGGTTCTAAATCTCAAATTATATTATGATAAAATACATGTACCTATCATGATAAACATTGGATTTTCATCCTCTACAAGTCTTATTTACACTTGTAAAATTTTCTTGATATATAAGCCTCAGATGACACCTTCGGTTAAACTTATTCTAAAAGAGAATTTTATGAGTTTATTCCACCATCTACATAATGAAAAGGAGATAACACCTGAGCTAGAAAATTATAAATCTCTATAAGAGTTCCTACAATTTAATTTAAATGTTTATGTTGAAAGAATATTACTATGCTCTATGCTTACAACCATCCCAAAAATAGACATCCTTATTTGGTAAAAGGGATTGTTTTTTCCCAGCATATCCTTATGAACAACTAGTGAAACATAGCCAATAATTTATATCATGTATCCAAAGTATAGACAAACACACATATTCTTAGTGTTTAATCTATTATATACTACGATGTGAATATATATATATATATATATATATATATATATATATATATATATATATATATTTATAAATCTTCCTTTTTAAATATAAATCTCCTTTTTTATATAAATATCCTTTTCTTAAATATCAATCTCCTTTTTAAATGTAAATATCCTTTTCTTAAATATAAAACTCCTTTTGTTATGAAGCCATGGTTATGAAACATGTATTATGTATCCTCTACATAGAGTCAAATTTTATTAATTTAAAAGAACAATCTTAGAAATAAAGACATGTAAGATTCATATGGTATGATGATGCTAACATTTATGGTGACTTTGACCCAAATTGCAAGTAGAAAATTAACTTAGGAAAATCAAGAAGTTTTAAATACATAAAGGATCCTCCCCATAGCCACACCTAGATACATCCCATATGTTACTGAAGTTTCAATAAAAATATTAACAACTATCTATCCACTAATTGAATTTTAGATGTTTATATAATTATACACTGTTAATTTTATATTATAATTATAGGTAAGAAACCCAGGGAATCCATAAGATTATATACAATGACTTAAACTTTGCTTCTAGTCTATAAATTGAATATATAATGTTCAATGATTTAAGAAACTTAAGCAACTAATTTAGTAGGTCTCAGGTCACTGTTTTGGCATTCCACTAATTATATAATTTTTAACAAGTGAATATTAGTTATATAATTATTGAATTATAATCCTATATACTATCTTGGTGTCCCACCAGATATGAGTTTAGGCATAATACTTATATGTATGCAAATCTAACCAAATATATAACATCTTGATAAAAATGAGTCGACATGTTTTGACAAGTTTAAACATATGTTGAATACTTTAATTATGGATGCCATATATTAAATTTGAGATTATATATATATATATATATATATATATATATATATATATATATAGACTTTAAAATGTTTGTATATCAACTCAAGGATTTTAGGCATTAGAAGTCTAACTTTTTCCTTGTTATGAGTCGACACCCTATGATAGAAATTTAAAAACATGTTCAACATATTTTATAAACTCAATGATTTTAAATTTTATTAATTTCATTTCTACAACTTTCTTTTTTTTATAGGTGTTAGAGAATGATATCTTGATAAGAGTTTTATACACACTTTAAGGGGTCGTCAAAATGCTTGACCAATCAAAATAAGATCTTAAGACCACATAATACATAACCATCTTATGGTTATTTATATAATGCAACCCTAAGTCACTACCATCTATAACATGGCTATGGTTTGATAATCCTAAGACATCTATGACAACTATACAAAAAATCTATTTCATAATTTTCCTTACATGGTGTTTTGCAGATTTCAGCAATTAAAAGAAAGTAGATTACTTAGGTATTACTATTTTCTCCAAAAAAAATTTAATGTAATTCAAGACCTCACCTACTTGATAATTAAAATAAAATATCCCTTCCATGCTCCCTTTTCTCTCCTCTATAGCATGCCATTTTCAACTACTCCTTTTCACTTTCTCCTTCCAGATACTTGTTATTATCTCCCCCTTTCCTTAATTCTCCACCTACATAAAATATTCATAGTCCTTTTTTGATTTTAAGAGAGTTTTATTTATTTTTATATTTATCCTTTCTACTTTCATACCAAAACTTTTATGCTTTTTCTCTTTGTGTTTTTAGTATGATTTCCTTATATAAGGAATCGTCTAACTTTAATAACTTCATTTTTATTTTTGCTTTAATATGCTTTATTTTCTATTTTAATATTTCCAAATCATTTAATAATAAGTAATTATTTAATACATTTGATTAATAATAACAACTTAAAGATAACATGACTAATACAAAGGTAGTTATATATATATATATATATATATATATATATATATATATATATATATATATATATATATATATATAATACCCATCAACAATATGACCGATATGTTATCACTATATTTACTCTTTCAGACTACATTATCAAAAGCATTACCAGTCTAGAACACATTATCATGAAATACACATAACTAATATGCTTAATAATTTATCTAAATGTGTCAATCATTGAAAACATGCTAATGCTAAAAAATCCATTATGCATTGATAAATTACTATTTAACATGGTGTGTGTAGGGTACTAGTCAATTTCTCTATCATCCTCTGACATCTTGATCTACATCACCCTCTTTGATGATGCTCTCCTTCCATCACACTTCAAGGGGTGGATTATCCTACATCAATCTCACAACAAAATAGGTAGTTAGATCATAAAAACCATGATATACATTCGTCATAAATATAACTAAAATGACAAAGCAACATGATTATAAACTAAACACATACTTATAGCTAATGCATAGTAGTGTGATCATGTAACCTAAGCTATATCTTTCTACCTCATCATAGTATATATCTCTCAACTTAGTTAAAAAATAATCAAATATAAATTTTTCAATTATAGATATCCATGGATAATCTAATAAGTTTGCCTAGTGAGGAATTAGGATGTAATAAAATTATAACCAAAGAGTCTGTTAAGTTTGTGATAAGTGGATCTAAATATCATTGATTAATTTTATTGATCTTGGTATCAAAATCATAATCATTAGGAGTAGACTCTATAAGTATTTTTTTCCGCTTGCTAGAAGTAATAATGTTGGATTTTGTGATACAAGTGAGAGGTTACTTTTATCGTTGATCTTCTATCATAACAAATGTGTGAATTTGTTCCATCAAGAAATTGGGTGGTAACCTAAAACCTAATTATATCAACCTTAAAAGGGATTCATCTTTATCTTCTAAAGTTTGATGCTCATAATAATCTTCTTTAGATCCTACGGTTGTTGGGATATATTTAAACCCAATGGAGTTCTCATGTCTGTCATAATAACGCTCATCCTCATAACTATAAGAGACCCCAATACAAGTATACTTTTGTGTCATATTTTTTTTTTTAAATTATTCTACATTTTATAAGATGTGAAATGTGGTTTACAAACATTTAGAAAAGGATGCTTGGATTTATTCAAACAAAAAATAAGGTTAGACAAGACTATAATAAATAGAAGTTGTGTAGTACCACTCAATTGGAATAAAGTGGTTATGAATTTACTCAACCTTAGTGGGTTGAAATCATCAAATTAAAAAAGGGTAAGATAATTTTGCAACCTAAAGTGTAGGCTAGCACAATAAACTTAGGTCAAAAATACGTCAATACCATAAAAATATAGATACAATTATGGTGAGTCACGACTAGAGAAACTAGAAGAGGGTCTTTTTGATCAAGGAGATAAAAATGCAAACTAAAAATCTCAAAATGTGAATGAAATCAAGAAATCTAAGTATAAATCCAAAACTAAATGGGCACCATAATGGCACTACATAGTAAAAAAATGTAGAATGGTCTAGGGACTTAGAGTGTAAGTGAATGCAAGATAACCTAAGTGTATAATTAGAATCAAATTAGGATGAGTCTAGGTAACAACCTTGAATCCAAATAGTAAATCATACCCAAGTTACTCAAACCAAGTACGAAAGGTAAACTAATAGCACCTTGGATAAAATATTAGAAAGGCAAGATTTGTTTTTTTAGACAAAAATGAAGGACTTTGAGATTTTACAAAGTGGATGAGAGGTCTAAACTCTAACATACAACATAAAAATGTTGTTTGAAAAATACAAACACAAAGTTTTGAATGAATATTTGAATAAGGCAAGAAGTGATTTGGATTTAACCAGCGTAACACCTCCTTATTCAAATAAAAAGGTCTATAATAGAGTGTTTGGATTCTCAACATGTCTTTTATTTCACACAAAATAGTTTTAGACTCAAAATAACCATGCAAGTAAAGGATAAAATGATAAAAACACCTAAGTGTAATGTCTTAAATCCAAAAACTAATAAGGTTACATCCCATTATCAAATTTTATCTATGTACATGCTCTTGAGAGTATTTTAAATTGTTAATGCAAAAAGTAAAAGTGCATGAAAATTAGGGTTTGTATGCTCCTTCTTCTCTTAAGAGTTTAAATAATGACATGGGACTTTGGGCTACTCACCCTGCATCAATAGTATGTCCATGACAAATAGGGTTTATTTAAAACTAAATTTTTTCACATCTAGAAGGTTGCAATCACATTATTTAGATCTATGTTAATCAACTTGTTAATAAAAAGTATTGTCCTTTTCACAACCACTACATCTATTAATTTCTCAATATAGTGTAATGTCTGAGTTGTCCCTACATTCAAAGGCTGAGTACCACTAACAAAACTTGTTTTAATTGCTCAAAATAAATGTTCCAATGGGTCACCCTCAATTTATATACCCCACCATAAAGTGGATTTCAAATAATGCTAAGAGATGAATTCCCAAGTTAATGCTTCCCTGAAGAACCCATGATGAAATGATGAACTTCTGCTCACAAGCCAAAATACATGAAATAAAAACTACTAAAAAGACTTTATGGTCATTTTGGGGTCACCCAAATCATATGTATTTAGGGATGGTTTTATAGACTTTCTTTCCATGCCTTTGGATAAGGAAATAAAATGCAAAAAAAGAGCATTTTTGATCACCTGAGTTCCCTAAAAGGGACAGGGGAGAGCATACACACAACACTCATATTGATAAAATAAACACTTCAATAAATAAGCATAAAAATGAAACTCTTATGAGTATTTAATTAAGATTTGCGTTTATTTTAGAGAACCAAAATAAAGTATGTAATGAATTTTACCTTTGATTTATTGTGAAATGGAGACTAAGTGACTTGAAATCTTACAAACAAGGTGTTAAAAGTCTAAAACTAGGGTGTGATATTGGTAGCTCAACTTGTAGCTCATTTTTTTAGGTCCTCACATTTTTATACGGGTCGATCTTGCCATTCTACAAAGTGATCTCATTATCTCTCAATGCTTTCTTGCCATTACATAGTTTGATCCTACTTAAAGATAGAGATAGAGAAGACACTACTTTGTGATATTGTTGACTATAGGGCAATATCACTGATTAGTTGGGTAATTCCACTGAAGTGTAGGGTGTTTCTATCAAAGTGATAAAAATTATTAAAAAAATAATAATTACCTACTAGATTTTGGTATAGGATGATCTCACCATTCTATAGTGCGATCCCACCATTATACGAAGTGATCCCACCATTATAAAAAGTGATTCTATTGATTGATAGAGAAATCCTACCAATTTTTCTAGACACATAGGTAGATAGAGAGTAGATAAAATTATTATACCATTCACATATGGAATTTTCCATTCTTCAGGCCATTCTCACTTATGTTAAGGTTGATTTCACTAACTTCCAAAGTGATTCCACCATTTTATAGGTCAAATCCACCATTTTTCTCAAAATAAATATAAATATAAAATGAGAGAAAAAAAAGCACAAAACAACCTCCAAGAAGAGGCTAAATTCAATATTACAAGGTACAAAGACTTATGTGAGGTGTGTCTCTGATCGGGCATGCCAAAATGTAGAGTAAGATTATG
>JARHVA010000849.1:0-95000 GCA_037957365.1 Torreya grandis | reverse complement strand
CAACATACTAACCCCTTCACAAAAATCACGATGTGAATTCCTTACATCTTTTAAAATTGATTCATAGTGATGTTGTAGGACCCCTTAAATGTGTATCTCTTAATGGTTATTTGTATTATATAACTTTTATTGATTATTAAATTAGAATTATTTGGTCATATTACACTAAAAATAAATCTTATGTGTTGTCTAACTTCAAAGAATTTAAAGCTTTTATTGAAAATGCATCCGATTTTTCTATTAAAAGATTAAGAACTAATAATGGTGATGAATATATTAATAAAGAGTTTGATTATTTTTACATTAGCTATGGTATTAAAAGGGACTTAACAACTCACTATTCTCATCAAAAGAATTATATTTTTGAAAGGAAAAATTGCACTATTATTGAGATGGCCAGGATAATGTTGTATTTTGTAAATGTTCCTCCCAATTCTTATGGATTTGAGCCTTGAATACTTCTGTGCATATTCTGAATAGAATCCTTACTTAATATTTGCATTTATTCTACATCAAAAATACATATATGCTCATAACATTTTATTTTTATTTGATAAAATGATTTTGTGGTTACTTTAGAGATACTAAGTATATTGATAGTGTCTCATCTACATTGTATTTGTTAGTAAAATAATTTAGTATTGATTTATAAAAAATACATATTATAATTGTATTGTAATAGATATATTTATCTTAGATTATAAATCAAAGAAAATATATATATATTATGATTTTTTTTCAATTCAGTTAGCATTGAAATACATTATATGCATAACACCATGTTTAATTTGACAAGATGATCATGTTTAGTTATTGCATTCAGTAAGAAGATCATATTCAATGAGTTTGAGTTTTTTATGTTTCAATTACATAAATACTCTCATTTTATTATTTTATCATTTAATTTTTTATGATAACATTATTATTCACTTCATTTGAAAATAAGATATGTTATGAAATGCAAAGTGTAAATGAAGTTTGTATTATTAACTCTTCATCATTTAATTTACTAAACATTTTATTCATACACATATGAACTTATTTATTTCAATATCATATATATTTGATTGGATGATGGAATTTTATGATATAATTATCCATATTTTATGTATGAGAGGTTATACCTCAAACATTTGTTGAAGCATATTAAACTTGCAAGGTTTTGATAAAACTCAAATGATAACATGAGTTATTGCTAATAGGATATCTAATGTTTAGTTAAACTTAGTAGCATAGTATTATTAAATATTTTATGCACATCATATGACAGTTAGGGGTGCTCATCTTGTCAATATTTAAGATGTCCAATGATGAATTGCATACAATAATTTATGTTTTTTCACTAACTTTATAATCAAAGTAGTGAACTTGTTTGCCTAAATTATGAATTGATTGTTTTAAATGTGTTTTACCATAGAAAAACATATGTCATATTTTTATGTATGTGGTTATTGAGATGATAACCATACTATGTTATCATTAATCTATTCTTTGATATATTTTTAAATTTTGTGTAGGTGCATAACACCAATAATTTAAGTATATTGAATATCAGGTACATTTTATCTGAGAGAAAATCATAAATGGTGATATAGATCTATAGTTTTATCCTATGAAAGAAATAATGATAGATATCTTCATAAAGCCACTCATTTCTACCATGTCTTTTCAAGTTTTGTGTAATGTTGGGCCTCTCATAATTACCATTGAGGAGGAGTGTGTATGATAATTCCACTTCCTAACAGCCATGTGTTTCTTCTTCTTTATACTTATTCTTGTTTTAAAACATTGTAAACTTCATGTGAAAGTTATGTAATTATAAATTTCATATGGAAGTTTTAAATTTGTACCCAATATAGAAAAGCATACTTTATAATGGATGTCTTTATGTTATAAAAGGAACCAAATATGCTTAGATGATTATTCATAAAAAAATGAGATGTAGTCTCATGATTATGCTAGCCATAACTTAATTTTGATTAGTTTGTGGATTATGATTCCTTTTGTTTCAAAGGGTGACATTTGACGTGATGAAATTTTTTAAATCCTTCAATTTGTGTACATTGTATAATTCCTCTTTTTAGGTGACTATGACATTTATCCCCACATAGCATTAAGGGGGAGTGTTAAAACATTTAACTCTAAGCAGGATTAGTTGAACCTTAGCCTTCATATTAATTAAATAAATATTAGTATATTATTTATTACTATAAATTGGAAACCTCATGATAATAAATAATAGAGTTATAATTATTTAATTATTACAAAATTTTAATTAAATTTTTTTATTGGGATGGATGGACTCGTTACTTTTACAATGATCACCTCCTTTAGTTATTCATTATAAATAAGATTTTACCGCTATTATGAAACCAACTTATGAATATGAAATATTAATTATACTCAATTTCAAAGAGTTTTGTGAAAATTTGTCTAAGAAGAAGTGGGAGGTTGAAAAACTTGTATTGGGTACAAAGGAGTTTCTCAATTATTAAATAATTCATCATTTTGAGTTTTCACCTCTTAGAGTTTTTCCCATGTTAAATCTATGTGTTTCATGTATTATACTTTGATCATTATTTATCAATCCTAGATTCTATTTGTATATTGCTATTATATACATGAATTTTATCATTATTGAGCTAATCTATTGTAGTAGTTGGTTCACCCTTTTGGTATGGTTAAGGTGGTCAAATGACTCAATCTTCCCAAGTTTTTAGGTTAGAATTGATTGTATCATACGGCCTCATTAGATTATAAGTATCATTGGGTTTCACAATTGAGCTAATCTCAACTGTCAGGTGGTAACTCACTTTTGATCTAAAGTTGGGGGCATGTGCCTCTCTCTCTCTCTCTCTCTCTCTCTCTCTCTCTCTCTCTCTCTCTCTCTCTATATATATATATATATATATATATATATATATATATATATATATGTATGTATGTATGTATATATATTCACTTTCAAGATTTATCTATATTTGTCCTAATATCAATTTTAGAGCCTTATAATGATACATATTTTTTAAAATAACTTACCAATAAGCAAGGCAGTTACATCAACACATATGTATACTCCTAAACTTTGATCTTTCAATTTTAATCTATTTAAATTACTTTAAATCCAAGATTATATGTATTAATTTTATATTGTAACATACTCTTGGTTGTAGGTTAATCACCAACAAAGCACTTAAGTTGGGCACACATAAAGACAAGATTTGTATATACATCTAGGTATGCATTCCTTTTATTTAAAATAGAAATTTCATTACTAGATTGAAAAGGGGAGAAATTTATATATTATTTATGATTATATATCACCTTTGTCTCTTACACTTGTAAAACTCAAAACTTGGCTATTCCTCTTAGGTCTATACCTTTCCCACTTCTACATGTCTTGCATTTGTTTTATCTTGTGCTCCTTGGCCTATATCTCTTAGTCTAACTAGTATTTTTTTGATGAAATAGATCTTATATCTTTCCTATAATTCTTAAAATATACTTATCTTCCATCTCTACAATTTATGAACCTATACTTACTTTCTTTCTCTCTAGATACTAATGTCTAGGATAGACACTAGTGTTGACATTAGTGTCTTAACCCAATGCAAGTGTCTAACACCCTAAAAAATCATTCAATTTACAAATAAAATGAATATTAATGGTTGTCTTAAGTGATTTAATGAAATTAATTACTCCAAAGGTATTCATATAAATTCAAGATCAACCCTCATTCATTCCTCACCTACAAAACCTAGTAAAATACCAAAGAAACCAAGGCAACTTATCAAAAGCATTATATCAAGAATTAAATTGACCATATCTCTCCTATTTTTATACCAATCATAGGTAAAATACATATAAATGTCTAAAGTAATAAATTAATAACCCAAGATCCCACTTTTTCAAATTACAAGCTAGGTCATTTTTCTGCTTACTTTGTCATTTTTTTAACTTATAAGCTAGTTCACACATAAACCAACATGTAGGGGAGAACTACACGATTGTAAGAACCTCTTATGAAGTATTAGATATATAGGTATCACCCAATGATATTGGGGCATTTTGGGTTAGTTCAACACTATGTGTCTACTAATCCATTTTTTCTTAAGGTCACTATGAAGATGAAGAACTAGAGTTTTGCCATTTCATAAGGAGTGACAATACATGATTCAGATATGAATGCATCAAAGTGAAGGAAAATAAAAACCCAAAAGCATATACGTGGTTACATCATTTTTTAAAAACTATTTAATATAGGACACTTACATCAAACCTAGATAGTAGCATCGACATAACCATCCAAGGTTGATGTTAGTGTCTAGAATGCTAGAAGTATCAGATCCAAAATTTGGCAACTATTTTAGAATCTCCTTTCAACCTAATTTTTACTTGTTATAGATATATAACTACATTAACATTAGAACAAGCTAATTACATTTATTTTTTGTCATTTCTATATCTAATATAGTTGTACTTTCCATATATAGACTATCTTAACATAATAAATTCAGTGTATGCTTATATCTAAGTTTATCAACTAATTGGCCTACTATAGATATTATTATCACCATTATGCCATTTCATTCATATACACCCCTTTAATCAAATCTAAGGTTAACAATAAGATTATTTTAGATATACATTTTAAGCTTAAACATAAGTGATAGTCTATGATCTAGATCTAAATGCACTAGAGTGAAGGTGAAGTCAAAGCCAAAATCATCTAGGTGGTCATTTCTTTTTACAACAAATATTTTATACAAGACACTTGTGTCGAACCCAAAAAATAACATTGATGTAACTATCCCAAGTTGATGTTAGTATCTAGAGCTTTAGAAATGTTAGATTTAGAATATAACAACCATTCTAAAAACTCCTTTTTAATTACTTTCTATTTAGTCTAGATCTAACACTGTGTTAACATTAAAACTGATAATTATATTACTTTTTGTCATTTCTATGCTTAAATTAGTTTTTCTTTATGTATTTAACCTATACTCAACATAATAAATTTAGTGTATACTTACATCTAATTTTAACATTTAATTGACATGTTGTAGATCTAATTATCACCATTATACATTGTCATTTCTATATTATTAACCCTATCATACCACCAAGGTAAGATAGACTCATATCCAATGTAGGTTTAAAAATTTGGTGAACGTGATTCATTTGAATGCATTTTTTCTTATTATTATGATTTTAAATTGGCTAGGGTTTTAGATTTATATACTTTTTCATTTACTACTTATACTCTTTTGCATGCAACCTAGATTAGGAGGTGCACCTATTAAACACATTGAACTTCCCCTCCCACCATCTAATATGTATCAAACCAATGAGAGATATCATAATTTAGATCATGATGATACCTATGTTGATAATGAAAAACATACTAATATGAACACATTGAACTTCCCCTCCCCCCATCTAAGATGTATCAAACTAATGAGGGATATCATACTTTAGATCACGATGATACCCATGTTGATAATGAAAAACATACTAATAGGGTTATCATAGAATAATATTCTAATAATGAAAATCATGAAACAAATGAAAATGAAAAATAGACCATGATCAAGTGTAAAAAATTGCATTATTTTATGAATATATTCGACAAAACCCTAAAGATATTAATGTGATCCTAAAAACTATACTTGAAGAAAAAATTTACAAAACTATAGTTGAAACATCCCTCTATTTGAACACATTAAAACATAATATATCTAGTGGGGACATGGGTTATGTGTTTAATCCTTTTTTTCTTAAAACTACAATTTCTACATTTATCATGGAATTACCAATTGTTTCAACACAAATACCATTTTAAATGCCTATTACTACTCAAAACATGTTTACATCCCCTCTAGTGACTACTCAAATTACTAATCTAAATCCCATTGGGTCTATTGTTAAAATTCTTTTTTAAGTTATAAAGACCTTGGAGGATAAGGTTACAAACATTGAACAAAATGCTTTAGAAGCCCCTCATGCTATTGATTTGAAAAATGTATTACATAACCCTATTACACTTGAGATTTATTTTCACCCTTTTCCAACTGAATTTGTTTCACCTAAGTTCACATTTTATGATGGTGAGGGTGATTCTGAATAACATCTTTTAACCTTTTATGTAGCATGACTTGATTATGCCTCTAATGATAAAATTTTGACCAAATGATTTCTAATAATCCTCAAGGACTATGATTTGAGGTGGTTATATGATTTACCTCTTAAATCTATGAAATCATTCAAACCTCTTGTAGACTAAATTTTAGCACACTTTTCCATTAACATTTTTGAAAAGGTTTCATATGCTCAAACTTCAAAAATTAAACAAGGAACCAATGAACCTATCAATGAATATGTATTGAGATATAAGATAATGATAGCTTAAATGACCAATATTATGGAATATAAAGAGTTTCAAGACATATTCAAGTAAACTTTGTTTTCTCTATTACATGAGTCCATTTTTTTTATGAAGTTCAAATTTTTTGATGACTTATGCCATGATGTACGGGACCATGAAATGAAACATATATCATTGAATAAGCTCAAGTATGTAGAAAACACACTAACTGAATCTACATCTAGTACCAAATTAACAATCAAACCAAGTTATAAGGTAAAAACTACTAAGCCTAAAAAGGAAAAAACCACCAAGTTTAACATAGTTTCACAATAACCTATTTGACTTGTCTTATCTAATTCACCAAGGAGATAATTTACACATTTATCTGAGTCCCAAACATCATTACTCCCATAGGTACTAGAGTGTCAACTTATATCTTTCACTCATTCTATCAAGGTTGATATGAGTCAACCTCTACCCAAAGGATATGATGTGATTAATTATTGTGATTATCATCAAAGACTAGGGCATTCTACAAGTAGATGCTTTACCTTGAAGTATAAGATCCAATATCTTATTGATGACCAAAATCTTACATTTGAGGATCTTCCAAAGGAATCAAAATCATAACCTAGTGATCACCATAAATAGAAAATATTTAATAGTCCTTTGCAAGACCATTCTAAGAAGAAAATAGAAGTGTAAATGGCATATAAGACACATCCTTCCCCACCAAATTATGGATACCCACTAGATGTAATTATTAGTACTTACACACGACATTTACCTCCTATGATTTAGGGACCCTCTATTACTTTCGATGACATTGAGATTAAGGTTGATGCCTCTAATTTTCATTCTTTATTAATTTGAGCATACCTTGATAAACACTCTATATATAGTGTAATGATTGATAATAGTGCAAGTGATAATGTTTAAACCATGACATTACCTACATGCTTAGGTTATATCAATAATGATTTACATCCTTCTACTAGATCAATTAAAGCATTCTATGGGACCTCCCAAAAGGTTCTTTGTGAGATAAATATACCTTTACAAGTTAGTCCCACACATATGGTTAATACCTTTTCAGTCATACCTTCCACAAGTAGCTTTTACATATTATTGGGAAGACCTTGGATCCATACACTTCAAACATTACCATCTAGAGTGCATGGATGTGTAAAATACATTCACACCAATCAGATAGTCATAGTTTCAGGAATTTCATATGAGCATCCTCTTTAATAAGAAACATTTATACCTAGATAGTTAATTACCAAGCCTCCTAAGGCTTATTCACTATAAAAGGGTAAACAATAGGCAATACCATTTACTAGGCAACCAATACTTGAGACACTATTACATCAGATACATATAGTGGATTTCACACAATACCTATCTACTATGTACCATGTTTAGATATCTAGAGCACCTACACATGTTTCTATTAATTCTATTCCAAAGAAATCACAAGGCACATAGAGATGGTTCTCATGAACCCTATTACTCTTATTTTCACTTCAAGACCATAGAGTCTTATTATACATACATAGAGCATCACAAACACTACATTAATAGATATTACACCTACACATGTTTCTTGTCAATACCAAAAATTACTTACACCAAGTTTTGAGTGGGGAGATATATATGGCCATCCATTAGATGGCATCAAAGGATGATATTTCCTCTTTAAATATTCTAAAAAAATAAAAAACATTCAAAAATATAAAAAAAAATTCAACACCTACATGTTTTATTAGGTCCTTGACATCTATATTAGTTCTTTGTTGATGAATGGAATACTCAGTTACTCATATGTACACATCTATCAAAATTCTACTTAAGTTTGATAGAAGAATACATAACTACATGATCTATTCTTATTTTGGATGTTGTGCTTTCCCTCTACTCATGTCATGAGGATATTGGGGGCATCCTCTTATTTGATCTTGATACACACAAGTTATATGGTTTGATGATCACATTTAATTATCATGTATGAACTTACATATGTACTTATACATGTCTTTATACATGATAATATCTTACATAGGGTACTTGATATGATATACACTTGACATTTTTTCATAACACATTTCATCCATGGAATCCTATGACATGTTTATGTTGGTTGCTTATACTTTACTTTATGCACTTCTTTAAGTTCTTGCCTTGATATTGTATTCCTAGTTTGAGCATTTGAAAATACCCCTTTAATTATGCCCCCCATGCATATGTATACTTTTATTGACATTTTAATATATCCTTACTTTTATGGACATTTGTCTAAGTCACATCCCTTTAATTGTACAATATTTGAACATTCCCCTTATTTGTGATCTCTTTGGACCATTACCTTTTGACTTACTTTTGAGTGCTTTTGTGCATGTGATTGATTTTATTATTGAGATTTTATATTTACTATCTATGTGTTTCCACTATCCTTATCATGCATCTTAGGCCTTTAGGTGATCACATTAGTTCTATGTGCTTCAATGCTATATGTTATATCTATCTAGACATGTTATTTCTATATGCTACATGGTTACATTCAAAGATTATATAGTTGTCTTATCCTTTTAAGGTGAGGTAAATACTAGTTTCTATCTTTCCTTCACCTCAAATTAGGGCATATTATTAGGGACATGCCATAGAGGCATGTTCTCCACACTTGGCACAATTTTTAGATTTAGCGGGGGTATGCTTTGGAAGAATGTTCTCCACACTTATTCAGTATGTGGTACTTATATTAGTTTTCAAATTCAATGGGGGTATGTCATATGGCCATTGATTCCACACATTCATAGTTATCATATTTAGTATGGGCATGCTTTGGAATCATGTTCTCCACACCTATTCAGTATTCAACATTTCCATATTATAGTGGGGCCATGTTTTAGAAACATGTTCTCCACATTGGTACTTATATGATTTTTCATATTTTATCCATATATAGTGGGGGCATGATTTGGATTAATGTTTTCCAGACTTAAATAGTTTTATAAATTGGTCAAAGCACATAATTATATGATTTAAATTCATAGTTGTGACATAATTCTATACATTGGTACCATTATTATACATAGTTTCTATCTACACATAATATTTTTAAAATTTTATTGATTACTGACACTTTGTATCTTATAAAAACCTATCAAGTCTTAATCTCTCTAAGTTCATGCCTTAAGGGGTGCATCGAGAAAGGGGTAGATAGACCATTGGTTCTTTGTAAGATTGTTGTCCCTTTTGCCACTTGCTATCTACACACTTGTCTCATAAAACCATTTACCCTAAAATATTATTCTCATCCTTAACCATTCTAGTCATTTTCCTCTTTATATCCTCCTTTTCTTACCTTGATTCCCTTTTGGATAGTTAGCTATACTAGGTTGACTAGGTTGACCCTGTACAGTCTAGGGGTATTTTTCACTTTTTTGGGTTTGTTAGCCTTTCTACTGACCTAGCTCAGACCTGGTGAAATGTCCCTGAAAACATACAGGGTTGATTGGGTCAACCCTATATAACCAACATTTTTGAGAGGATTTAGGTTAATAGCCACCTATATAAAGGTTCATTTCCAAACATTTGTAAGTATAGAAGTGAAGAACAATAAGTGTGAATAAACATCTACTTATTGACCATTTTACTTGAGGAATAAATCTTAGGGTTCCATAATTTCTTTGGAGATATGGATCTTATCTTGTGGATAAGTCTTTTGGATGCATAGATAGGTTGTGTAGCCTATATCTGATTTGTCTTTGTTATCCGTACATACCACAACAATCTCTTAAGAAGCACCTTGGCCAAGAGAGAGATTGATTCTTGATAGGTTCATCTTCAAGGTAAGTGTTCTTAACTTTATTTCTCCTTTATAAGAGTAGATAGATAACACAGTTGTGCTTCTATTCCCAATTATTAGGATTCTATATACATTTATGTGAGTATATGTATTCTATGTATGTTTAGTTTAGTTGTTTATTTTATTTCTAACCCCCACTTTGTGCCACAAGATTTGGTGTACAATAGATTAGATTTACTTTATTTTTTATTAGAATACGTAAATATTAAACCTTATGAATCTTTAAGGGTTGTTGCATGATTATGTAGATAGTAGGCTTTGGAACCCTACCTCACATAGTGTATTATGACAAGTGATTCCCTAATCAAGTCTAGCAGATCCCCATATTGGTCATGCTCTAAATTAACAAATGTATTCTCAATTCAAAGTGTAGGTATGCTCTATCTTTTTTGAGCCAGGATCAATTTATAAACATGATACATTTTTTATTGCATACATTCTAGTCAACTTGATGTGAATAATATCCCACCACTAGTTGGATTGTCTTCACATTTCCATTTTTGTTTCCTTTTTTATTGGATTAGCTTCACTTTGGCTTCACCTTCATATTACATTCTGGTGAACTCAACTTGAAAATAACCATTGCAAGATTTATTTCACTTTCTTTAATTCTTTTTAGCATTATTTTTATCATATATCTATCATACTAGATTGATTATATCAACCTAGTTCTAATTTGTGTGCCCAAGTTTTCAAGGACAAGCAAATAGATCAGCTCAGATGACCTAGTATAGGTTCTAGACTTCTAAACTTCCAATTTAGACTACTAAGTCGACCCATTCAACCTTGTACACTTTCAGGCATCTAGGTTCAACATACTAGGTCAACCTAGTTGAACCTATACATTTTAGGCACTCAACAATAGTATTTTACAAAGCTTGATCAAACTAATTGATCTAGTTAGCAGAGTTTTCAAGAATATTCCAAGGTTCTTGACTGGAAATATTTATCTTTGATTCACTGAGGTTCCTTTCTATCTCTCTATCTATTTCTTTTCTATCTTTCTTTTCACATTTTGCAGTCTTTAAAATTGCCCCTATATAGTCAACTAGATCGACCATGTTGACCTAGTTCTAGGTTCTATGTGTTATCTAAATAATTGGGTCAACCCTAGTTGACCTTGTTCATTTTCAGACCTTACTTCCATAGTATAGGTTTGACCCTGATGACATTTTTATATATTTTTTGTATATAGTTTCAACATTATACCTTATTTAAAGTTAGAATTAACCTTATATGCTAGTAATTAATTCACACTTTCTTTTCTTGTTTCTTGCATGCTTAGAATAGTTTACATACTCTAATTAGGGGTATTTTAATTAACTATTTAGTTTCACTATTTCTATTTTATGCACACATATCCAAATCACACAAACCAAATAAGCATTTTAGCATTTGTCTACCCAAGGACAACCTATTTGGATTTCATCACTAAGGGGGAAGTCAAATTGATACTTTGGTCAAGTATAAAATATGTTTAATGATATATTCTAGCTAAGCACCTAACACCCTTATCACTATGGTGTGTGAAGTGAGGAGGTAGGCCCCAATACCAATCCTATATCATTACCACTACAATCCCTTTCATCCCAAACTACTTGATATTATCCTTAGATTGCTATCTAGTTCCTTATTTACAGCCAACTTCCCATCACATTTAAAATCATATTGTCAATAATCTAATAAACATCTTAGGTTGACCAACTAGTTAGCTCTTTAATTTACAAGTTGATTTATTACTCTTTGCTCATTTGTGTATGCAAAAACTTGCATTAACTAGTGTTAATGAAAGGTTTTATATTGTATGCCTCAATTGGATTGGCCAACATAGATCTAATTGACTATTTGTTTCCATTTAGCTCTTACTTTCCTAGATTAGCTACAAAAAATTTGTTTTAGTCCATAACTTGTTATCAACCCTCTCATTTTCCTTGTCTGTTATACTAGGTCAACCTAGTTGACCCTATACCTTTTTCTAGCCTCTATATACTATACAAGATCAACCCAATCAACCCTGTACTATCTACAACTCCCTTTGCCTCTTTTTATAGTCTCTATATACTATACTAGATCGACCCAATCAACCTTATATAGTTTTGTAGTACCTATTTCTATGTTATGTCAACCCAGTTGACCCTGTATTATTTCAGTCACTTATTAGTTATTTGCTTTCTCATCTCTCTTTCTCTCCCTTCATCATGGAATTTTTATTTGATGACAACACTAAGTTTCAATCAATATACATGATGAAGTTTACCAATCCTCATAGGGTCTCCCATAGATAGAGTATGACTCTTCTATTAGATGCTAGTAACATTCATATTTTCACTCATACAATGAACTATGGGACCCCTCCTAATACCTCTTTGTAGCATAATTTTCCTCTTTTCTTAGAGGACCAACCTAAGTTAGAGAATACTCCCAAAATCATCTTCTTTATCTTTGAATTTCCTCAACATCAAGGAAAGGATCCTTATACCATTTACAATCTTATGATTAGTGGTCAAACCAAAGAGCCTCACTCACCTACTCCTATATTCTCAACTAGATTTGGGGTTACCACTTTCTTTTATTCTTAGTCTCTTCCTTAAATTATGACCACTTATCATACCATGACCTCTTCTTATTTCATTTCTTTTACCTCCATGCCTAGTATCTCAACTAGCATGGTAGGTTTTACATCTAGTGGGCCTCTCTTAAGATCCATTATCATTAATCCTTCCTTTAGTGCTTCATTTACTACCCAAGCTAATCATGCTACTAGTGCTTGTTCCTCCAAACCATTCACTAGTCCATATTTTGATACATAAATAATTTTGCCACTAGTGCATCTCATTCTCATAATTCCTCTCAAGCTCCTATCAACACCAATAGTGGTACCCAAGCTACTAATACTAAAAATAATTCCAACACTAATGATTTTAACAATGTTAATCAAACACATCAACTATTATTACAAACTCTTAATCAAATGAATACATTTCAAGATCATAACATAAATCAAATGATGAGAATGCAAAACCACCTTCTCCACCTTCAATCTCATCTGCAACCAATGGCTTGGGGTACACATAACCAAAATATTCCCCCACATCCTCTTCAAGTTTCTCAAGGAAATATCATTCTTCAACCTCCTTTAATCAACAAAACCATTAAGCATCCTCAAAATGAACCTCTTACTACTCAAATTGCTAACGCTGACATAAGAGGTATAACACCTACAATTTCTTATAGTGGATCAACCAATCCTACCCTTCATCTTAAGAAATTTGGAAATATTTATAAGGATTGGATAAAATTAACCACCTTTCATACTACTAAGCTCCTTGCCAAAACCCTCATAGGTGATGCCTTAGATTGGTACAATCAACTTAGACCTCATTCTATTACTAGTTTGGAGGATTTAGTGAATGATTTAGTTTAAGAATTCCAAACTAGTGATCTTCCCAAAAATACTTTGGCCCATTTCATAAATTGTAAATAAAATGAAAATGAAACAGATCAAGCCTTTGTTAAAATATAGAAGACTTTATTAATTAAATGTGAACATAACATGGTGGATGATAATATTTTCTATCTCTTTACTAATGCCCTTTTGCCTAAATTACAGTATTGAGTCCACACTATCTCCACATACTTTGGTGGAGGATATTGACCAAGCTAAATCTCAATATTTATTAATGAATCAATTCAAGTCACCCCAACCTTTTGTAGTTCCTCGTCTCTTAAGAATAAAAATTTCAATATTACTAATGATGGTGTTACATATTCTTATGACACCATTCACAATGTTCAAGCTCTCATTCCTACCCCTTCATCAAAATTGGCTCCCCCTTCTCAACAATATACCAATCCTCATTTATCTTCATCAAACAACATTAATGTTCATAAACCTCTATCCTTAGCTAAATTACTTAAGAGTCTATCTAGGCTTCTTACACAAGAACTTGACCCTATCATCTTATGAAATCTTGGTATGATCTTAACAAGTTTTTTTGGTTTCATGATAGTTAGGGTCATTCTCATGAGACCTGTAGACATCTTCATAATTTAGCTATGTATTTTTTTCTTGGTCCTAATATTGATCAAAATTCTATAATTCATAAGTTTCAATAAGATTATGAAATTTCTTTTAAGGACTATAAATCACATGATAAAAATCAATCCCTAAACCAAGCCAATGCTCATTTGGCTATCTACAAAGACCCTCTTCCTAATCATCAACCTATCTAACATAATCAAGATAAAGCCACCCCTTCCACCAATAATGTTGAAAGTCTTGTTAAACCCACTTTTGAAGATAATGTGGTTAGCATGACTAATATGTGAAGGGTGGTTTCTTTTATTGATTCTCAACCTATCTACACTCCTCCTTTGTCTCAAACATATCGTGTTATCCAAAATTCTTCTCCAACTCATTTAAATGAGTTGGGGAAAGAAGATATTATAACCTTTTATGATCTTATTTATAATTCTCCCTTGGATAACACTTCCCATTATATTTCTACCACTCTTACATCATCTTCCAATACTAATGATAATCAATCTTCTACTAACACTTATTTTACCATTTCTCCAAATTAACTTGAACCAGCTACTTCATCATCACAACATGATTTACAACCTTGTCCCAAACCTTCTCATTATTATTAACATAAATTTCAATGCACTTTAGTTATTCCTTCCAAAAACCTTCTTAACCATTATGTACCTATATCTAACAGCATTCTTATGGGTTATGATGAGTGGGATCCCATCGCGGAGCTCACTAATCTCCCATACCAAATTCTATTCCTTGAGTTTATGCAAACTTATCCACGTCATAAAAATTATCTTATGAAACTACTATTTGAGATGAATGTCCCTCATCCTCCCTTAGTAGGATTGGAGGTAACTTTATCTATATTTGAGGGTAGTATATTATTAAAATGTGAAGAGATGTCTATCGATGTTGATAAAACTATACACACTTCTTGTTCCTTAAAATTTCCAATAGCCTCTATGATTCATGATGAGATTCTACTTTATGTGGATGATCCTCCATTATTTATTAGCATCTAAATAGGTGATAATTTAAG
The DNA here is from genome assembly GCA_037957365.1 of Torreya grandis. Classification (NCBI taxonomy): domain Eukaryota; kingdom Viridiplantae; phylum Streptophyta; class Pinopsida; order Cupressales; family Taxaceae; genus Torreya; species Torreya grandis. The sequence continues at coordinate 79,687 of JARHVA010000849.1, read as the reverse complement.
CATGGATTTATTGATGAGAGTTTTGGCACATGTGTTGCTTCTCTCAATTTCATTGAGAATCTTAGGTATTCATAATGTAATCTCAAGTCTACACACAACACCTACCAAGGATATGATAGAAGGAAAATTCCTCCTCTAGGTTATGTGTGGCTTCTCTTTACTACCCCACCTATCACCATTCATGTGAAGGTGATTATCTTTAACTTTCCCCTTTCTTATAACATATTACTTGGTAGGCCATAGACTCACTGCATGAGAACTATTACTTCTACCTACCAATGTGTTAAATTCCCTCATAATAGAGCCATTTACAGATTCAAGGTGACACTAACCCTTAGAATTATGAATAATTCTAAGATTGTGGTGTCTTTAATATTCCTATTATTGAGCCTTTGCTAAGCATTTCATTTCATGATTCTCAACATCTTAACTTTCCCATTAATTTAACTTGAGGTTACAGTGGGCATCCTAAGCTCATTGGTAACATTCCTCCTAACCTCTTAGATTTTGATGATGATGAACTCAATGAGATTAACTTAAATATCAATTCTTCTAATTCTTACCTCATCTCATCTCGTAGCTTCTTGATTCCTTACAACCTCACTCTTATAAGCCTCCTTGCGATGACATTCCCATAGTCTTGACCAAGACTAGGCATTATGTTCATCATACTTCATCCAATAATAAGGTCATACCTAATTGCATCATTGACCTTTACACCCTAAATGATGATGATGGTTATTTATTGGATGATCCATTATTAGATAGTCTTGTACAAGCTTGTAATGTTGAGATTATCTATTATCATTATTCTTTACTTGAGTCTTTTCATGCATCTCATAATTTTTCTTCACTTATATTTCATTATGTTTGTATTTTACCCCTTTATCATAGGTATAGATGTTGCTGACACCTCTATTTTTTGAGGAGCCATGTAGGACTATGCTCATAGATCATGCTATGACTAGACCTTACCATTTTTCTAGGTACCATAATCCTCATAGTTGGTTTACCCCTAAGGTTAGTGTGACTCTCCTTAGACCTTATATAAATATTTATCCTCCCTTAATAGAGCTCATTATAGCTTAACCTATTTCCACTCCTATTATTTCTAAGCCTGCCCATGTTTCTAATTCCATTTCTCCTTTTATTGAGCCTAGTTCCATTCCTCTCTCATCATTACCCTCCCTTGGTGATGGTTTTCTTCCTTTACCTAATATGGTATCATTACCCACAAAATGGGTTGATGAGTCTTTTCCCTCTTCTTCCACTCTTGTTACACCTCCTTTCATGAGTGTTTCTACTAAAACCACTCATAAGCGTATCTATTACTTCCATGGGATAGGTAATCATTCTTCCACCTATTATCACAAGTTGTATCAATATATTGATACCTTGAATCCTTTTTCCCTATCATCAAATAAATCCATACTTCCCCTAAAGGTACTTATTAAATATCTACCCAAGTATGGTGAGATATATTATCTATGACATATATGCAACACCCATCATACCGATCATTGCCCCATCCTTCAACAACATCTTAACCATATAGCCATTATCAGACCTTCTACCACTCCTCCCATAGGTCATCCCCACAAGAAGGCTCCTTCTTCTTCTCCTATTGTTCCACCTCCTATGGTTCCATCACCTCTTATGGTCAATTCACCATCATCTATACCACTACTCATGATTCATTCACTCATGGACCTTCCCTCACCCATGGATCATTCTCCACTAGGGATTCTTGCATCTCCCATAGAGCCTACTCCCATGAATTTTCTTGACCATCCCTTTCCTAATTTCCCTTCTCAATATGATCCATTGAGCATTCCTACTTTTTCTATAGAGTAGATTAGAAGAGAAGTATTTGCCTAGTATTCATTAAAGATTGACATGACATTAACAATGGTTCATCTCCAGCTTTATAGATATTTATTCAATGTCTTGGATAATGTGTGTGCATATATGTATTAGTATTTATGAGCACATGTATGGTACTTTCACATTTTAATTTGGTTTGGACTTATGTTCCAATCTTATCTTTATCTATCTATTATATCATTTGACACTGTGTCAAATTTTTCCTTATTATATATGGTTATCTTACTTGTACTATATCTTGCTTATCTTATCATTGATATTTCAGATATGATTGTATTTATTTATCATTGATTTCTCTCTCTTCATTGACTTTTTCTCAAAACTCTTTTCTTTCCTCTTCATGATTTGTTTGCTTTCTTATCTCTATTTTTCATGATTAATTATCATTATGACTTGGTTATACAAACCATATTCCCTTTTACCATGTGATCAGTTAGCAAACAATCCTACTCATTACTATCTCCTTACACTAGTCCACTTTTTGGATCTCCTTTTTCCCTTCTTCCTTTTATGCAAACTAAGCATATACATAGTTGAGATGTGAGATTACATGCTAGTTCATTATTGAGTCTAAGTGTCCTAGTCAGTCTTTATCTTTGGTTACTTAGCTTTGTTTAGCCTTAGCCTACAACTTATTTATGTGTTTGACTACATCTCTCATGATTGGTCATTCTAAGTCCGTATGGAGGAGGAATCTTAAAAATCCATAAAATTTTAAAAGCCAAATCATTTAAACAAAAGGCAATGATACAAAAGGAAAAATTATTCTTAAAAGTTGAATCACACTAAAAGACATGATTCAAAGCACATATACTTCTTTTAGTCAAATCTTAAACTTTATAGTTGGAATCAAAATAAAGTAGAGATCCTATAAGGTGTGGTAGGCCAGTAGATTAAAAGATGAGAATAAAAAAATCTTTTAGTGCTACCTACTTTCTCACGCAAGTACCCAATCTTCATAGTAGACCGATGAATCTGTAAAGGGTCCTAGAGAATGGGGAACACATTGTGGGAAGGTTGGTCCATTTTATTTCAATTTTACCAATATACCTTTATGATTTAATCTTAGTATCATGCCTATTTTCACACAAATCTTTGTGTCTATAGTGAATAAGTTTCCTTTGCACATAGGTGAACACTAGTCACTTAGTGTCTTCTCATGTCCTTAGTATGCATCCTTTATCCTAAGGTGTTCTCATAAGATTCCTAAGTCTAAATTTTTACATTCACTTTTTCATTCCCCATTCTCCTCATATTTCCTCTTGAGAAATATTATTTTAACTACTGATCACTCCCCTTGGGATTTCATTTGTGAGTTACATTATAAGACCATGGATAGGACCTAACCATCTTCAAAAATTACCACCTTTTTCATTCCTATTACCCACATTATTTATTACCCAATTGTCCCATTTATTCCACCTTAGTGGTTTTATCTTTGTGAGTTACAGTGTAAGAATGTGGATAGGACTTGACATTCCTCACAAAAAATTTCAATACCCAAGTCACAATCCAAAATTACATGTGTCAAATATAAGATAAGATGCAATTGATTATGAAGTTACACATCATCAACATGCTTCCTAGCTTGATTTAGTGTTTTTTAAGCTTTCTTCATTTTTCTTTCAGCTTTTTATCTTCTTATTTTTTGATTGCATGTAATAATATAACCATTTATTGAATTTTTTCATACTTCTTAGCTTGAATTAGTGTGATAAATTTAAGATCAATCTTTTTCTATTTTTTTTTTGTTTTATACTTCATAGCATGATTTAGTATAATTGATTGCCTTAATTGTTTTTTTTAATCTTATTTGTGCCCGTATACATACCTTCCATTTTATTACATTTTTTGTCATACTTCCTAATGAAAATTAGTATGATTTTACTTGTTTTAATTTGGTGAAAAAATATTTCAATTTGGTTTAAAAACAAATCCCTTTTTACCATCTTGTTTTACCATTTCTTGGTTACTTATACTTAATCATTCTTGTTATTACACATTTCTCAGCTTGAAATAGTGTGTAGTACATTTTCTTGATTGATTATATTTTTCCAAGTCTTTTTTACCTATTTATTTTTAACCATGCATGTGTCCTACATAATGATAGAAAAGAAACCACGTCTCATATATTTCTTATAGAATATATAACAAAGCTAAAATGCATGTGCTAGAATGAAATATATCTAAAGTATCCATAATCATAACCATAATAAACAACCATAATGATGGAATACACAATCAAAATCAATATGCCAAAATGATCCATATATATATCACATGAATTTGATACAAAAAATACAACCATAAACAATGCTCCAGCTCTATGGCTAGGCTCCATCGTGTCTATTTCATGGCCTATCCACACTACTTGTTGAGGCCTTACTCTAACTCCTATGAATAGTATAATATAAAGAGGCCATCTAGGATCTCAATCCCTCTACCTATCCCTATAGGTGCACTATTTGCACCTATGACTACATCATCTAGGTCCAAATCTCTATCATCTATGTCACTATGGCTAAATGCATAGCTCTCTCCTCAACTAGGGCCTACCATGCTCACATCTCACCTACACCCATATCTACTAATAGTTGCATCCTCTCTCTATGCTCATATTTATATCGCTTCCTCCCCAACTAGTCTAAACTAGCTCACCTGAGTTAGGGAAGATGATATATCAAGGTCCTCCAATGTAGTAGGGTCATATGGTTGTAGAGTCTCATCCAAGATGTCATGAAGTTTTCCCCTCACTAGGGACCCCCATCTCTCCTCTAAATTCTTAGCTACACCTATAAAATCACACTAGATGGATATTATATCATTGTTATATCTCAAAATATTTATCTCTACTTCTAAATAAAAACTTAAAACAACAATTTAACCATCTTTTATTACTTGTCTATGTCTCAACTACTATGGTTTTGCCATCTGTATGATCACCTAACATAGTCTCCCCATCTTTTCAAACTCCTAGTACCTCCTTTATAGGCCACCTCCTCAAATTAAATACCTCTATCATGGCTTACATTCATCTTAGCCTATGTTTGAATAGTCTCTCTATCATATATCCTTCCTCTAATTCCTCTATGAGCTCATTAGGGATGACATTAATCTTTACTATCTCCTATTGCCTTCATCATCATCATGTCCTCAATAGTCACATTTCCTCTTCTTATAGAGTCAGTAGTGGCACATCTGATATCTATACCTCTACCTCCTTATTCTCTTGCTCTTCTCCCCATTATGCTTGACTAATCCATGGTTGTTCATGATGTGGTATGAGTGTCAATCTCACTATCAATGGTTCTATTCCTCTCTTCCCTTGTATCTCTCACACATGCCAATCCCACAACTCAAGCATTAATATCGGTGTGAATATATGAGGTAGGCCCACTATATTGGTACCTATACCACCAGATGTGGGTCTCTCCACCATGTGTAGTGTCTAATCACCTCTATCCTCATTGTAGCTAGTGTAACTATGTACCAACTCAACCATATAATTTTTATGTGCTTATATGGCCACCACACTATGTCTATCCATCTCACTAACTATAACACTATCATGTGGGTCATGAACCATGCTACCTATTCCTCTCTCCATCTCCACATTCGAGACAAACTATCATCAACCGCATGGGGAAACCAAATTAATTAATACATAAGAAACCTCTCATATATCCAAGATATCAATAATATGATTGGTCCCATGGTCTTCTACCCTCTAACCAACATCTCATATAGATCATGTATGAGCTGGACCCAGATGATAGATCCTATATTATATATAACTTGCTCCTCTAGCATCATCTTACTCAAGGTTACAATAAATAGTGGCACCTTATGATCCAACTTGTGACATAGCACCCATTACGTCACAAGCCCTATCATATATTTTTAGATGTCTAGAATCGATGATGTATATGCATCATTCATACTGACTCTCTATTCTTACCACATGGATCAGGCTCTCCTCTCCTCTATGTTATATAGTATCCTTATGGTCACTAGTGCTCCTATTATGGGCATCTCAAGGATGGCATGGACATCCTCTAGTGTGATGGCCACCTCTATCACATCCCTATCCACCTCCCATTTAAAGGTGTTAGTCAGTAATTCTTAGAAAGTGAGGAAAATGACTAACATATCAAAACTCATGAGAATCTTGCACATATCATCTATGCCTCCTAGACCTATGGATACTAGTCTAGCCCTATCTCCATCTAACAATTTCTCCAATAACACTGGTAACTAGGACACATCCACCAATATCCAAAACTTCCATCATCTCTATAACTAAGAAACAATAAAGGGTGTATAAGTTCCTTCATGTCATGTGTAGTCACAATACATTCTTTTTACATTTTTAAATAAAACCAAGCCTAACTGCTTTTAAAATTATTCATTTTACCCTATTTTTAGCCTACTTAGTCTTTCTTGCCCTTCTTTGGCTATTTTTGGCTATTCCAACCTATTTCAATCTTTTGCATGCTTTTTTGTGCTTATTTTGGTTCTTTGGTCAAACTATTTTGACAAAAAATTCCCTATTTATGCCATGGTTGACTCTAAAATCTTAGTCAGACCTCTTATTTTCCCCTTCCTTATGTTGCATTGTCATTCTAGACCTTTAAAATTAGTTGGAAAACTACATTAGGTTTGTATCCTAGAGAATGTATAGGGTCAACCCAAACCTACTAGGTCGACACTGTAAATTTTGCCTAGTTTTAGCTTACTAGGTTGACCCAATTCATTTTTCCTACCAACCCCTTGCATTTTCCTTGAAACGTGCATTTTTACCACTTTTTTCCTAATTCCTATAAACTCATTTACTGTCTTACTATTTTCTACTCCTAAAATCTAATTTTTTCTCATTATGACATCTAAAAATTCTTAAAATTAAAAATTACTAAAAATACACTTAATTCACTACAAATTTCAAAAATTGGTCTAGGATTCATAGTTACATACCTATAGTGCACCCACTGCTACCTCTAGGTGTCCCTTGTCTATCTTGTTATATCCCTACCATCCTAGCTTGTTTGATCTCTAGAGCTCTTTTTTCTCTCCTTCACAAGTCAAAATAACCAAATGACTTATCTTTTCCCCTATTTAAAAACACTTTTCAAAATTTAAAATTTTCAATTGTTTTCAAGTAGATTCCTTGTTTTGTCTATATCTTTATTTTTACTCATATATTTTTTTAACCATAAAATACATTGGATTTTTGATGACTTAGAGATTATTTTCCACTATCATGTCTATCTTCTAAATTTTTTAATTTTTAGATCTTTTTTGCACTAACTTTTACAGGTTCACCTAGTGTTCTTCATGTGGGATGCCTTCACTTTCTCTTGTAGTCTACTTATTTATCTAAAAAATTAAGGTAAGTAAAGGTATGTGTTTTTCAATTCTATCTTTTCATTTATCTTATTTAATTCTTACTACACTTTACTTAGCATCAACATTGTGTGTTATCATGTTTTATCTCGAATCACCATCCTATGTTGTACTTACATGACACATGATGAGCTTCAAGTGGGGCATATGTATACATATAATATTTTCAAAATTTTATTGATTATTGACACTTTTTATCTTTTAGGAACCTGTTGAGTCTCAATCTCTCTAAGTACATGCCTTAAGGGGTGCACCAAGAAAGGAGTGGACAAACCATTGGTACTTCATAAGATTGTTGTCCCTTTTTCCACTTGCTATCTACACATTTGTCTCCTAAAAAATTTACCCTAAGATTATTCTTCAATTATTTTTCTCTTTTCATACTCCTTTTCTTTCCTTAATTCCATTTTAGCTAGTTGACTATACTAGGTTGATTGGGTGGACCCTGTAAAGTCTAGGGGTATTTATCACTTTTTGGGTGCGTTAGCCTTTTGACCGACCTAGCTCAGACCTAATGAAATGTCCCTAAAAACTTATAGGATCAACTAGTTTGACCCTATATAACCAACATTTTTGAGAGGATTTAATAAAAAATCCACCTATATATACAAGTTAATTTCCAACCTTTTATAAGAATAGAAGCAAAGAAGAATAAATGCAAATGAACATCTTCTTATTAACCATTCTACTTGAGGAATAAAGCTTAGGATTCCATACTTTATTTAGAGATATAGATCTTGTCTTGTGGAGAAGTATTTTGGATGCATAGATAGGTTGTGTAATCTAGATTTGATTTATCTTTGTTATCCTTACATACCAAAAAAATCTCTTACAAAGCACCTTGGCCAAGGGAGAGTTTGAGGCTTGGTTGGTTCATATTCAAGGTAAATATTATAACTTCATTTCTCCTTTGTGAGATTAAATAGATAAATAATTTGTTATTTTATTCCCATGCATTAGGATTCCATATACATTGATGTGAGTATATGTCTTCTATACATGTTTAGTTTAGTTATTTATTTTGTTTCTAACCCCCACTTTATGCCACAAGCTTTGGTGTGCACTAGTTTCGATTTACTTTCTTATTTATTAGAATAGGTTGATATTAAACCTTAGGACTATTTTAGGGTTGTTTCATGATTATTTTATACTCTAAGATTTAAAACCCTACCTCACATGGTGTATTGTGACAAGTGATTCCCTAATCAAGTCTAGTGGATCCCCATATTGGTCATGCTCTTGATTGACAAATGTATTCCTAATCAGAAGTGTAGGTATGCTCTATCTTCTCTAAACTAGGATCAATTTATAGACATGATGTATTTCTAATTGCATACAATTTCAACATGAGACATATCTAAGGTGCATATGTTATGCAATTGGTGCCTAATATTGGAAAATCCAAATTAGTTTCATATTTTATAATATTTTAGGGGACTATCACCACCCACCAACGAGTGTTTTATGAACTATATTGAGCCCATTTACTACAATAGTTGGTTCACATTTTATTTTGGTTGTTGTGATTAAAAACTCAATATTGCCAAGTTTTCAAGTTAGACTTGATATTATCATCCATCCTTACTAGTTTGACAATGTGGGTGATTGGGTTCACTCACACTTACTAGGTTATAAGTATTATTAAGTTACAAGGTTGAGCTAATCTCAATTACCATGTGGCAACTCATTTTTAATCCAATGTTGGGGGCATGTGCCTTTCAATATCTCTCTTTATCTCTTAGATATATGCAATTTCAAGATTTATATATATTTTTCATAATTTTAGTTTCAAAGCCTTATAATGATACATATTTTTGAAATCAACTTTCCAATAGGCAAGGCAATTACATTGACACACAGGTGTACTCCTAAACCTTAATCTTTCAATTTTAATTTATTTCAAGTACTTTCAATCCTAGATTATATGCATTGATTATACACTATAACATGTTCTTGGCTATGTTTTAGTCACCAACAAAGCACTCAAGTTGGGAACATAAAAAGAAAAGGTGTATTATACACACCTAGGTATGCATTCCTTTCCCTTTAAAATATAAATTTCATTGCTAGATTAAAGGAGTGGAGAAATTAGATGATTTTTATGAATTATATAACACCACAATTTTATACACAGCAAAATTAGACCTTGGTTATTTCTCTTAGTTCTATACTTTTCCCATTTTTACAAGTCTCACATCCACTCTACCTTGTGCCCCTTGGCCTATGTCACTTAGTTTGACTAGTCTTATATTGATGACCTAGGCCTTATACCTTTCCTATAATTCTTAAAATTTACTTATCTTCCATATCTACAAGTTCTAAACTTGTACCTACTTTCTTTCTCCCTTGAAACTAATGTTGAGGATAGACATTAGTGTCAAATTTAGTGTCCTGACTTGATGCAAGAGTCTAGTGCCTTAAATTAATATATTTTACAAATGAAATGTATCCTAATGGTCAACCTAAGTACTTTAATGTGATTTATTTATCTAAAGGGATTTATATAATTATAATATCAACCCTCATTCATACTTCACCTAGAAACATGGGAACATTACCAAGTATTCTTACCAAAGAACATTCAAAGAGCATTCAATTAAACAAAGCTTCCCTATTTCCATAATAGTCATAAGTATAAAGCATATACAAGTCTAAAGTACTAAAATAATAACCCAAGAGTCTAATTTTTAAGTTGCAAGCTAGGTCACTATTGTACTTATTTTGCACATATTATATGATTCACACACAAGTCAACACATATGAAAGTATTACATTTGGCTTTGTAGACAACACTCACTAACATAAAGGTATTTGGGGTTATCTCAACACCATATTCCCACTAACCAATTTTTTCCCAAGGTCACTATGAATATGAAGAACTAATGTCTTCACATTTCATTAGGATCGATAGTCCATGACCTAAATCTAAATACACTAGAGCAAAGGCAAAGGCAAATCTAGAAGCATCTAAGTGATTACATCCTTTTTCAAAAAGTATTTCATATAATAAACTTGAATCAAACCCATATAATAACATCAACATAACCATCCTAGGATAATGTTAGTGTCTAGAGCTCTAGAAGCATCAAATCTAGAATCCAATGATTATTCCAAAATATCCTTCCAGACCACTTTCAACCTATTCCAGATCCAACACTGTGTTAACATCAAAACCAATAAAGTATATTACTTATTTCTCATTTACATGCATATCTTAGTTTTATGTTTTATATTTATCCTATACTCAACATAATTAATTTAGTGTATGATTATATCTGAGTTTAACATTTAATTGGCCTACTATGGATCTAATTATCACCCTCGTGCATTATCATTTCTATATTTTAATCCTAGTATACCACCAAGGTAGGATAACCTCATATTGAATTTGGGGTTAAATATATTTTGATTTCAAAGGTGACTACTAGATGCTATACTCTTTATGCCACCTATGAGATTTTGATTTCAAAGGTGGTTACTAGATTTTGAACACCATTAATACTTTATTAGATTTTGTGTATGAACATAAAATATGTAAATGTAATTATTTTGACATGCGTTCCTTTTATTTAATATTTTAGGTGAAAATAATGTGATTGAATATAAAAATGATGATGACTTTCATTATGCTGGTTGCAATTATTATTATTTTGTTGCACACATAATACCAGATAGTTAGTGGATAACATTTTGTGTGATCATTTCCATCTTTATGTATGCTTCCTCATTATCTATTGTGGTAGATCTTGACTCATCCATTTTATTAATTTAGATTAATATAAGAAGTGTACAATAAATCATTATTCAAAAAAAAATATATAATATAAGTTTATTAGTAATGTAATTGATCCTATCATGAATGTTGATGTTTTTTTTTATACACCTGTTATCAGAACCAAAAGTATCTAGTACATGCCATTGTTACCTTTCCTATTCAACACCTTAAATTCACTTGTCTGGTCTGGATACTCTCTAATCATAAAAAATATATTCATACTTTTAAGCTTCTCTCATTTCCTACTAGCACTTTCATCTATACATTTATTTTTTTTATTTTTTAGGACTATGCTCCCATTTTTTTATTTTTGAAAGTTCATGTTAAATTTATATACTAAAAGTGTTAACCAATATTTTATTATATAATATTTTTGTCCAAGGTACCTTATATATTTCTCTTCTATACTAAAATTTTAGGGGTAGATTTGAGCACCAACTAATTGGCACCATCATTGACTGCCAAATTATTCATGAGTAAAAGATATCTTCTCATCCCAAAGGATTGTTTATGCTAGTATGAGTTATTCTAATACAATCATATTTTTTATGTCAGTATATCTCCTTGTAGATCTATTTTAATCTTGAACTCTAGACCTTCATTATGCTCAAATAAAAATTGAGAAAGAGGGGGAGTTAGTGTGTGTAAGATGCATTAAATGTGTATCCACACCCCTTATGTGGGCACACTACCTATACACCAATACTCTGAAGAGGGATTAAGCCATATGTAGTTCTCCCACTTGATGTGTTTTGTGTAATAGTATTATGAAGATGAAAAAATACCAAATTGAGAGTGATTTAGGTGGCTAGGGACTAGTGTGAAGGTTTGAATATGCTGGTATCTCTATTGGTTGGTTATATGCAGAGAATAGGGAAATTTTCCTCAATGGTTTTGCTGGTATTCTTGCTTGCTTTTATAATATTTGCTAATCCCTTCTAAATGAAATTTTAATGGGATTTTATGGAGATCTATTGGTCATGGGTTAAAAGCATTTGTGCTAAGCTGACATAATGAAGAATAAGAATTAGAAGGAAATGGGAATTTAGGCTCAAAATGTGATTAGATAAGAGCACTAAAAATGGGACACCCTAGGATCTGACGCTATAATCCAACCCCAACACTCTTGTCCTATAGGCTTAGGACCTAGGGGGATGGAATTATCATAGGAAATTTAGCCTAATTGATTTATAATTAGGTCTTATAAGCCTATGTATGACCAGTTATAAGAAAAAAGGTGTCTGAAAGGGTTATGAGAGCATGCAAGAGGGTCCTATGGATTGGGTTCACAAGTCATACTCAAACTACCAATTTATAAATTTTATATGACTAAACCACTTAATCCTTATTTACCATAAAACCTAAAAGGGTTAAACATTTTATGAACCCAACCTCTGTGTCTTCTTGTGTGAACCTTAGTTTGCCCTAATATTTTCTAGTTTCTAGTTTTTGAATAGTAAATATATTAGAAAATCATATTTGCATTTATTACAAAGGAATAAATCATACTCAATATGGATATGCCTAATATCTATTTCATCGAAAACTATCTGATGGTAGTCATTACTTGTTATTTTCCATACATTGCCAAATCAATCAAAGGTATCATCCAATGGTTTTAAAAAAATGGTCACAACAAAGAGAGTAACATATAACATGATAAAAATCAAATTCTTCTTTGCAACTCCTTTTGAAATAATATATAACTAGTATATAAGTGCCAATGTATGTGCTCTCAACCTTTTTTTCCTCCTATATCCTATTTGAGTGACAACTACCATCATGATCCTATCATTTATCCATAACTTTATTTGATTATGTGGTTGATACTATCACTACACAAAATGAAAAAGGTTCCCAATATATCCAACCACCTATTAATATAAAACAAGTTCCTCCTAAGCCTAAACTAATAGTCAAATCTAAAGAATATAAACTTGTTAGCCATTATGTAATACACATGCTATGATCTTGATCTTATATATTTTTAAGTAGTCAACTCTCTATAAAGAAATCTTATATGAAGCCTTGCATGAAACCCAAGTACCAAGTGATATAGAGCTAACTTATTCTATGGATATTATACAAGATATTAAAAATAATGTAAATCTCATCACATTTGATCATAAAGATTTGCCCTTAAAGGATATCATTAGTTAGGACTTGACTTTATTTATTTAAGTTAGTGTCATCAATTTGGCCTCCCAAGGCCAAATGCCAACCCCTATAAATAAAAAAATTTCATGGAACCCACTCAAGCCTGCACATGGTGGTCTCTTGAGCCATGATGTCTCCTAATTGCTTCTTAGAGATATTAAAGACTATTAGAGGTGTCATAGAGTCTGTTTGTGATCATCATATCTCCTAGATGTCTTGGGTCCTTTGGTGATATGCTTGATCATCATGATGTTTTTTATTATCATATGAAGGGAGTTAGTATCAATGTTTTGTCATTGTCATGTCACTATTTTAATTGGTGTTAAGTACCCTCATGATGTTTGAGTATGTTTTGATGTATTTGACAAAATATTGAAGTGGTCTTATGATCTAGCAGTGGCTTAATGAATATGGTTGAAGATGGAAACCGATGGCTCATCATGAGATTCTATAGTGTATTTAATATATTCAAGGTATGAGGCTGACTATAAGCCTTAAAATGGTGATAAAGATACATAAAAGCCTCATGGAAACTCTTAATAAGGCTATGAGGTACTCTTTATGATATTAATTGGCAAATCTCCTTTGTGAAGCTATGTGTATATTGTCTAAAAGAAGGGTTTGGTCTTGAAAGGAATTTTTTTTACCTCATAAGGCCACTAAATCATCAATAATACCTTTAATCACCTTCATAGTCATTATTTTGCTTTAGTTAAATGGTTCATGCTTTGAAATTGTCCCTTATATAAGAATAGAAAGTTGTTTTACCATCAAAAGAGCTCACACATGTGAAAACATCTTCCTTTTTTCTCTCCAAAATGTGTTCCTTACTTGAGATTAATTTTTACCTACATTTTCCTTCATGTTTCCCTAAAATGGTGGTTTATAATTGAAACAAGAGGAAATGAAGGAGAATTTTTAGGATTTAAGAATCTTTTATGATGGTATGGATCTATACTATGTACGTTTATGATTAGAAGAAATCTCAAAAGATGCAAGAAGGTATTCTTATAGGCATATGGTGAAGAGATTGGAATATTTATGTTGAAAGAGATAAAAATGTATGGGTTTTCCCTTCTCAGTTCATTAACAGACATCAAGAGCACTTTAGGTTTGTGCTCAATCTTTATAGGAGAGAGAAAAAGGAGATTCAAGATCTTGACTAGAGGAACTAGACCTTATGACCTTCCAATAATAGGTATTGTTTTATAGTTTAGTCTTCCCAAATTTATGAACAAATGTTAAGAACTTAAGGGTTCTGGTCACCATTCACATCTATTTAAGGTAAGAGAAGTAGTATAGTTTTGTTGATTTTTTGACTGTTTTGGTCAAACTAATGTTTGTTCCTAATTCTTTAGGTCTTAAAGAGACCTTTCATGGATTCCTCAACATTTTGATCTATACATGTGATGTTATGGGTCTAAAAAACTCATAAATTTCTAAGTCTATAGTCTAAATGCAGGGGTGAAGATAATACACAATTTTATGGTTGATTAAAAGTTATCAAATCATAGTAAAATGTTGTATAAGATGTTTCATTCATGATCATGTGTCCTTATTTTAGGTTTCTCAAAGTTTCCTCAATGTCTCATAGATAGATAATAATAAATCTACCCTCAACAACCTCACAATCTCATTTAGCATATGTTAAGGTAATTTGGAGAATCCTAGGTTTCTCTTTTCATTGTGTATGCTTCATAAAGAACCTCAAAAATGGTATGTATTATTAAGGAATATGCATAAAGATGTCTAGAGTCCTTTTAGAATATTTTGAGTATGGGTTCATGAGTAATTCCATCCCCCTATGTTTCATTCCATCTTCATAGACTTTGTCACTACCATTTCACCATTGTTATAAGCTTATCACTCCATCTTCATTCTCTCATATATCCCATTATCATCATATCACTACTTATTAATATCGACATCATGAATTCACTATTTTGGTAATATAAAAGATACTAGGGATCATTATGATCATGAATATGTGTTGTATAGACTTAAGCCATGCTAAAAAAATTATATTCACGTATAGCCAAGATGGATTATAGTCAAGTATATTGCATGGAAAGTGGAGTATGGTTGAAGATATGAAGATATTGATCCTTAGTGTATATTATAATTCAAAAACATACCAATTAAGGCCATAAAGGATAAAATAATATTTTAGGTTAGTTTTGGTCTTAATCAATGGTATTCCAAGAGAGTCATACACAACCAAGAGGCTTAACTAAACCTACACAGTCCATGGTAGAACACAAAGAAAATGAGAATACTTTAAAAATAAAGGTGTCAGTGGTCTATCAAGACAAGTAAATAAATTATTCATTAAAATGGTAGGAATGGATGATGTTAGGGAGTGTGGTCAAATTCAATAAAACCTAGCTACATGTCTTACCAACCTTAGTCCCAGTAGACATAGGCCTATACGACATCTAGTTAAAAGAAGGCATATAGTGAAAGTTAACAAATATATATGAAGGATACCTAAAACCTTTTAAGACTAAAATATATTGAATAAGTTAATTTATTTAGGTTGATAGTGAGGCCTCAAGCCTAAGAACATAGTCCTAACCCTAATGAAAACACCTATAGATGACTAAGCAAACAATTAGTCTTGGACCTAGTAAGGACAAAAGAACAAGGGTGTTAGGAGATGATGAAACATATTTTAAGATTATAAAAACTATTTAAAGGATTAATAATAGCTAGGATGTTATTTATAATCTCAATAGACCTAAAGGATACATCCAATATGCATCTGCAACCAGTCTCAAGAGACACAACCAATGCATATAACCAATCTTAGAGGAGTTAATGGTTTTAAAGCCTATAAAATTGTAGTTAGGCCTTAAAATTAGTTAAAAATAGTTATGGTAAGTAGGTAAATATTTTCATACTATTATAAATGTTAGACAATTAGTAGTAAACATTCATTATTTTGTCTCAGAACTACTTCAGTTAGTTAAAAATCATTGATGAGATAAAGAGACTCATTTGGGAGTTTAAAGATTAGGTAAATAGATTAGACTTAATAAAGGGTTTTAATACAATAATATTAGATTTTAAGGTTATTAATATACTCTCTATAGTATGTGACACTCACCTTTCAAGTCAATATTCCCTTGAGGGTTAGTTGAAGAGGGCAGGCCTATAACCAGTCTGTACATACCATTTAGAGTTTTATACATACTTGGTGGGTTGTTTAAGGTTGAAATAACCTGATTGGAAGGTAATAAATGTGAGAGAGCTAGATAAATATCTTATGATGAGAATAAGCCTTAGACAAAGCTAGAGAGTTTCCCAACTCAAGCCTTAGGGTTATCCAAGCTTGACTTCTAAAAAACCATAGGCAAGGAGATAAAGGTACAAAAGAAATAAATATATAAGAAGGTCTCAAGTAAGATAACTTGGATTTATAAATCCATAAACAAAAAAAATGAGACAAAATACGCCCCAAACCTCAAACCCTAATCACTCAAACTTGATAGTCTTAACAGTGCCACCTACAGGTAACCACATGAGATAATGAGAAAAAGGTTAGAGTTTGAAAACTTGACGGTAACAACATAGGTGAGAATAGGTGGTAAAAAAATTATTATTTTAAATTTGAACCCACATATCACCTATAGGTTACTCAAACCTCTAACACTTAGTCAAGGTCTATTAGGCCTAAAAGCCTATTTTAGGCCTAGAAGGCCCACACCACCATGGGAGTACTCCTAGACTCTCCTAAGAAAAATTACACCATGGGAAGGTATAATAGGTTTATTTAGGTATTAATGAGGTAATTTAAAGTATAATAATGTAAGATAATGACCAAACTCAGTCTTATCACCATCTCAAATTCCACAATATACATAACCAACTCGAGTTACCTATTTCAATGCTCAGATATTTCATCACAAGAGGACTCAAGAAAAATATCTTAATGAGAATTTAGAACCCCTATGTACTTGAAATCCATGATATAAAGAGTTATATTTATAGTCACAATTTTATGAACCATTACTAAGATTGATGATAGGTTTAGATGGCTTACATAGAGCTCATAGTCTACTATCTTACATTCATATCTTAACACACTTTTTGCATGGGAACTCAAGATATTCAATAAAGTTGAAGGGGTCTATGGAATAAATATACATAATAATAAGTTTTGGTTTGGAGGCCCATACTTTATGAACCATCATTAAGATGGTGGACCTCCAAAACCCTCCTTAAACCCTACTATAGACTAGTCTTTAATAACAATGGATATTATGGCAACCAAATACTCATGAATGACCTTAAAAACTCCTGAAACATATATATCACTCAAAGGAGACTCTCCCCATGGTACTGTGTTGTATAGAATTGTATGAACCTATCACAAAATAGTGTTTTTTAGGAAAAAAGACAAAAAATGAGGTCTAAGAAAGTTTAAGAATTGAAAATCATTGGAGATGTTTTTTTAACACTTGTTTATCTCCTCAAGTCATTGTATGTATAAAAAAATGCTTGTAAGTGCCTTTGTAATGTTAGGTTGTGGAGCTAAAAGCTTCACTGATGCAAACAGAGGAGGAGGTTGCAGAGAGGTTGTTGAAGTGTCACAGACACCGGCGTCGGTCAGGCCAACCGACATCGGCAGGATTAGATAGGAAGAGCAACCAACGTCAGTTAGGGATCGATCAGCGTCGATCACCTCCAGGCAGATAGGGATCGACGTCGATCACCTATGTAGTTTAGAATTGCAAGTTTTATGGGCATTTAGTTAATGAACCAAGTGTTTGCATGTCAAGAGCCAAATTTAGACTAGAAGCTATAGATCTAATTATTGTAATTAGATGTCTAATTATTGTTTGCATGAGATCTATTTAAGAGACTCATGGGCTGTATTGTAAAGTGTTCTAGTTTGAGTTGAGAAAAGTTAGCTCCTTCTATGTGTGAGGTGAGCAAGGGTGTTCATCTTAGTTCCATAGCAGTACTAAGTGTGGGTGTTAGTTTTGGAGAATCAGAAGGGTTCTTCAGGTGTGTAGGATCTTGGTCAGCAGGTGTGCATGGCTTCGTTAAGAGATCTACATGGTAAGTAAGATCATTGATCTGTAGGTTTATGTGTATGTATGATCCAGGTTTGTAGGTGTGTAGAACTAGATTGATTTGCAAGTGTGCAAGATCAGGGAGGACAGTAACACAACAGGGAGTAGGATCAGGTGGGATCTACTTGGAGTACAGTGTGTACTTGATTGGAGAGCAAGAGAGGAAGGTAAGGCAGTTCCTTCCATAAGTGAGATCATTTGGGTTGCAAGTTATTGTAGTTTAGGGGAAATCTACTTAAAGTATGATTGTATACTTGTGGAGTGTGTGGAGCACTTGTGGAGTGCGTGGAGCACTGGAGTACTAGCAATAGTGGATACTGACTAGTTGGAGGTGAACACCAACTCTATGTTTGAGTTGTGTGTTGGGACCATAAGAGAGAGAGCTTTGAGGAGAGAATTACTATTCACTTGAGGTGTGGAAAGCCTCTAAGAGGTGGTGAAGAAGAAGTGGCATCTTCTTTATTATATTCTTTTTTGTATGAGTATTAATACAAGTGTATTATCTCTCATATTCTGTGTTGTTTCTGGTTTCTAGTTACTTGTTACTTTTGGTTAATTCTGCATCTTAAGTTGCTTGTATGTGGTAATCAATTGTGTGCTTCTATTATTTCCCAACAAAGTGGTATCAGAGCTAAGGTTGTAGGGAGCAGGTTTTGTGTTTGGTTACAGGGCACTCTCAAGGGTTTCTAATTGAGTGGGAGTATAGCAATGGCAAAAGAAAGTACACTAAGAATGGAGGAATTGAAAAGCATGAATGGGCAATTACGGTCCTATGGAAAGAAAGAGCAGGGAAAAGAAAATTGTTGGTTTGTGGAAGATCAGCATGAAGGAACTAAAGAAGCAAATGTTGCAGGTGTTGTTGCACAAGATGCTCTGGGATGTTTCTTGGATAAAGTTGAATCTTGTTTTATAGATTATGTTGCCTCTTTCCATACAGCCCCAAAGAGAGGAGCTGGTGAGCCTTGTCAAAGAATTGGCAAAGGGGAAGTGAAACTAAAATTGTAGGTGGCTAACACATGGGTGTTAAAGGAGGTCATGCAGGTCTCAGTCTTGAAGTTGTGGCTAATTTATTCAAGGAAGTTGGGTGATGAGAGATGCACAAGAACTCTCACAGCGGATGCACTTGAATTAGCTAGTGGTAAGAAAGCAGGTCCTCTTTATCTACTTTCTTATATTATTGATTCTTCTTCTATTGTGGAGACATGGATTTTTAGGCTTGGTCACATGAGCAAGAAGGAGATGCATGTTCTTAAGTGAAAGATAGATGTGTTTGATAGACTTAAGAACTGGAAAGCCTTGGTGTTCTTGGAGGAGATGACGGACAGAGTTTAGTGGATGGGGTTGGATACTTCTGAGCAAGGTAGTTTGGACATGGGTTTTGATTCAAAAGAGTTCATGGGTAAAAAGTCATCACTCACAGGCAAACACAGGTACCGACATCAGTCAGGGGGAACGAGCATCGAATAGATAGGTGCTGATGTCAGTCATGTGCAGATCGAAGTTGGTGATGTCAGGCAGGGTAAGACCGACATCGATCAGGAGGATTGACATCAGTAATAGGTAAGACCAACATCAGTCAAGAGGACCGATGTCAGCAATAGGGACACTAACATCAATAGAGTTAGTAGTTAGGACTGGTGCATGGAAACTGACGTTGGTCAGATGCAGACTGTGTAGTGATCGAGGTCAGTCACTATAATGGATTTTGGGCATATAGCAAGCTATCAAGGAGTCTCAAATGCCCATATGGAGGATTAAAAGGGTAAGTAAGCCTCAAATTTGTTGTTCCTCTTCTTTATACTCATTTCTTACTGTAGAACAAGAAGGATCTAGGAAATAGTGGGAGCATGGCATGGATTAGGATGCAGAACCAAGCAAGAGATTTGGTAGGGTTGCCAGCCAGTATGAAAGCACAGAGATGAATGGATACCTTAGTTAAAGAATAGAGAGAATAGACACATGAGATGGAAGGCTAGGTCATATGGTCTTGAGGAAGCTGCAGGATAGTGGTACAGGTTTGACAGGTGGATGACAAAGCATGGCTTTAGTCAATGTTAGGGTAACTACTATGGTTTATCTTACCAAGTGGATGATGGTCACGACATTATCCTGTTACTGTATGTGGATGGTATGTTAGCTAGCAAGTTTATACATACAGGGTTTTGCTAAGCTAAGGGTAAGGTTAGTTCAGTGGCATGTCATGAGGAATTTGGAGTAGTGAAATTCTTTAGCATGAGAGACATGGGAGATCACAGGTTGATTTTGTCTCCAGTGGGAGCTGATGTGAATTAGGTGTTAGCGAGGTTCAATACGCAGGATGCAGAACCAAATCACACCAAGGGCTAGACATTTTAGTGTCTAAAATCACATGAGGTCTAGTATAGACCTGAGTTTTCCCTAGCAATGGGAGCTGTCAGAGAGTTAGAAGCCAATTCAAGGAAGTGGGTTCTCAGGTATTTGAGAGGGACCAGCAGCAGGGATTCATGCTATGCAGGGTCAGGACTTCACTACATGGGTTTGTAGGTTCAGATGTGGTAGGTTACTCAAATGACAGGAGGTCCACCACAGGTGTTGTGGTGGTTGGTCTTCAAAGTTGAGCTTGAAGAGGGATAC
Source organism: Torreya grandis (assembly GCA_037957365.1). NCBI lineage: Eukaryota > Viridiplantae > Streptophyta > Pinopsida > Cupressales > Taxaceae > Torreya > Torreya grandis. The sequence continues at coordinate 58,780 of JARHVA010000849.1, read as the reverse complement.
AAGCCAAGAAATAGATTAGATAGGGTACATGTACAGGTACAGTGTAGTTGTTTATCTCCAAGTGGGAGATTATTAGGTTATGGAGCTAAAAGCTTCACTGATGTAAATAGAGGAGGAGGTTATAGAGAGGTTGTTAAAGTGTCATAGACACTGGCATCGGTCAGGCCAATCGACGTCGGTAGGATTAGATAGGAAGAGCAACCGACATCGATTAGGGATCAGCTAGCATCGATCACCTCTAGGTAGATAGGGACCGATGTCGGTCACCTATGTGGTTTAGAACTGCAAGTTTTATGGGCAGTTAGTTAATGAACCAAGTGTTTGCATGTCAAGAGCCAAATTTAGACTAGAAGCTGTAGATCTAATTATTGTAATTAGATGTCTAATTATTGTTTGCATGAGATCTATTTAAGAGACTCATGGGTTGTATTGTAAAGTGTTCTAGTTTGAGTTGAGCAAAGTTAGCTCCTTCTATGTGTGAGGTGAGCAAGGGTGTTCATCCTAGTTCCATAGTAGTACCAAGTGTGGGTTCTAGTTTTTTGGAGAATCAGAAGGGTTCTTCAGGTGTGTAGGATCTTGGTCAACAGGTGTGTATGGCTTCATTAGGAGATCTACATGGTAAGTAAGATCATTGATCTATAGGTGTATGTGTATGTATGATCCAAGTTTGTAGGTGTGTAGAACTAGATTGATTTGCAGGTGTGTAAGATCAAGGAGGATAGCAACACAATAGGGAGCAGGATCAGGTGGGATCTACTTAGAGTATAGTGTGTACTTAGTTAGAGAGCAAGAGAGGAAGGTAAGGCAGTTCCTTCCATAAGTGAGATCATTTAGGTTATAGGTTTTTGTAGTTCAGGGGAGATCTACTTGAAGTATGATTGTGTACTTGTGGAGTGCATGGAGCACTTGTGGAGTGCGTGGAGCACTAGAGTACTGACAATAGTGGCTACTGACTGGTTGGAGGTGAACACCAACTCTGTGTTTGAGTTGTGTGTTGGGACCGTAAGAGAGAGAGATTTGAGGAGAGAATTACTGTTCACTTGAGGTGTGGGAAGCCTCTGAGAGGTGGTGAAGAAGAAGTGGCATCTTCTTTATTGTATTCTTTTCTGTATGAGTATTAATACAAGTTGTGTATTGTCTCTCATATTTTGTGTTGTTTTTGGTTTCTAGTTACATGTTACTTTTGGTTAATTCCGCATCTTAAGTTGCTTGTATGTGGTAATCAATTGTGTGCTTCCATTATTTCCCAACATGTAAGTCTCTTCTAAACAACTAGTCTACAAAAAATGAAGGAAAAGGTGACCTCATCACCTAGTATGGTAAGTTTTCAGGTGTAAAATACTCAAGGAGACCTATGTTATGATATGAGACTTTTATTCAAACCTAAATCTCAATTATTCATAGGTTTCTAAGGTCTATTATAGGTTTTCCATGGCTAATCAAGCATAAACACCATGTAACTAGGCCTAATGGCCTATTAGGCCTACTTGGTTAATAAGGAAAGTTTAAGATTAACATAGAGAGGATTTAGGAAGTATCAATACAATTTATTAAACCTAGTAACTAATTTCATTTAAGGAGTCAAGTGAACATTCCATGGTCATAATGGATAAAGAGGCTAGTTTTTTATTTGGTCGGAGGAGTATAGGCTATTGTATGCTTTATGATGGCCTAAGTACAACTAAATGATGTTGTAACTACCAAGAACATAAGGAATTTGACCTAAATAGGGGCATAACATGATTCAAGATATTTTAAACAAGTCAACCACATCTTCCACTACCTCACCTCAACACATGGAGAGTCAACTAGAGGACTGTGTAACTTGATTGTAACCATAGTAATGAATGTACTATGGTTATTAATGACCTTTTCCTCTTACCTCCATACCATTTTCATTATATCTCTCTCCTTTTTTTATATATTTAGGATCAAAGGCCTTAATTTGGAATCCATCTCTTGGGTTTGAGGAGACTCTGCATGGATTGGCACTTTATAACCTCTTAATTGAATACACATGACTATTTTTAGATTCCTTGATACAAGTTTAGTGTGTTCTAATTAAATTGATTTTCACATGTGGTATTTTTCTCCATTGGTAGGTCCTAATCTGACCTAGTCACTAGTATATGATTTTATGTAGGTCACATGTAGTGTTTGAATGTTAAGTGATTGAGGTTTGAGTGAATATTTTATTGATAATTGCCTTGAATTAGGCCTTTCATCATTACCCTCATTTTTTATCACTTAGTGAAAATTTTATGTGAAACCCTTTTGCATAGGAGTCCTTGGATTTGAAAGTCTCAATTATTTGCATTGATTACAAGTGTTTGTTAAGGTCAAATTGAGTGGATAAATGTTTACATTGGTGCATCACCATCCGTTAGAGTAGATTAATTTTATGCACATTCTATCCCTTTTCACCCCAACAAAAATAGGTTTTAGTAAACTAATCCACAAATTTATGTACCAGGGGAGTTATCCCCATAATCTAGAGGTCTAGTCTAGTTATAAGGTCATACGCAACCTTTAGTCCATTCCTATATTAGTCTAGTTTTGAATTAGAATTGAACACTATCCTTCACAGGATAAAACTTGGGTTGATAATAGTTTTGACATGTTTGGTGGGATAAATTTAAGCATTGGAGTCTTCACATTATCATCATAGTCATCACAAGTAGTTTCAAGAACTCACAGGCTAGGTTGCAGTTAGGAGTTCATGATGAGGGTCATCATAATGTCATGATTTCATGGTAAGAATGGTTTGAATTTATAGTTTCTTTAACATTCATATGTCTTGTGATAAGGGATGGTTGCATATGGGGAAGAATTCTATCACACACTTCCTTATCAATATCATTATGAATCATATCAGTCCCATTATGAAACCTACCATCCCTTTCATGATCCATGAAAACCTTATGATAATCCCCACCAACCCTATATTTAACCTTATTAATAGTATGATGGCTCACACCAACCCTATGATACCCCTCATCAACCCCCTTAGTAACCCAATCACACACTTCAACAACTTCATGGACCTTGTTACCCTCCTATGAGCCATATCAGTTTCAAGGTCAGCCTCCTTACCAAAACTTATATCCCTCTTTTCCTCCCCAACCACCTTTCCAAGACAAAGATAATTTTTCTAATTAGTTTTAAGAGTTGAAGAGTATGAACCAAATCATTTCCAAATAAATATTATCCTTGAAATAATAACAATCATGCAAACAATTTCATGAGTCTTCACCTACTACTAACCCATGCCAATATCCTTAGATTATAATTCCATCTTAGCAAGAAGTTCCTCCATTCATGCCCAATATGCAATGCATTCAATGAAATAAGCTCATAAACCCAAGTTTCTAACTTGGAAACAAATGCAATAGTCAAGGGGAAAAAAGAGTAGACAAATATAAGCCAAGATGTTAGAGTGGAAGAGAAATTGGAAAACACTCAACCCCCACCCCTTCCTCCTCAAAATTCCAAAGCATTCTCCTTATGAAGGTCTATTCAAGCTAATATGTATCAGAAAAAGGAAATGATGTTTGTAAAAGTTGAGTATCCCAATGAACATGATAGAACACCTACAATACCATTATATTTGACTCACCTTATTGAGATTTCTCAAGGATCCACCATCTCATCCCTTGAGAAGAAGCCTCTTCTTTGTGAAACAAATGAGGAAGAAATAACTATGATGATATAGGGTGAGAGTGATTTAAGTGAACAAGAAGAGGAATTCATCATTAATATACCCCTTGCCAAGTATAGGTGTGAAATAGTATTTCACAATGCAAAAGAGGATGAACTCCAATAGGTTTTTGGGGTGCAATATGAGATATGAGAATAATGTGGGCCACAAAAAGAAGACACTTCAATTGGGAAAGAAGAGGATGTTTCCCAAGACTTCCTTGGTCACATGGTATCTACCTTTCATCATGACAATCCTCAAGAACTTGTAGTAGTTATAATAGATAAGTACATGCCAACCAATGAAGATGATAGATAAGGCAGCTTTGAGATCATAAAAAATCATCAAGTTGTTAAGGATGAATGAATTTCAAATGAATAATTAGAGATAGAAAATAATTACATATATCCCCATGAGCATGATCAACATGGTGACATTTTAAATTATGATGTGCCTACTCTTATACCTTCTACTATTCAAATTGAAGAAAGTCTAATCACACTTGAACTTGGTGAGAACCAACTAATGGACTTGTTTGAGATCATCAACTTAGGCTAATATTTACTTTAAGGTGATTCAATTGATATTGAGAAAAGTAGTTCCATCAAGCAATAAGTAGTTAGCCCTCCAAGCACACCATTCTAATAAGTTGGCTTATCAAGAGATGACTTGTTTGAGATTTTAAAGCAAGGTTAACAAATACTCACCCCATCTATAGATGTCTCTTCACTCTTATAAGGTGGAACTAAACTCAAATGGCCTCAAATTTTCATGAAACTAGATTCAACCTTGTTAGAAGCCAACCTTGTGGCCATAACACAAGGGTAACCTCAAACTGTCCAACATAATCAAGAGTAGTTCATGACTGAGGCATAATTGACATTATTGATGTAAAGGCAAATTTAGAATGAGTATGATTGGGTGTTAGACTCATATCACGAACTCATGCACCTAAGGGTATAACAATAAAGTCTAGTTTCTTTCCCAATAGGCCATGAACATGCCACTACCTTTAGTTACAAGTGGGAGTCTTCATATAGTGGTAAATACTTAGTTGGACTCAAATCAAGATATGGTAATCAGACCTCATGGTGCCATAGTGATCAATCAATTTTTCCATTTGATCCTCAAGGAAAGAATTTGATCTTTGGTTAGTGTTTTTGTCTTTTTTTAATAAGTGGTCAACATAAGTAGTCTATTTCCTTGTTGTTTTCCTTAGGTTAGGTGTGTTTCTTAGGTCTAGGTGTTTCTTCTTTATTTTTTTTTGTTTGGGTCCTATAGGTTTATTGTAGTCATAAAGGTATCATAAGTGATAATTATTTTCCAATCGAAGAGGTAAATCATCAAAACCATGTTATCATGTTTAGAGACATCATTGTCATGAACATTTGGTGGGTTCCCTTGACTGGTGGGCTAGTTAAACACTATGAGTCACCAAAAATGTTGTAAATTTGACCTCCCAAGGCCAAATTCCAACCCCTATAACCAAAAAAATTTCATGGCACCCACCCAATCTTGCACATGGTGGTTCTTGAGCTATAATGTCTCTTAGTTGCTTTTTCAAGTAATTCAACACTATTAGAGTTATCATAGAGTCTATTTGTGATTATCATACCTCCTAGATGTCTTGGGTATTTTGGTGATATGTTTGATTATCATGATGTATTTGAATGTCATATTAAGGGAGTTGGTCTCAATGTCTTGTCATTATCATGTCACTATTTCAATTGGTGTTAAGTACCCTTACAATTTTTGAGTATGTTTTGATGTATTTAACAAAATATTGAAGTGGTCTTATGATCTAGAAGTGGATTAATGAAGATGGTTGAAGATGGTAAATGATGACTCACCATGAACTTATCTAGTGTATTCAGTATATTCAAGGTATGGGTCTGACTATAAGCCTTTAAAGGGTGATAAAGATACATAAAAGCCTCATGTAAACTCTTAAGAAGACTATGAGGTACTCTTTATGATATTCATTGACAAATCTCCTTTGTGAAGCTATGTGTATATTATAGAAAAGAAGGTTTTGGTATTAAAAGGACAAATTTTGACCTCATAAGGAAACTAAAGCATAAATAATACCTTTAATCACCTTCATAGTCATTATTTTTCTTTAGTTAAATGGTCCATGATTTGAAATTGTCGCTTCTATAAGCCTAAAAAGTTGTTTTACCATCAAAAGAGCTCACACATGTGAAAACATCTTCCTTTTTGCTCTCCAAAATGTGTTGCTTGCTTTGAGATGCCTTTTGACCCACATAATCCTTCATGTTACCCTAAAATGGTGGTTTGGAACTGAAACAAGAGGAAATGAAGGAGAATTTGTAGGATTTAACAACCTTTTCTAATGGTATGGATCTGTATTGTATAAATTTGCTTAGGAAAATTCTTGGAGATGAAAGGTCTTATTAGAGGCACATGATGAAGAGATTAGAATGTTTGAGGGTTGATAGATCCAAAAACTAATAGGTTTTCCCTACTTAGTTCATTGACAAACATCAAGAGCACTTCAGGTTTGTGCTCAGTCTGTTTAAGAAAGAGAGATAAAGGAGATTTAGGATCTTGAATAGAGGAATATGATTCATAAAGAACCTCTAAAATGATATATCTTATTAAGGAATATACATAGAGATGTCTAGAGTCCTTTTAGACTGTTTTTAGTATGGGTTCATGAGTCATTCCATCCCCATATGTTTCTTTCCATCTTCATAGACTTTGTCACTGCCATTTCACCATTGTTATAAGCTGATCACTCCATCTTCATTCTCCCATATATCCGATTATCATCATATCACTACTTATTCATATCTAAATCATCATGAATTAAATATTTTGGTAAGATTAAATATGTCATGGATCATCATGATCATGAATATGTGTTTTATATCCTTAAACCATGCTACAATAATAATCTTCACCTACAACCAAGATGGAGTACAATCAAGTCTACTACATGGAAAGTAGGGTATGGTTGAATCTATGAATATATTGCTCCTTAGTCAATATTCTAAGTTGTAAACATACCTCTTAAGGCCATAAAGAATAAAATAAAAACATTGGTTAGTTTTGGTCTTGATCAAGAGTATTCTAAGAGAGTTATACACAACTAAAAGGCTTAACTAAACCTACATAGTCCATGGTAGAACACAAAGTGATTGAGAATTATTTAAATATAGAGGTTCTAGTGGTTTATCAAGCCAATTTAATAAAGGATGTATGGTAATGGTATGAATTGATGATGTTGAGGAGTGTGGGAAAATTTAAGAAAATCTAGCTATAGGTCTGACCAATCTCAGTCTTAGTAGACACAAGCTTATAAGGCAGCTAGTTAACATAAGGCATATAATGAAACTTAAAAAAGATATATTAAGTATACCTAAAACCTTTTGAGACTAAAATATATTGAATAAGGTCATTAAGGGAGGTTGATATTGAGGTCTCAAGCCTAAGAACACAGTCTTAACCCTAATGAAAACACCTACAGGTGACTAGGCAAATAATTGGTCTTAAACCTAGTAATGATAAAAGAACAAGGGTGTTAGGAAATGATGAAACCTATTTTAAGACTATAAAAATGATTTTAAATATTAATAAGATTCAATGTTATTGATAATCTCAATAGACCTAAAGGATACGACCAACATGCATCTATAGCTCGTCCCAAGAGACACAGTCAATGCATATAGCCATCTTGGAGGAGTTAGTGGTTTTGAAGCCTCTATGGGTGTATTTAGGCTTTAAAATTTAGTAAAAATAGTCATGATAAGTAGTTAAAAAAATTTACAATTATAAATGTTAGACGATCATCAAAAACATTATTTATTTTGTCTTAGAATTACTTCAATTAGTTAACAATCATTGATGAGATCAAGTGAGTCATTTGGGAGTTTGAAGACTTGGCAGATAGATTAGACTTCATAAGGGGTTATAAGAAAATAATATGTGTTATTAAGGGTCTTCAAATACTCTCTAGAGTATTTGACACTCATATTTCAAGTCAATATGCCCTTAAGGGCTAGTTGAAGAAGGCAAAACTATAAAAAGTATGTAAATACCAATCAGAGTTTTGTACATATTTGGGGGGTATTTAAAGGTTTAAATCACCTTATAGGAAGGTAAAAAATTTGAGAGAGGAAAATAAATATCTTATGATGAGAATGAGCCTCAAATAAAGAAAATTTTCCCAACTTAAACCCTAGTACTATACAAGCTTGACTACTAAGAAACCCTAGGTAAGGGAGATAAGGGTATACAAGAAAAAAATATAAAATAAGGTATAAATTAAGATAAGGTGGAGTTTTAAATCCATAAAAATAGAACAAAAATGAGACAAACCCCTCCTGAAACCCTAAACACATAAACTTGATAGTCTTGATAGTACCACCTACAGGGAGCCACATGAGATAATGAGAATAGGGTTGGATTTTGAACACTTGAAGGTAAGAACATATGTGATAATAGGTGGGAATTAATTTATTATGATAATTTTTAACCCCCATATCACCTACAAGTCACTCAGACCTCTAATAGTCATTCAAAGTCTATTAGGCTTAAAATCCTATTTTAGGCCTAAAAATCCCACATCACTATGGGAGTACTCCCAGAGTTTCCTAAGTAAAATGAAAATATGAGAAGGTATACTAGTTTGTTTTGGGTCTTAATTAGGAAATTTAAATAATAATAATTCAAGATAATGACCAAACTCAGTCTTATCACCTTCTCAAATTCTAGGTGTGAACTACTCAAGGAGACCTATGTTATGATATGAGACTTTGATTCAGGTCTAAATCTCACCTATTCATAGGTTCTTAAGGTCTCTTATAGGTTTTCCATGTCCATTCAAGCATAAACACCATGTAACTAGGCCTAGTGGCTTACTAGGCCTACTTGGTCAACATGGAAAGTTTAAGATTGATGTAGAGAGGCTTTTGGAAGGGTCAATACAATCCGTTATGCCTAGTAACTAACTACATTAAAGGAGTCAAGTGAACATTCCATGCTCATAATGGAGAAAGAAGTCAGTTGCTTCACTTGGTCATATCATCAAAAGGAGGAGTATAGGCTACTGTATGATTTATCATGGCCTAATTACACCTCATTGATGTTGTAACTTCCAAGAATAAAATGTATTTGACTTGAATAGAGGCATATCATACTTAAAGAGAGGTTGAACAAGTCAACTACTCTTCAATTATCTCACCTCAATGCATAGAGAGTTAGTTAGGGGACTATGTAACTAATTGTAACTATAGTAATGGATGTACTATGGTCATTGATGACCTTTTCATCTTACTTCCACACCACTCTCTTTCTCCTTCTCTCCTTTTTTGCTATATATTCAGGCTTAAAGGCCTTAATTTGGAATCCCTCTCTTGGGCATGAGGATAATCTACCTAGATTGGCATTTTATAACCTATTAAGTGAATAAAAATGACTATTTTTAGATTCCTTGATATAGGTTAGTGTGCTCTAATTAGTTTGATTTGCACATGTGGTATTTTTCTCCCTTAGCAAGTCATAATCTCACCTAGTTACTAGTATATGATCTTATGCAAGTCACATGTAGTGTTTGAATGTTGAGTGACTGAGCTTGGAGTGAAGATTTGATTGATAAGTGCCTTGAATTAGGCCTTCCATCATTACCCTCATGTTTTGATCACTTAGTGAAACCTTTATGTGAAACACTTTTCCATATGAGTTCTTGGAGTTAAAAGATTTAGTTATTTGCATTTATTACTAGTGTTTTTTTTTTTTTTTAGGTTAAAGGGGGGTATTTTTTTTAACTAGGGTCTTCAAACCCTAGGAAAAGTTCAAACACAAAAGAAACAATAGTCTAACCAAGCCAAAAAAGAAATCAAGACTAACACAATCTAGAATCATCTAAAAAAATAGCTTAGAAACAACCACAAAACAACAAAATAACTAATATAAATCTAAAATACAAGACACATCCTCCCAAAATTACTTCATATTCTTGAGGTTCATATCAATCTATAACAAATTTTCATGATCCATAGTGTATTGGGATCCACTGCTCTAACCCTTTTTCCCCTTCATTTCACCTATAAAACTAGGCATTTCACCTATAAAACTAGGCTCAAATAGCTCTTTGAGATGTACCCATAGGTTTTCAACATTTTTTATTCCTTCATACATTACCTCTTTATTGTAATTAACTAAAAATATAATCTTATTATGAAGGTTTTCATTAACTTGTTCTAATAACTCCACTCACAAAGTGAATCCCTAAATCTTGTTATCTTCCTCCCTAGCTACTAAGGTTTAGGTCATCCTTACATTTTAATATTATAACACATTCACCTTACCTTTTCGCTCAATTATATCATGCATAAACCACCTCATGATGGATTTTTTTGGTTCAAGTTATTCCACAATTTTGTCTAAGCTCTCCTTGCCTTTCAATGAAGAAACCAAGTTATTAAAAGTTACATTTTGATCCTTCTAGTTTAGGGAACTCTCCCCTTTCTCCAAGAATGTATCCATTATCTCCCTAATACCCTTCTTCTCTGCTACATTTAATTCCTATACAAATTTACTTCCCTACTCTAATTCCTTCTGATACTCTTCCATCTCCTCACAGTCCTTTTCCACATCAATGGCAGTCTCCTCTCCCCTATTGTTATGAAAATCCTCAAGACATTTGTACCCCTATTTCCCTTGGATGGGCCCTATAGGTTTTTGAAATACTTCAAATTTTTTAATATTATCCTAGTCTTTTTAAATTTTTTCAACCTCCTTCACACTAAAATTCTCAATAAAAAATTTATTGCTCCTCGATACCTTACTCAGGCTCCCTGAATACTTTATCCAAACTTTTTAATATTTCTAAGATCTAGAGGCCCCTCTTCAAGATTTTACTTCTAGGTCTGAGGTATTTGAGGCATTATTTTATTCATGCCTTTGAATTACTTAAAAATAAGGTATATTACTCCCTCAAATCTAGGAGTTGGAGTAATTTCCATGCTTAAATTTTAGAATTTACCCCTCCATAGATTTTAGAATAAAGAAAGGGAGACTAAAAGACACACCATGCCTAAAATATTTTAACATTATAAATAGATACCATCTCACAACATTATACCTACCTTATAAAGTGGCATACTTCATTAAATGAAATGTTAACTCTATAAATGGCTTGGGTAAGGATTCCCTATCAAAACCATTATGCAACTACTCCAATTTCTCACATTTCTATAGAAAAGACTTTTTATCAAGGTTGAAATCTCTTGGTGTATAATAGTTCTTTATCTTCTTAATCACCATCCCAATCACATGGGAGATGAGTTCCTCTATAATATCTAAAGTTACTCCATTAATGGTTATTGATCTATCCTTCCAAGCCTTTTCTTACTAGTGTTTGTTAAGGCCAAATTGAGTTGATGAATTTTTACATTAGTGCATCACCATTCATTAGAGTATATTCATTTTATGCACATTCTATCCCTTTTCACCCCAACATTAATAGGTTTTAGTAAGCTAAGACACAAAGTGATGTACCAAGGGAGCTATCCCCATATTCTAGAGGTATATTTTAGTTATAAGGTCACCCACTAACTTTATGCCATTCCCATGTTAGTCCAAGTTTGAATTAGAATTGAACACTCTCCCTCATAGGGTACAACTTGGGTTGCTAGAAATTTGCATTCAGAATAAAAGAATCAAGAGATTGCTAGTTAATAATAGATATAGTCAAAACATTTATATCATGAGATTATTCAAAATTTTGATATTCATATCAAAGGATTTGATAATTTGGGAAAATCACTAATCGACCAAATCACATTAAGTGTGGCATTATGAAAAAAATAATATAAACTACATTCTAAGTAATGTCTTAATCATTGAATTATAACTTACTCTTGGGTAGGCCTTAGATGCACATAATGTAAGTTTTACCATTTACATTACATCGATGTGTTAAATTCATACATGATGGAACACTATGGATAATGCCTACTAATGATGAACCTTTCAAAATTTGTAAAATATTACATTACAACACATTGGGGGTTCCTAAAATAATATGACCTAAACAACATATTGAATTTGAGATTATACTAACTTATGATATGGGTGAGTCAAGAAAAATAAATCATTTATTTTAAGATACACATAAGGCATTAACCACTAAGGTGCACAAAGGTACACATATTTCACTAGAAACTGAACCAAAAGACAAAGAAGTAAATAAGAGGAACTAATGATACTCAAACAACAAAATATCAAAAATTTGATCTTCTTTTAGTGGTCAATAGGAAATAAAATATGGAAAATTTTCATATTATTATGGTAGTGATGATGATGTCCCTCATGATGTGACAAATGAACAATTGTGTAACCTAAGTTTTGATCCACTTGAACATATTTCACACACCTACATGCCCTGACATATAAGTTAAATCTATCTCCACAAATTACAAAACCAAGTACAAATAAGGGGAAGGAAATAATAATAGGTGAACATGTAAATGTTTGTTACTCAATCCATCCCTCTTGGTTAAATACTTTAAGTCAACCTTACAGGTAACAAATGCATATACATCATGTTAATAATGTGGAATATTCACATAAGTATCCCAAAAAAATTATAGAGGTCACATTAAAATGAGGTAATCCACTTGCAATACTTGTTATGTTACTCGAGCATAAGATGATATCTTTACCTCTTAATAGACATAGATCAGGAAACAAACTCAACCAAACATAAGGATCACCATATTGTGATTATATTCATATCACCGACCATGATATAGGTCATTGTGAGGTATTACAAAACCAAATTTAGAAATACAAAGATGAAGGACATATATATGTTATGATAGAACAACAAAAAAGACCTTTGATTTCTGATTTTCCAAAATACAAAGGTAAAATGGAGCATAATTATAAATGCCCATGACATGAAGATTTAACCATTATTGTAAATATTAACGGTGATTATTATCCACACATTAATATTGATATAAATAATTGGGATGCAATTTATAATGTTACATACCTACAAAAACTAGGCTATGATATAGATGAGTTAAACCAATGTCCACTCTTTCTAGAATCCCTTGGATACATTATGTTACTAGTATCATGTGGATCAAAATTTATTGATACCACCATATGGATAATGAAACACAAACCAAATTTAACATGTAATTTTGGTCAATAAGGGTTGGTTGACTTGAAGGCAAATGTGATTACTACAAATATGAAGCTCAATTTCCAATTTAAAGACAAAGAAAATTGTATTCCCCATGATGGATACAATGATAAACCCATAAAAATAGATACTAGTACTAAATTACTAGAAAAAACCAAAACATTGGTAATGATAAAATAAAAATGATGGTGGAAAACAAAGGATACACATGGTAGTCATTTATTTCTCAAGTTAAAGGATTCATGGAACTATTTCTTCCACATGCAAATATTACAAAAATTTAAAAAATCACAAAAAACTCCAAAAATAAATTTACATATTTCATGAAGATATAAAAACATTAAAATAAATCAAAAATATAAAAATTATTCAACATACACATGTTTACTAGTTCCTTGGAATCTATGTTGTTTATTTTATATTAGTAGATAAAATATAATTTCTTTTTTATACACACATATGTTTCACACATAATTGAGTGTGATATAGGCATACATTAGATCCATGATACATGCATATGTATATGTGGGACCTTTCCCCTTCCCTCATAATACACTACGTTGGAGGCATCTTGCTTCTATTTGATCATGATCAATACATGTTATATTTTCTAATGATCACTTTTATATTATCATGTTGATCTTATATACTAATGCTTACATGTCTATACTCATGTTTACATTTTGCACTATGTATTTTATATGCTATGGTACATGACATTTTCTTCTAACACATATATGTAGGAACTTTTATGATATGCTTATGATGGTTGCTTATACTTCATTTATTCACATTATCACTTCCTTGAGTGTACTTCTTGTTTTCTATTATCTTATTTGTGTAAAATTTGAATATGTTCCTTAATCATATACCCCTATGCCACTGAGTGTTATTTATTTATGTGCGGACATTATAATATGTCCTCCCCTTGAGTGTGTGGCATTTAAACATTCCCTTTGTTTGTGGTCTCCTTAGACCCATTTTGTGTAACATTGAGTGCTCTTGCATGTGTGATTGATCATTTTATGAGATTATACTATTACTTTATAGACATTTCCATGATCCATATAATGTATCTTAGGGTTTGTTATGATCACATATTGCAAGTTTCATTGATATATCTACTTATACATGTTACTCCTATGCTACATGATTCATACACAAAGAATATAGTTATCTTATCCTTTTAATGTAAGGTGAATACTATATTTCATTCCCCTCACATCAAAAAGGGGAGAATATTATTGGGGGTATGTCATAGAGACATGAATCCACACATACACATTTGGATAAATTTGATATAGTTTACATGATTCATATATACACTTGGGTCATAATATTATACATTTGACATCGATTATAAATAGATTTGGGACAAAGTTATTCAGATTTGTGACAAATATCATACATAATTATATTGTAGATGTTACATTTTGATAGATAATTCAGATTGAGACACATTATAGGTGTGTATACTATGCAAGTGCACCAAAAATTGAAAATATATATTCAAAACATTTTAACAAGAAGTACCATTTTTACCAAGAAGTAATATTTTGAGACTTTCTTATCTATATTAATTGGCTCATTTTATTAGTATGGTTGAGATTAAATTACCTTGATGGCCCTAACACTACTCCCCTTTTGTATGTTGAGTTGGTTATACCACTTAACTTAGCTTTATTATACATTCACTTGGATTTTGTGATTGAGATTTAGTGATCTCAATGGTTGTGTCACAACCCACCCTTACACCATATTTAGGGGCATAATTACCTTCCAAGTTTCCTCTTAAAATCTCTAAGGTTCAACTATGAACCTCTCTCAGCTCTAATATTTCATAAGGGAGCATCTATAACAAAGTAAAGAACCAAGGGACAACATGATTGCATCAACACATATGTGTACTCCTTCCTTTCTCTTTATACTTTTAAAGAATTTAAATTATTCAATTTAAAATTACATGCACCAATTTATATTATAACATGCTCTGGTTTATATGTCATACACCAACATCAAATTCAATAGGGCTCAAGCAAAGCCAAGGTGTGTTGTAAACACCCATGTACACATTTATTTATTTTAACCTAATATTTTCATGATTATGCACTACTATAGTATGGGGGATGTAGATACTAAAATTTGATTATATATATCATCTCATTCTTATACACTTAATAAATACCAATCAGAGATCTACTCTTTAGTTCTACACCTTCTTGATATTAAAAGAGTTGTATTCTCCATCTCACTATGCCTAATTGTGTATCTTATGGTCTAACCCTATCATTATTATGACCCAATCCCTTATAAACTATAACAAGATTAAAATATGATTTATATCCTTCATTTTCAGTTATAGACCTTCAACAATTTTTTGTCCTATTAGATAATATTGTTCACATAAGGACAACAGTAGTGTCTAGATTCATTATCTAGTGTTTGTACCTCAAAATTCATGTAAATTGAAAATATTTAAAAACATATGGCTCAACATATTTATCCTATCTAAAACTTTTATGATATATTTTCAAAAAGTGTCATATAAATATAAATCAAAGCCTACTCATTATCTATCTATCAAGTACCAAGTAAACACCTATTCAAGCACATTCAATCAATTGCACAACTAAGTTATACTACCCTATTATTTCTTATTTATATATTAGTCATAGGAGTAGTCATATTATAGGTCTAAAACATTTAGAGAATATCCCATGAGTAATATTTTTCAAGATATAATCTATATCATTATATGCCCTTACATATAAGATATTACACCCTTGTATACCCACAAGCCCCTTAGGGGAAAACTACATATGTATGAATCCCTATTTGGAGTAGTAGCTATGTAGGTAACACACATTGACAAAGGGGTATTTGAGATGAGCTTGACTTCATGATCCTACTAACCCATTTGTGGTAAGGTGACATGCCCTAAGATGAAGAAATAGGGTTTGAGTTATATCCAGTCATATACAGCTTGTGCAAGTGATCCAAACATATCAACATAAAGGTGGAAAAAATCCTAGTAGGTACAAGTAGTCTTTCTAAATACATTTAATATTTCATACATGATAGAAGCATTGAGCCATAGATAAAAGTGTCACTATTAGTCTCTACAGGTCGATGATAGTGTCTAGGCCTCTAAAATAATATTTCCAAAATATGATAATGACACCTGAACATCAATATACATATTCCTACATATGTACATCTCATATCCACCTACACATCTATAAACAAGATAAATATTCTCTTCATTATGTTACAACTATCAAAATATCAATTGGCATTGTATTGTCTAAATTTGGTAATTTCATGGATTTAATATATTATGTTATCTAAATTAATTTAATAAATACACTTTATAATAGTTGTATTCATCCATTTGATTAGGCTACTCTAACCCCTTAACCCTTATCTACCATAAAATCTAAAAGGGTTAAACCAAATGTTGTGTGCCATATCCAAGGTATTTGAGAAGAGCAATACTACATATGTTAGTATCTTGGAAACATGTCACCATAACATTAGTACATTATTTTCCATTTATTAATGGGATTATAATAAGAGGATCTAGATAATAAAAAAACTACTTTGGAATCTCTTTTGAGAAAAAATTTGTAATGGGATTCTTTGAATATTGCTTTGAAGTACTTTTATTAATAAATCTATGTAGGAATAAACTGAAATCTTATTTTTACGATTGTAAATTTGAATTTTGAGATGGAATAAATAATCAATGTATGATTAAAAGTGATTGAATCAATAGAATGTGTAATTCTCTATGAGATGGTATTATAATATTTTTGTAGTTTGAAAATTATTGCTTTTTCATTATTTTATATAGGAGACACAACCTTGCATTCACATACTCCAATTGATATAGATAAAAATGAGATAAATTTTCATCTTCATCAATAACATTAAAATATATAGTTTGTAAATTTACTTATCTATTAATTCTTATGTATTTCCATCATCACTACTATAATAATCCTTTATTTTATATCCTTGTAATGGATTTTGTGGAGTGCTTAGAAGGTACCTCGTGGTTGTATTTTTTTGTAATATACTCTTCAAGATGTGTAGAGATGTGATCTTGTGGCAAGATTTCATGGATAGGTGCCTCTATACATTGAGGACCTGAAGGAATTTTTTTAGTATAACTTGCCTTAATAGATTCACCCACCTTATAAGTATTCATTTGGGCAATTGGAATTGGTTTTTTGAGGCTATGAAGGAATCCTTATCCAATTGTTAGGTTTTGCAATACCAAAATGTGTATCTTTAACTAGAATTATATACTCATGTGAATTATGTAGAAACTTGGTGCACCTATGACATATAAAGGGTACAACTCCCATAGCATGATTCTAAGGACATCCTAATATAAAATTATACTCTTATTGAGCCTCAATAACTTGGAAGACAATAGAGGAAATTTTAGGAGCTATCATGATTTCAAAAGTGATAGCTCCCACTACTGATGTTGAATTATTATCAAAATATGTTTATGTTGCTCATATTTTTTAAGTTTCCTTTTATTAAAATCTAATTATTGAATGAATTTACAAATCAATTTTTTTTCCATAACTAGTATCGACTATTGCATTTTTTGATACATTTTCCATGAATTTGAATCCAAATCAATAAAAAAATATTTTGTTGAATAATATGTTAAAAAGATAAATTTAATTTATAAAAATAAATAATTTTATCAATATATTTGTTTATGTTCATAATATAAGCAAATGAGTCTAGTTGTGTGTCTATAAGAATATAATTATCTTGTAACATGGCATATAATATATCCTTATAATCTAGTGCCTTTTGAAATAACTCTAGAATAGAAATCTTAGCCGATGTATTATGTAATTACTTAATGAGATCATAGTATTTGGGTTGAGAAGCTTATATTTAGATTTTTTGAGGAGGTGGAGGATTAATATTGATAATAGGTATTTGAGGTTGGGTATTTAATGGAGGTCATCCTTGTCTAGTTTGAACAACATGAATATGAGAGCCTGAGATAAGTTTTGGATGAATAATGGGCATGGGAGAAATTTTAGTAGCTAACTTAAATTAAATAGTACAACAAGTAGTGGAAGAAAAGGATATGATATCATGACATAATTTATATTGACTTTGTCCATAAGGGGTGGACTCTTCCTTATAACCAATGCCTCTAGTTCCAATGTGGGTTGAAGTAAATGAGAGATCTTATCCCTAGATAATATTATTATTTTCTAGATATACTCCATAGGAAGATATGGGTTTAGGAAAAGAAAGAGAAGATGCAATATAAGCACAATAGGAAGCACAAAGATCATAAGAGTCCTTAAAGTGTGATAAATTTTATTGAGTAAATTAATTTTTTATCCATGTTTGTACATAATGATAACATATTGAAACTGAATGCGATAGGTAACAATAAAGTCCAAAATATGATGTAACATATGATGAAGAGATTCTCTTGTTAAACCCAATGTAATATAAAAAGGAAAAATAAACATGTGATTTAGTTTATACAATGAATCAAAAGAGTTAATATGAAAATGTATATAATATGAATCAAGAAAATATACTATGTATGGAGACTATCCAAGTAAAAAATAAGGATAAAATTTGATCTAGGTAAGGGTTTAAATGCTTTTTGGGTTCTCAGATATACTTATTCATTAATTGATCAATGTTAGCCCAATGTTTCAGAGTACTAACTATATAGACAGAACCATTATTGTAGCCCACTAACCCTAGTTTCAAGGGTAAGTTGATAGTAACTCCTTAGGCAATATGATCTTCTTAGGTGCACCAAAAATCAAATAGTTAAAATAGTCTTCTTATTGGTGTAAACAAGGGGATCCTAGGCATTTTTGATATATCATGAGATAAGTGTAAACTAAATTTCATGTTTAGATTTTTATTATGGCTATGGGTATTAGAGTAAAAACCCTCATGCCATAATGTCTATAAATAAAATATCATGTGCCTTTATGGTAGTAGCTAAGTAGTTTTAAAACTAGAAAAACACACTTTCTAAAATAAACACAAGAAAATGAAAAATGAAGTTAAATGAAAAGTAAAATATTTTTGAATAATAAAGCAACAAATTCAACCCGAAGTCAAAAGAAAGAGCCTCTATGTCAGTATCTATCTAAAGTGATAAGAATTTTTTTTCAATGTTAGATTACTCCAACGTAAAAAATGTTGAATAATTATGTTTTGAATAATATCCAAGGTTGATGATACTTTTCTTTATGTGTTAGGAATTTATAAAACAAAATTGAAACCCTAATTTAAATCAACAAGCAAAAAGCAATACTAAAAATGAAATGTGTGTTCACCAATATGTTTACACTATAATTAATTAGAATAAATAATTAACTCTAGTTGGAAATGTAAACTATTCAAGGAAGTTAAATAAGATAAAATACAATAAAAAAATAAATCTAAATTTTTATAAAAGTTATAAACTATTATAAACATAAACTAGGTCTAGGGTTAGGGAATTATCCTTGAAAAATAGATTCATTTAGATTTTAATTAATTTATATGAATTATGGCTTATTTAAATGACCTAAAAACATATATACATCAAAAAATAGAGATTCACTATTACTATGATAATGCCGTCAAAGGTGATCTGAAAATGGGTGTTTATGCAAACTGACTCACTTTTTCTAATTTTGAATAACTTAAAAATTTTCTCAATTTTCCTTCTTTACATGAAAAATTGGCTTAATTAATTAAAATTCAACATTTAAAAACTAAAATATAGTAAGAAACTGAAAGAACAAAGAATAATAATCATTAAATTGCTAATGGAGTTTGTCCAACTTGGACTACATGTATGGGTATGCTCAAAATATGAACCAATAGATTAAAATGATACAAAATATGTCGTATTACATCAATTTCATTCTCTAAATAAGGGTATATTTATCCCAATAAGGTGTTATTTATCCCATTAATGGGATTCAAATGTTCTCTGTACTATCTCTAGGAAGTCTATGCAATGGGCTCTTGCCTTCAATTTGCTACTCCTACAATAAAATACATAGAACTTGCTTTGATCTCTCTAAAAAGAGGCTAAAAATTACCTTTACAATACAAATTCATACTTTTTATATTATTTCCAAGCCATGTGGAATATTGGTTGGGTAATTAAACTTTTACTAAGGAAGTTGGTGTTCAAATCCCCCTTTTTACACCTTTATTTTGGATTAAGCCCAAAATTTCCAAGGATAAATACAAATTATTTTGTTTTATCCACCAAAATTGGCATAACATACTTTTTAAGACCCAAAATTGGTCATGGGGGGTTGTGTAGACACTTAAAACTAGCCACAACTAGCTTTTGATCAGACTTTAGACCAATTCCTACCAACCATCACAAGTTAAGCTTAGGAATCAATAAACATCTCAAATTTTTTTATACATCATTCATTAAATCCCATAATCATGTTGAGAGATCCCTAATTAATTTATTTTATCATATGCAATAATAACCTCTCATGAATTCATTCCTAATCACCTTGTAGCATCACAACTATCAATTTGGCCTATGAACCTATTAAGTGGGGCATTTGCACACTTTAATCAAATCTTGAAAGAGCTAAAAATCTAATATAAATAAACTAATAAAATAAAAAATATTAAATTCTTATTTTAATTATCCATTTGAAATTATTTAATATCTAAAAAAATAAATTCAAAATATCCTAGCCTTTCATCATTTCCTTTATGAGTTGTCAAGCTCTTTGAAAATATCCTAAAATATCTATTTTTAGATCCATGCCAAGTAATTACAAATCATAATTACTTGATGACTATTAACTCAATTGGAATTATTTTTACCTCACTAAGGTTTAGTTTGAACCCATTCCAAGCCTAAACTCAACCTTAACTCACCTTGGGTGAGAGTTAATTCCTAAGGCTATAAATACAAAGCCATGCCTATTGAATTATAAACTATTTTGGTAAAAAGTTATTATACACAAATATCTTTAATAATATTGGATATTATATAGTTATAATGCCTAAATTCCATTAAATTAAGGTTACCATGCCCAAATATTAAGTCAAGCAACATCAAATCCAAGGTGCTAAGGAGAGGAGACAAGCACCCTCCATTGTCAAAGACTTCTTGATACACAAACTGAGCAAGCCATTCAAAAAAGCATTTGGAGCTCCCAAGGAATTTAAAATAATTATGTATTTTATGTTTTTATTTTGATTTCATTTATTTTTTATTACCTAATCTCTCCCTAGTGTCTAGGCTAGAGGTATTAGGATCTTAGTGTGTTTATTTCATTAGTTTTATGAGACTAACACAAGACTAACCTCCCCTCTATGTCAAATTCATAGTTCACATGTTTTTACACCCAATGGGAATCTTAATCATCCCATATAACCAAGGAGGATAATATGCTACTTTTATTTTTGCTAATGGATGCTTAAAAATCCTCAAAATTCAATTTTAAACTTCATTTTTCACATTTTTCTATTTTTAGCAACTCATAGGTTACAGGTAACCAACATCAGTTTATTTCAAAATTTGACAAAGATAAACACTAATTATCATATACTAATATTGATTAACCCTCTATGGACTAATGCCAACCCCTATGTGGATCAATTGATGTCAATCTCTATAGATTGACATTGGTCTCAATGTTAATCATCCCATAGGTTTTAGGGTCAAGCCACATGCCTCATACTACTTTATTAGATATCTATTTATCACATTTAGTTAAAATACTTAACTTAAAGGCTAATTCTCTTAGCCACTCCCCATGTATTGGAACCTTATCCCAATGTTAAAGTCCTTTGATTGGGACACATGGGGTGAGGGGTTCAAATCCCCAACCTCTACACTTTTCATTTTGATAAACCTTGTACTTTTCTTTGGTGTATTTTAGATAATATTTAGTCTCACATTTATTTGGAATACAATCAAAAAATGTTTAAATATCAATATCCTTCCCTTTTGAATTGGTCATGAGGACCATCCATGCTTAGAGCTTAGGTTGAGATGTTGTATTTGAATTGATGCATAGCAAATGCATTAATGGTTGGTCTTGGATGTGAAATAAGATATGATGCCACATGGTGGCTTAAGATATCACTATTTATCTTGAGTGATAATATTTGTAAACAAAATAAGTTTAATCCCATATTTATTATTGGGAATCTTGTAGAATGGTTCATATAGAAAATTTCTTCCATTGTAATGTGAATATAGGTGGTAGTTGTGGAGAAGATTGAAGAATGGTTCATATATAAAATTTATTCCATTGTAATTTGAATATATGTGGCAGGGTCACCCTCCTTAAAATAAGATAATCCTACCAAATTAATGGCCCCCAATCAATAAATATCATGGGTCCCACCAATCAATCATTAAAGTCTAAAGGAAGGCTTCCATAGGTCACAAAAAATCCTTTATCCCACATGCCATGTGTTAAAATCTAATTGTTCCATGTGTCAAGTTATGATTGGTACATGTGGAAAAAATGTGATTTTTCCACATCATATGATGATGTAAACATTATACCATATCCATATTTTTTTCCTATTTGGTTTTAACTTCAATAGGCCATAAAATTTGCATATGATGTTGAAATGAGTCCATTCAAAATGCATTGGATAGCTCTTAACTTGATCTTCAATGTGAAGATAGTTTTAGTAGAATTTGGAACCATATGATTGGGTTTGTTTTGGGATCAATTCTTAACACTAAAAAAAAATACCACCAAATTTTGGTTTTATTCAAAAAATAAGTGAATATATAACTCCTTCACTTTCTGGTTTGACTACACCATACTTTAATTGGATGCATTCTTTTCAACTTACATAAAGGTACCCCTTCATGAAGTCCTTTATCTTCTATCAGGAATAACATTTTCCTTTAACTCATCATAATATTTAGGAGCAAAATCATAAGTAACTTAAAAACTCTCACCTTGATCCATGATCATCTGAGGCTTCATATAGTTTCACGTTTTCAACATTTACCATGTAATACATCTGCATGTATTGAGGTAACTTTGTTTCTATCTTGGAGACCGATTACCCAAACTAAAACTTATAAACCTAGGTTAATATATTTCATGACTCCCTACCATATCTACCAAATGACCTTATTTCACTCTTAGTGTCTTGGTATTCTTCTTGGTAGATTTTCTTAGCCACTTCAATGCATTTATTGTAGGATAGACTGAAGGTCTCCCACTAAGAGATGTTTTATACATTTTCCTTGCTATTCAATATTCTCAACAAGGGAATAAAATTGCATTGCATAATAAGTGGTGTCATAACATGTCACTATTTTTACAATTTTCCCTTCTTGGGGTCTTACAATTAAATGCACCATACATGGATTTTAAACACAACTCCATTTACAAACATTGCCTGAATTTGGGTGTTTACAAAATGTGCATACAAATAATTACACATACATTGAAATAACATATTTCAATGAAATAAAATTAATGCCAACATACATAAACATAATAATGATGTTCTTATTGAGTGAGACTCACCATGGAAGCACTTATCATGTTGATTTCCTGCCACATTGTCTCCCTCTATAAAGAACACTTTAGCATACCAACATGTCTCTCAACTATTGTCTAACATGGAGAACACTTGTTTGGAGTTCTCTCTCAATGGAGTGCCTCTTCACCCATATTTTCAAATCAATGTGCTTCTTGACTTGGATGGTTACTCCATATTTCACCCTTAATGGGTAATCTACCTCCACAGTTGCTCATATAAATGGGACTAGTTTCCTTCATGCTTATTCAAAAATGGAAATCCAAAAAATGATTTAGAGGTGCTACATAATCATGCTAAATTAATTTTAGCTATGAAAATATACTATCCATGAAACCAAATAATTTCTTACTATTCCAATTTGATGGATGCTTCTATTCAGGTTGCTCCCTCTTAATGGGATATTATTTGGATAGGTGGGCTTCTTCATGGGTTGTCTCTTAGACTATTGGTGTTTGACCAACTCCTTCATATGATACCTCTTACTTTGTATAGGTTTGATAAATCTCTTTGATTGTAGGTTTCACCACTTACTTCTTGTAGGGCTCTTTGTAAGTATTTGGATGAAGTTGTATATGAAGTTTCCAACACTTGTCAACCCAATGGCCACTCATAT
This sequence comes from Torreya grandis, assembly GCA_037957365.1. Classification (NCBI taxonomy): domain Eukaryota; kingdom Viridiplantae; phylum Streptophyta; class Pinopsida; order Cupressales; family Taxaceae; genus Torreya; species Torreya grandis. The sequence goes on along the minus strand of JARHVA010000849.1, from coordinate 34,723 downwards.
TAAAATGAGAACAATAATTATTTCCCATTTTCTTGGACAATAAACCCTTCTTTCCATTCTCCACATTTTGAATTGAGAGTGGTATTTACAACATGCCTACTTCCTCTTGAAATATCTACACTTATTTTGGATGGAATTTATCTTCCAATGCATGGTCACACAATGGTTATTAATTCCATAAAAATAACATAGACATGCATACCATTTTTTATGTGTTACAGATCCATTATTCTCATAACCAAAGGAAACATTGGAATATTTATACTTTCCATACCTTTTACGACTGTCCTTTATGCAATTTTGATGAGGGGAAAATGTGTTACCTCTTTTGGGTTATTTATCTCTCTTTGGATATGCTTTGAATTCTTTCTAGATGTTTTCCCATGATTGAAAGGCTATCCCTTTCTTGATTATAGCTTACATTCACTCTCACCATCATTGTATGAGCTATTTTTATAGATCTAGTGGCTTGGCCTCTTTTCTCTTTGAAGCTTTTCTTTATTTAACTATATTAGATCATTCTCCAACTTCTCCTTTGACACTAATGCATCCCAAACCTCTATAAAGAGGAATTTTCTTAACTTGTATGGCATTAGTCATTCCATGGCCATTGATGCCAAGTCCCTTTCCATCAAAACCCATCTTGGTTAGTAACTTGGAGGCAATACCCTGAGTATGCTTCCTAAATTCACCAAAAAAAATAGCTACATCTTGATGGGAAGAAATAAAACATGGTGAATTACTTTCTATGCATATCTCAATCATGGTTTGTGCATCTATGATCGAGTATGGTCTCCTTTACATGGTAGACTCTTTTTTCTTCTCCAATCCTTCTCCATTCTAAATCTTTACCAAAATATCTTCATTGTCTTGAAACTCAAGTTACAACTCCTTAATGATTCCCATGATAAATTATTCATGGAATATAAATTGATATTGTATCTCTTACTTTCCATCCTCTAAGGGCTATAATCTTTACCTTAGTTCAGATTTTTCCTCCTGAATCTACTGGTTTATTCTTTCAAGCACTTGAAGCCTTTGTCTCTTCAAAGCTTTACCCATGGTTGTACTTTTACAACAAATAAACCTACACTTCCAAAATATAAATTGAAAAAATTGAATAATCTAACACAAAGTAGAAAAGGTTTTAGCAAACCCTTTGGAAAACCACTCTAATACTAAACTTGATCTGAAAATGGGTGTTTATAAAAACTAACTCAATATATCCAATTTAAAATACCTTAATAATTTTCTCAATTTTTTGCATTTACATGAAACATTGGATTAATTAATTAAAATTCATCATTTAAAAATTTAAATATAGAAATAAACTAAAAAAATAGAGAACAATACTCGATAAATTGATAGCAAAGTTTGTCCAAAATAGATTATATCTCTCAGTCCACTCAAAGTAAAAACTAATGAATTAAAATGATGTAAATAGGCATTATCATATCAATGGCATTCTCCCAATATGGGGCCATTTATCCCAATAATAGTATATTTCTCCTAATAAGGGGTTATTTCTCCCAATGAGGGCTTCAAACATTCTCTATATTATCTCTAAGAGGTCTATGCAATGGGCTCTTTCCTTCAATTTGCTACTCTTGCAATAAAATACATAAAAAATACTTTGTTCTCTCTAAAAAAAGTCTAAAAATTAAATTCAAAAATAAATTCATCCTTTTTATATTATTTCCAATCCCTGTGGCATATTGGTTGGGTGCTTAAACTTTTACCAAGGAATTTGGAGTTCAAATTTCCCTTCCTACACCTTTGTTTTGGCTTCTAAGCCTAAAATTTCCAAGGATAAATATAAATTATTTTGTCTTATCCACCAAATTTGGTGTATCATACTTGGTAAGACCTAAAAATGGAACATGGGAGGTTGTAGGGTCGATCCCCATGCCTCATACTCTACTTTTGGATACATCTTTAATGCTTTTGGTCAGAATTCTTAGCTTAAGGGCTAAGTCTCTTAGTTGCTTCCCATGTAATAGAGCCTTGGCCCAATGGTAAAGTCCCTTGAATAATATGCATTGGGTGAGGGGTTTGAATACCAAACCTCCATAGTTATCTTTTTGATAAGCCTTACACTTTTATTTGGTGCATTTTAGCTAGGCTCTAGTCTGACATTTATTGGGATTATAAACAATGTTTAAATAGCAATCTCTTTCCCTTTTGAATTGGTCATAAGGACCAGCTATGCTTATATCTTGGGATGGGATATTGTGTTTGTATTGGTTCATATAAAATGCATTGGTGGATGGTATTGGATGTGAAAGTAAGATGGGATGCCCTATGGTGGCCTGAGATCTCATCATTTTTCTTGAGTGATAAGATTTGCAAACAAAGGAATTTTAATCCCACGTTGATTGTGGGGAAGCCTACATAATGGTTCATAGAGAAAATTGATTCCATTGTAACATGAATATAAGTTTAAGGTTCCCCACATTATAAAAAGAGGATCCCACTAGTTAAATTCTCCCAAGTGATAAATAAAATGTGCCCCACTAATTGATCATCAAAGATCGAAAGAAATCTATCATAGGTCACCAAAAACTTTTATCCCATGTGCCATGTGTCAACATATAATTAGTCCACTTGTCAAGATGTGATTGGACTATATGGTAAAAAGGTGATTGATCCATGTTATCTAATGATTTTAGTACTATACCTTATCCATATTTTTTCCATATTTGTCTTTAGATTCAGTAGGCCATAAATTTTGCATATGGTGTCAAAATGAATCCATTCAAATTGTGTTGGAAAGATATCAATGATCTCTTAATATATGGAAAATTTAAGTAGAATTTGTGACCATCCAATTTGGTTGGTGTGGGGATCCTCCTAGATCAAAAGGCTTATAATGCATTATTTTTTTCTAACATGGCTTTGTCCAAATAGACCATGTGACGCATCTAAAAATTTTGGCTTATTTTCCCTTGTCTATCGATGAACTATTTTTGGGAGGATATTAATTTAATGCATGTAAGACCTAGAAAATATATACCATAGTCTCATACAAGTACACAAAAGAGATCAAATGTAAAATGGGTAAAATTAAGGGATATCAAAATGGATGAGTTATCCTTAGAAAACCCATTATTGACTAAGTGCTACTTACATATCCCAAAGGCCTCAAGTTAATGTAGTTCTCCCTATAGTGAAGATAATGTGAATGAAACTATTAATAGTTTGATTAAAATTCTTGATAAATGATGACCTTAACCTTCAATATAATAATGTTATACTTGGCCAAGGGATATGGTATTATAAAAAAATTACAATAATAATATTAACTCAAAAGATAGATGCTTTAAAAATCATAAAATAGATGCTTTGTTAGTAAATGCTAGATAGAGAAATGGGGGTTCAAGTGTGACCCTTGACATAATTTTATAGGATAATATTTAAAATATTTTTGATGATTGACCTTTTAGTTTGTGCATGAGAGTCATTATGAAGCATGCCATTTGAAAAACATGACCATTATAGCACTATGGATAAGGCCACAATACACCCTTATCTGATAGTGTGCTCTTTTCCAATAGGGATAGAGGATTATAATATTAAAGTGACTCTGTGTGTGTGTGTGTGTGTGTGTGTGTGTGTGTCTATATACATACATACATATATATATATATATGCTAAATAAAGATGAATAAGAAATAAATTGGGAAGCTATAATCACATAAAAGTGGTATTTGAGTGATAAGAGTGCTACTTGAGACAACTTATTCTTAGCTTATCCCTAGACCTCTCTTAGAGCCTATTATCACACTTTTTTAGTCTTTATGTGGACCATAAGCATCCCTATTCAGCTTAAACATAGTCTTAGACCCTCATTTCTTGATCTTCGCCCTTCATGCCCAACATCCTACTAGTTTGACATTAGTTCCACATTAAGGACAATATAGCCATGTCGCACTAGTGTCCCCAAAATGGTGTTAATGTCCTTTACCCTATCTTTCTTGAATAAATATATTTTCAAAATGAAAACCCTCCTAAGGTCAACTTAAGCATCTTTCATTATCTACACAAGCTAAACACACTATAAATACATGACTTTTAGACCTCTATCCACTTGATGGATATTATATGAAAATACCTATTCAAACATGAAACAAGTTGATTAAAATCAAGGCTATTAATCCCTATTCTACCCTAGTTATACATACTACCATCTACAACTACTCTAATCTCATATTTTCTAGATTTCCAATCTCAAGAACACTCAAGGCATTCAAAATCACTATCATTATATCATCCCTTGAACTTACACCAACACTTAGGTGGGGAGAATTACATCGGGCTTGATCCCTCCTCAAAGTATTGGTATGTAGGAAACTTTCTTCATAGCTGGGTGTTGAGGATGTCCAACCTATCCTAATAATGAACAAAATTTTCAAATCATGCCTTACTTGCAATGAGGATTATGGTTTGTATCATAAATTATCTATTAAAAGCACAATATAGATTTTTAGACTTCATGCATGCATGAACAAAACCTAAAAACATAGATACAAGTGCACCCAAAATTTTAAAGGAGTCCTACATAAATGAAACTAGTGCCATTATCAAGACACTAGATCCACATGGTGTTACTATCTAAATGTGGCACTAATGTCCATGATGGATTTTGATATAGGGATCTAGTTGATGACACTCAAACCTATTCATATCTCAATTTTTAGCACTCAGATATTCTATATCATGTGTTTCATAGATAAGTCTTTATTTGCACATATTTATTACTATTTTTAGAAAGTCAAAGCTAGTCAATATCTATATCAAATCAATAATTATTTTATGCATATTATTTCATTGATTTAGACTGCTTTTATAGTTATAATTTTCACCCTTGTGAGGATGTTTCAATCCCTCTCACTTGACCTATATAATGGGATTAGTCCTAGGTTGTGGGTGACCTTTAAGTGGACTATAACTCTAGATTAAAGGGATATCCCCCCTTAATATATCAATTATGATCCACTACTAACTTTCAAATGAAAAGGGAAAGGAATAACATGAAATAAAACTAAGGGGTGGGGGGGTGTTGATACACCAAATCAATTAATCACTACAAACTAGCTACATGTGCACATGTATACCATGAGAATAACTTAAATATATACTACCTCTAATCTTAATCTCTCACATCATCATTTGAATGTGGAGGTTGTGATAGATGCTTAGTCTAGGAGGACTAATAAAGAGGTCTAAAATGACATTAATGAATAAGAAAACTCACTCAACCTTCACACTTCACTTGAAAACTTCACATGACATGTAAAATAAGCTTTCAAACTACATATAGGTGTTATAATATGACAACATGTCAATTAAGACTAAGCAAATGACTTAATAAGATCAATGATCTATGCATACACACTAAGTATAGTCATAGAAGGAGGTAAAACCAAAAGTATTTATTGATATAATACATTTAATTTATTATGAATTCAACATACTCAAGTGGAGGATCATTTACAATCCATCAAAGGCAACATATATAAAGAATGAGAGAATGAGAGAGAAAATGGTGTAGTAGAGAGTCATTAACAAATGTCATTATTATAGAACTAGTTACACACAACAAAAGGAAGTTATAAAATAGTCCATAAGACTCTTTACCACAGTTTTCCACTTGAGGTTATGATGATATTCTAGAACTGGCATAAGAGAACACTTCCTTATTTGAAATTGATCTTCTTGTTTAAGAGTTACCAACCACTTGAAATTGTCTTAAAAACTCTTGACACCTCTAAAATAACTCGAAAGGTATGATTTAGGCTATATAAAGTCATCATACACCTCTTGACATAATGCTTCACTTTGACACCTACCATTCACATTATTTTTTCATCTCATGTAGATTCTTCTTCATGGATCATATAGGCCTATTAGCCAACTAAGACTAATTTATTGATGTTTACCATTTGTATGGCCATGATTGTTTTAAATGACTTATTATAGGGATGAGGGGAATTTTTATGGGTCTCTTTCTCCTATTGTCTATCATGTATACCTCAAAGGAAATCAAACCTTATTGCTTTGACCTTTTAGGTGATCATGTCAATTTCTTACTAGCCTATTTAAAACTATTTTCTTGACATAGATCTATAGAAGTAATTGCATGCATGATCGAGAGGATTTTAAGGATTAAGAGGTTAGATAACATCATAATTAAACTTCCATGATGATTTCCATTTGTTCACATATCTCTGTACCTTGAGTCTACCTTGAAAACCTATAAAAATGGGGTATTTATTGCATCTATATAGGTGGTTATACAAACAAGTTACATGGTTAGAGCCCTCTCTAAGTTTATAATTCCATTTATTTTTTTCCAAGATCAGTTTAATGCATTTGGATGCATTTCTCCCACATTATTCTCCATTGGGTTCTAATTAGGATTTTAGGAGGGTTTATACATTCTTAGGTTATTAACAATAGTTCATAAAGGATAGCCCCTAAACCTCAAATAATTTCACTAAATTTGAGTGCACAAGGGTACCTAAATTTCCCTATGAGATCATGGTCACATCCAACTTATCTATACATTTCCAATAAAATATTTGAGGCTCTTGGGTGGCTAGTAGGCATTTTGTGCACCTTAAGGAGATTTTTTAGGACAAAATGGTCAATTAGGGTTCTTTTCCAATAAATTAATACCTCCACTACTTTCATCACTCTCATAAAAAACCTTTAAAATTGGTTTCAAGTCTTATTCAATATCCTTTCACCATCTAGGCTAGGCTTTCCAAAATCAAGGCTTGAGAATGACATTAGGCCTAAAGACCTAACTATTGTGTTTCTTATATTTTTAATCCAACGGGGACTTATTCAATACTTTGTCTCCTCTATGAGTATGAAACTCACCTGTTAAGACCCTATTTATCATATGTGTTGACTTGATAAGGGAATTTAACTCCCTTTTTTTCACTATGCATAGTCATCAATAAAACATGAAGACATTTTTGTAGTCACCTTTTTGCATTTTGGGAATCTTATGGATGACATGACCACCTATGTATCTATATTAAAATTCTCTACCTGATCATTAATATATTTAGGACTATTTTAATACTTGGGTGGAATAACTATTACCTTAGGAACCTTGAATTCTTATTTTCATGTGAAGTTTTCACCTAGGTCAAAAGTGTGGACCTACAGGTCTCCAAACCTATAGGTATACACTTACATTTACTTAGGTAATTAATTTAAATATTATGATTTTACATAATTTTTAATCATATTATCTACCTATTAGACTTGTTGACAATCTTAACAATCGTACTAACACATCAAAATGCCCTCAAGAATTTGTATATGCTTCAACAATCTTGATGAGTTATCCTGACTATGTTTTGTGTTTATGGACCCCATGAGATTATTATAAGCCTTTAAATGATATGGGAACTATATGGGATCCTTTGGCATGTTTTTTATGTCTCTTTAAGGTTTTATCAATCCATTTGGTCTTCTCATTTAGATACCTTTTTGGAATACACAATCTATTGATGAAGTTTGTATAAAGAGTTGTAGGTGGTTTTCTCATTATAAAATCTCTATGTAAGTTTTTATAAGACCTTAGATACATTTGGAAATATCACTCAAATTACCATGCTTATCATCCCATTAAATTCTTCAATATACTAAAATATTGACCTCAAGCTTGAGGTGTGTAAAACGAGACTCATAAGCCTACCTAAGCTTTATAGGGATTTCCTATGGATTGTCACTTTATGGGTCCATCTCATTATTTGGAGATGTTAAGGTAATATATCCCCATGCTATATCACTTATGTACTTACTTATTATAGGATGATAACCCTTTTCAAACTTAGCTGACTACTCCTAGGCCCAAGTAGGTTCTTCTATGGGATTTTACAAGAATCTATGGGGTTTCTTAAGAGAACAAGTTTTAGAAAGATTTCCAAATCATGTTAAATATTTACTCATGCCAATTTTTGGTTTTTACTATGTAACTATGACTTACAAAACAACTTGTCTTTCAATTAAGCACACATAGCCCTTCATCAGGTCTAATGGGTTTATGACTAGAGGTAGATGCCTATGTGACCTTGAGATATTTGATAAATTTAGTAACCTATCTAAAGATATTAAAACTATACTCCAATTATTATCATTACCTTAACTCACTTTGAGGATCTCTGTATCTTTCACTTGTTTAAGAGCTGTGGACAACATCACTTGTTTTGTAATTTCATCTTGTATATGTCTATGGATAATACAATCAATCAACCAATATTAATTTCACCCTTAATGGTAAAATCATTCCTATATCTCATCTACTACTATATTAAGGTTTTTATTAGGTTATTATGTTTTTCATTAGCTATAAACATGAAAATAGTAAACCATATGAAGTCTTGATTGTATTGTGAGAGACACTACTTAAGGTGACTTCAAATGAGATCAAGATTTGGAAGTGATCTTGGAGTTCTTGGATAATCACGTAAACCTATTTCATTCATCATGAAAGGGTTATATATTCATTGGTGGATCATTTTATTTGAAACTCCATATCAGACCTGGTAGTGAGTGCATATCCTCCATTTGAATAAGCTTATTATCACTTATGGCTACCAATAACTCATTTGATAACTTAGTCTAAGTCAGAGGCCAATCAAGGGATTTATTACATTAAGAAGGGGTTATGGATATGAAAATATAAAAAATTAAACTATTTATATCATTGACACACCTCAAAACCATCCAAAACTATGAAGATGACACCTTTCTTAGACCCACAACCTATCTCTCATGCAAATCTCTTGATACTTGATTATTCACAAGTGACAACCTAGTGGAGAAAGGTGTGATAAGGATATGAAAATATTTTAAATGCCTTTATAATATTTAATTTGACACATTATCTTGCACTTTCACTAAAAATTTAAAACAATTAAGCCCTGGGGTTTAGTAGGGTTTTTTACTACCTAACTTGTTAGCGATGATTTTATACAACTCAACCCCTAAAACCCTAAAAATAATTCATGAATTTGAATCCCATAAGGATTCCCTCATATGCCTAGGAGAATTTATCCCAATTTTTTGCATGTTTATGAACCAATCATAAGATTATAGCCTTCTCAAGCTTATGAAGAGCTAGAATGAGATTCTGATCTTTTTTTGCAGTTGTTGAGTTCTCTAGACCTATGAAAGCTTGTTGTTCATGAAAATGAATTGATTAAGGTTAAGAGACACCCATATATGAATTTACACCTAAATATTAACCCTTTATGTCTATACAAGTGGCTAAAACTACCTTCTATAGAGTGATTATCTCAATTTTGTACATTATACTACAAGGATTTATGACTCTAACCCTTATCTAACCAAATCCATATATTATTCAAGTTATTTTTATTATTTTTATTTGAAAATGTATATACAATATCTCATATTTGGCCCAAAAATTACTTGATAGACCTTGGGATGCATTGACAAGTGTAGAGTAAACTAATGCATAGTTGGTGGATTCATGAGATGAACATAAAGCTTTGTAAGACTACCTTTGACCTTAATTGACTCTTTCACTAGTCTTTGAAAAATCATGCAAGAATTAGGTTTTGAGAAGGTTTAAATTGACCACAAATGAAACCCTAACCTCTCCAAAAACCTTAAAATGTGCTAAGTTATCTTAACTTCCTCAAACAAGACTCGAGATACTTTAACAAGGTAATAAGATAATGTGAATACTTGAAAGACAATATATCATCTTGATAGTTCATGACAAAGGCCTAGGACCCTCTAAAATGACCTTGATGGCTCTATAAACACATGAGGATATCAAAACCTTAAATAATGCTAAACAAGGCTTCTAGTGACCACTTGAAGAACATTACAAGACCAAGATGGCTATCTATAAAGTTAGGAAGTGCTATGAAAGAAGTTTAAAACTATAGGGGTTGCCCTTTTTTGACCTAGGGGTAAAAAATTAGTCAACAATTTGGTGATTTATAGGGGTACAATGCCTACAATGCTAATAGACCAATAGCCTTGTCCTCTCATTAGGTAATGGAGTCACTTGTACTAAACTACTGATAAATATATGACCTTAAACTTTAACTATAAGCTCTTGAAACCATACAAGATATCTGATTACCTTACCAAGACAACCATGATAGAAACAAACATCAAAGAAACACACACAAGTAATAGGAAAAAATAAAAAATACACTTGTGTTAACAAGAACTTAGGTAAAATAAAACATAAGAAAACTACTACACACAACCAACCTCAACATATATTTTTCCTCTAGGATAAAATGAAAATATCATGAGAAATCCATGCTCCCATGAAATTATATTATCACATGTTAAATGAAATCTAATCAAGTATTGCTCATTTAATGAGAGCTTCCACCTACATTTTGAGATGTTTTCATATTCATAACCTTCTTGACTAGTAATTAAACCTTCTTGATTCATTGCCTTGTTCATGAATTGACTATGTGAGTCAAGAACAAATTCATACTTATCCAAAGCTTGGTTACTTGACACAAATAATAATATATCTATCTCATCAATAAGATGCTCCTGATCAAATTGAACAATCTAAGATAGATCTTGTGCAATGCTTATAGGGTTGGCTTCAAGGAGAAATGTGCCTTACTTCTTAACAGATTGAAACCAATGGAGTTTAGCTTCCTTTTCCAAGAATGAACAAAATTCTAAAAATTGATTAAGAGGTTGATATCCTTCCTTAAGAACATCAATTACCTCTTGGAATGTTAGAATTGAGGAATTATCTCTTTATTGCACATTGAATTTCTTGCCAAAACTACCTTCTTATATTATGATTAGCTTATACCTTTCTTTCAAAATATTGAAACCTAATCCAATCACCTCAAAAAAGTATTAAAAATTCCTTTCATTAGCATTTAGATCAATTAGGTCATCTTATAACACATTAAACTCTTCTTTGTAGCAAGGGCAAGGTTCAGTGTTATCATTCTCAAGTGCCTTCTCCTATACCACTTTATCCCTATTTTATGCCACCCATGCTGTTAATAAGGGTCCAAAAACTACTGATAAGGATCAAAATGAGTTTTATATGGCTCATCAACTTATGTAAAACATAAATCAACACCAAAATTAGCCATGAAACCTCATGAGAAAGGTAGAAATGAAAGATCACTTGCTTAAAATGATACATAGGCTGTTACAACTAGTTGAGAACATTCAGATCTCCATTGATGTTTGTTGAAATGCCTTCAAAGGCTGGTGTATTAAAGAAAAAAACCAAAAACTCTTCAATTTATTGATAATCTTGTCCCATCAGACATGCTAGAATTATTATAGCTCAAATTTTCACCCTGGATAGGGTGTTTCAATCTCTCTCACTCGATATATACAATGGGATTAGTCCTAGGTTTTGGGTGACCTTTGAGTGGACTAAACCTCTAGATTATAGGGCTATCTCCTCTTAATGTATAAATTAGGCTCCAATACTTACTTGAAAAGGAAAAAGGAGAGGAATAACATGAAATAAAACTAATGGGGTTGATACACCAAATCAATTGATCACTATCAACCAATTGCATGTGCACATGTATACCATGAGACTAACCTGAACATACACTACTCCTAATCTAAATCTCTCACATAAACATTTTAATTTGAGGTTTTTGATATATTCTTAGGATAGGAGGACTAATAAAGAGGTCTATAATGACACTAATGAATAGGAAAACTCACTCGACCCTCACACTTCACTTGAAAACTTCACATGACCTACAAAAGAAGCTTTCAAACTACATATAAATGTTAGAATATGACAACATGTCAAGTAATACTAAGCAAATAAATTAAAAATATCAAATATCCATGTACACACTAAGTATATTCATAAAAGGAGGTAAAAATAGTAGTTTCTATTGATCTAAGGCATACAAATGAGCAGGGCTTCACCATACTCAAGTGGAGGATCATTTATAAGCCATCAAAGGTAGTATATATAGAGAATGAGAGAAAAAGAGAGAAAATCATGTAGTAGAGAGTCACTAACAAGTTTCATTATTAAAAAACCATTTACACAAAATTAAAGGAAGGTATAAATTAGTCCATAAGACTCTTTACCAGAAGTGTCCACTTGAGTTCATGATGATCTTCTAGAACTAGCATGGGAAAATACTTCACTTCCTTACTTGAAATTTATCTTTCATGCTTGGGAGTTACCAATCACTTGAAATTATCTTATAAAATATTGACACCTATAAATTGACTTGAAATTCATGAGTTAGGCCTAATAAATTCATCATACACATATTGAGATGATGCCTCACTTTGACACCTACCACTCATATTATTTTTCATCTCATGGAGATTCTTCTTTGTTGATCATATAGGCCTATTAGCCAACTAGGCCTAATTGCTTGATGTTTTCCATTAGGATGGCCATTAGTGTTTCAAAGGACTTATTACAGGGATAAGAGACATGTTTATGTCTATCTTTATCCTCTGTTCTATCATGTATACCTCAAAGGAACTCAAACCTTACTACTTTGACCTTTTAGGTGACCATGTCACTTTCTTACTAGCCCATTCAAAACTATCTTCTTGGAATAGACATGTATAAGTAATTTCATGCATAACTGAGATGAGTTTGAGGCTTGAGAGGATATATAACATCACATTGAACCTTCCATGATGATTTTCATCTATTCACCTATATCTGCACCTTGAGTTTACCTTGAAATTCTATAAAAATGGGGTATTTGTTGCATCTATATAGGTGGCCATATAAACAAGTTACATGGTTAGAGCCCTCTATGAGTTTATAATGTCATTTAGTTATTTCCAAGATTAATTAAATTCATTTTTATGTATTTATTCCACATTATTCTCCATCGAATTCTTATTAGGGTTTTAAGAGGGTTTATGTATGCTTAGGTTCTTAATGATAGGTCATAAAGGATAACATCCTAACCTATGAACCAATTTCACTAAATTTGAGTGCATAAGGATCCTCAACTTTACCTATGATTTCATGGTCTCATGCATATTCTCTGTATAGTTCCAAGCAAATCTTTGAGTCTCTCAAGTGATTAGTAGGCATTTTATGCACCTTAAGGAGAGTTTTTAGGCCAAAATAGCCAATTAGGGTTCTTTCCTAGCAAACCAATACCTATACCACATCCATAACTCTCATAAAAAACCTATCAAGTTAGTTTAAATTCTTATTCAATCTCCTTTTACCATCTAGGTTGGGCTTTCCAAAAGCAAGGTTTGAGAATGGCATTAGTCCTAAACACCTAACTACCATATTTCTTACATTTTTCCCCAAATGTAAACTTACTCAATAATTTGTCACCTTTATGAGTATGAGAATCACTCCTTAGGAACCTATTGATCATTTTTGTTGGGTTAAGAAGTACATTTGGCTCCTCTTTTTCCCACTATACATAGTCATCAACAAAACATGAAGACACTACTGTAGTCACCTATTCATATTTAAGGACTCCTATGGATGACCATGACCACCTGAGTAGATAAATTCCAATTATCCACTTTCTCGCTGATATATTTAGGATCATTTTAATACCTAGGTGGAGCAACTACTACCTTAGGAACCTTGAATTCTTCTTTTCATGTAAGGTTTTCACCTTCTTGGTCAAAAGTGTGGACCTACAAGTCTGCATATTTGTAGGTCTACACTTACTTTTACTTAGATCAAGAATGGAAATATTCTAATTTTCCATACTCTATAATAATATTATCTACCTCTTATACTTTTTGACAAGCTCAATTATCTTGCTAACACATCAAAATGCCCTCAAATATTTGTATATGCTTCAACAGTCTTGATGAGTTCTCTTGACTATGTTTTATGGACCCTATGAGATTATTCTGAGCCTTTAAATGATATGGTAATTGTATGGATCCATTTGCATGTTTTTTTATGTCTCTTTAAGGTCCTAACAATCCATTCGGTCTACCCATTAAATACCCTTTTATAATACACAAGCTATTGATGAATTTTGTATAGGAAGTTCTAGGTGGTTTTCTCATTATATAAGCTTTGTGTAAGCTTTGATAATACCCTAGCTACATTGGCAAGCCTCACTCAACTATCCATATTTCTTATCCCATTGAATTCTTCAATATATTATGAGATTGGCCTTAGCCTAAGGTGTGTGAAATAAGACTCATAAGCCTGCCTAAGCGTTATAGGCTTTTCCTATGGATTATCACTTTAAAGAGCCATCTCATTAATAAAATATGTTAAGATAATCTATCCCCATACCATATCACTTATATACTTTCTCATTATGGGATGATAACAATTTTTAAACTTAGATAACTACTCCTAGGCTTGAGTAGGTTCCTCTATGGGATTTTATAAGAATATGTGGGGTTTCTTAAAAGAATAATTTACGAAAAGATTTCTAAATCATGTGAAAACTTTACTCATACCACATTGTGGTTTTTATTATGCGACTCTAACTTATAAAACAACTTGTCTTTCAACTAAGCACACATAGTCCTGCATCAGGTCTAGTGGGTCTATCACTAGCTATATATACCTATGTAACCTTGAGAGATTTGATCAAGTTTGTACCCTATTTGAAAATATTTAAACTATGTTCCACATGTTATCATTTTCCTAACTCTCTTATAGGGCTCTCTACATCTTTCACTTGCTCAAGTGTTGTGGATAATAGTACTTGTTTTGTAATTTCATCTTGTATATATTTATAGATAACATAATAAATGAACCAATATTGATTTCACCCTCAATGGTAAAATGGTTAATTTATCTCAACTACTACCTACTCAATGTTTTTATGAGGTTATTATGTTTCTCATTACTTGTAAACTTCAAGAAAATAGTAAACCATATGAAGTCTTGATTGCACTGTGAGAGACAGTCCTTAAGGTGATTTCAAATGAAATCAAGATTTAGAAGAGATATTAAAGTCCTTGGGTATTCACATAAACCTATTTAATTCATCATGAAATGTTTATATCTTTATTTTTGGATAAATTCATTTGAAACCCCATATCATACCTAGCAATGAGTGCATATCTTCTATTTGAACAAGCTTATTTTCACTTGTGGTTTCCAATAACTCATTTAATAACTTAGTCTAAGTCAAAGACCAATCAATGGATTTGGTATGTTTATAAGGGGTTATGGATAAGTAAACAGGAAAAATTCAATTATTTATATCATTGACACACCCCAAAACCATCATAAATCATGAAGATGACACCTTTATTAGAATTATAACCTATCTCTCATAGAGATCTCTTGATATTTGATTGTTCACATGTGAAAACCTAGTAGATAAAGGTGTGAGAAGGATATGAAAATAAATGAGAGGCCTATGCAATAATTTCTTCGACACATTAACTTGCACTTGCACTCAATATGTCAAAAAATTGAGCCTTAGGGTTTAGTAGGGGTTTTTGACTGCTTAATTTGTTAGCAGTGATTCATATAGCTCAGTCCTTAAAACCTTGAAATATAGTCATGAATTTTAATCCCATAAGGCTAACCTCCTATTCATAAAATAATTTGTTCCATTTCATTTGCATGCTCATGAACCAAGCACAATATTCTGGCCTTCTCAAGCTTGTAAAGAGCTTGAATGAGCTTCTGACCATTTTTTTTCATTTGTTGACTTCTTTGGACCTGTGTAAGATTTTTGTTCATGAAAATGACTCAAGGAAGGTGAAGATAAACCCTTACATACATGTACACCTGAATATTGACCCTTCATGTCCATATAAGTGGCTAAAATTGCCTTCTATAGAGTAATTATCTCTCAATTATACATTGTACTACAAGGATTTATGACTATGACCCTTCTCTAACCAAATCTTGATATTTTGAAAATTAGATAATTTCTTAATATGATTTTTATTTGAAAATTTACATACAATATCTCATATTTGGCCCAAAATTTACTTTATAGACCTTGGGATGCATTGGCTAGTGTAGAGGAAATTAATGCATAGTTTGTGGCCTCATGAGATGAACATAAAGATTTGTAAGACTACTCTTCACCTCAATTTAATAGTTCACCAAATTATTTGACAACTCATACAATAATTAGGTTTGTATAACCTTAAAATGTGTTAAGTTATCTTAACTTCCTTAAACAAGACTCAAGATACTTCAACAAGGTAATAAGGCAATGTGAAGACTTTAGAGACAATACATCATCTTGAAAATTCATGCTTAAGGCCTAAGACCCTCTAAAATTACATTAATGGATCTATAAACACATGAAGAGATCAAAACCTTAAACAATTCTAAAAAAGGATTATATTGGCTACTTGAAGAATATTACAAGACCAAGGTGGTTATCTACAAAGTTGGGAAACCCTATGAAATATGTTCAAAACTATAGGGGTTGACCTTTTTTGACTTGGGGGATCAAAAATTGGTGAACAACTACTCAACCCTTTAATCGAACATAGGATTTACATAGATAAACCCTAAAAGGTCAAAAAAATTGGTAAACCTAACTTAATTTGAACATTATACAAACCCTAACCCTAGATTACCATAGGGTTCATTTTTCCAACATTTACTCAGTCTTAATTTACATCTTATTACCATGATCATCATGATATAAGCCATTTATTAATTAATGTTATAAAGCTTTGTACTTTTCTTAGCATGTTTATTACCAAATATTTGTATAAAAGTACACGTGTATGTTACTCTTATCATGGATTTTATTAGAGCTAAGCTTATTTCACAAATTGGTCCTCTATCACATGAGTCCCATTTTTCTAAGGATCATTGTTACATGGCTCACTTAGAGTTTCCTCTAGTTACTACTAGATGATAGAGGGATAAGTGGAATCCTTTTTTTCTACCTCCACTTTGATCACTTGATTATCTACACTCCCATCTTGTAACTACTACTCGCTCACATCAAATAGTATATCCGACTGTTTGAGTTGTCACTAGGCAGAATAGGGTGCCTCCTCAACTTATATAGGAACAATGTAACCCTACCATCCCTCATCCCCAACACACTACAATGGGACCCAAATATTATAAAAGATAATTTGACACAGTGGATCAATTGAGAAATATATCGACCAATATATCTATATTTGAATTACTTCAAAAAATAATAATTTCCAAATATATTCTATTTCAAGCATTTAATCACACATTTATGCCTTGTGATATTGAGCCATATTATTTTTCATCTATCATGAACACTATAAAGGATGTTGAAGATGTAATATCTTTATCTAAAGAGGAATTGCCTTTATAGTCAATAATTTATCAAAATTTGTTGTATTTCATTCAAGCTCAAATAAATAACACAACTATTAAACAAGTTCTAATTGATAATGGTTCAGGACTCAACATATGTAACCTCAATTTTTTTTAAACCATGGGGTTTGATATAGAATCTATTCAAAATACATATGAGAGTATCCAAGGGTTTGATGAAATTCCCAAATAAGTATTGGGTTCTATTACATTGGAAATAATAGTGGGGCCAAAAACCTTACCTACACACTTTCAATGATTCCAAATAATTTACAATATAACTTGGTAATAAAGATACCTTATATACATGAGATGGAGGATGTACCTTCTAATATTAAAAAATACTTCAATTTTTTACATGATGGGTATTTATACACATGTCTAATAGATAATCAACCTTTCAGATATTGTAGACTCATTAAGCCTCCTACCTTGAGTACATCTTTAAATGGGACACCTCATGTTCAAATAGAATACCCTAATAATTAAAATCAATCATCGATATGCCTACTCCTAAAAATTTAAATCAAATTCACTCCCTCTAAGGAAAAAATTAAGTAATTCACCGCTTCATATCACAACTCATAGATAAGACCTAATCATTCAATAAACTACTTAAAAAGGATGCGAAATTTGAGAGGGACATCACATGTCAATAAATCTTTGATACACTTAAACAATACTTACTCAACCCACCTATTTTGGTCCCAACCATACCCATAAATCCACTTCTACTTTACCTTTCAGTGAAATATCATGAAATGGGTGCAATCCTATGACAGCATGATGATTAGCATAAAAAAGGAGCCATTTACTACATCAATCATACACTAGTTGACTACAAGCAAAATTATCAAACAATTAAAAAGTTTTGCTTAACACTTGTATTTTCTTCTCAAAAACTCTAACACTATATTATTAACAATGAGACATAGATCATTACAAAAGTTTATCCTTTTAAATTCCACATGTCAAAACCACATATCTTGGGTTGTATTGCAAAATGGGTTATGTTACTTACAAAATTTGACCTCAAGATCATTTTACAAAAATTAGTAAAAGGCAAGATAATTGTAGATCAATTGGAAACAACCCCATTACTAGATACAACTCCCAATAATGAAGATTTATGAGATGACTTCACAACATATAATACCACTTTAATTGCATGGTTTATGTTCTTTGATGGTTTTATATGTGCATCTGGTGTTGGAGATAGAATTATTTCATCGATCCACTGGGACACATAGTAATTATCATATACCAACTTAGTTTTTCATGTACTAAAAACATCATAGAATATAAATATCTTATCTTAGGCCTTCGATCATATTAAGCTCTCAATATTAAATCAATAAAAATTTATGTGGACTCTTAATTAATTGTTAATCAAGTTACAGATATCTACCAAATAAAATAAGAGCACCTAATTCCTTATAAGAACATGATTTGATGTCTACAATATTTTTGATAATTTCTCTATCGAGAACATCCCACACAAAGATAACCATCATGTTAATGCAATGGCTAGTGTTGCTTCATTGATCCCCATTAACATAGATATAGACTAGGCTATTTTCACTATCAAATGATTACAATATCCATCAGTGTCTCATGTGGACCTTATCACTCTAACAGTTCTAGTTACCACTTGTAATACAACACCATCTGAATGGCTCTCTAAAATATACAATTTTTTGAATAAATATAGTATACTTGATACTTTCACAAGAAATGAAAAGTTTAAACTATAG
Source organism: Torreya grandis (assembly GCA_037957365.1). NCBI lineage: Eukaryota > Viridiplantae > Streptophyta > Pinopsida > Cupressales > Taxaceae > Torreya > Torreya grandis. The sequence continues at coordinate 15,688 of JARHVA010000849.1, read as the reverse complement.
TGAAACTCATTCTAATATGTCATGATTGTGGTGATTTATTTAAAATGCATTTTTAGGGACATTTAATCTGATGCTTGATAGTTGATGAAGCTAAATTAGCTATTTGACAAATACATGACAATGAATGTGGTGGTCATTTTAGTGATAAAGTAATGTCACACAAGTTACTCATATAAGGTTACTATTGGCCAAAAATGGAATAAGAATGCCAAGAATACACCAAATTATGCAATAAATAACAATACCATGACAACCTACAACATGCACCTTTCCATTAGCTTCAACTTATCATATCCCCTTGGCTATTCATGATATGAGGATTTGATCTGATCGGTAAGATAAACCCAAAATCTGTATGAGGTCACAAATTCATTATCATAGCTACAATATATTTTACAAAATGGGTAGAAGTAATCCCATTATAATCCACAAAAGGGGGAGGATATTTTCCATTTTCTAATGACCATTATTGTTTCCTGCTTTGGCCTCCCAATGGCCATAATTACAGATAATGGAACCTATTTTAAGAACAAAAAAGTGATTTTTTTGCACCAAAAATAAAATCCAACACACATTTTCTAATCCATATTATGCATAGGATAATGGTTAATCAAAAGCAATAAACAAGATAATCAATAATATTCTCAATAAAATAGTTACCAAATTTGGTGATGACTAGCATAATCAACTTGTGTATACATTATGGGCTTATTGTACTAGCATATGCACACTAATATGAGATACTCTATATTCACTAGTATATGGCACATAATTCATCATCCCATCAGAGTTATATATCCCCTCTTTATGGTTATCTTTAAAAGGGCTCATCATAGAGATTAGTACAAATAGAGATACCTCCATGAATTAGAATAGTTAGATCACACACTTATTCAAGATGTAAAACATCTCAAAGCTTATTAGAAATGAATCCAGAGAACAGACAATAATTGAGTCCACAATAGGGAATTTTAAATCAAAAATTTGGTTTTAAAAGAAAATATCAGAAATGTCAATGCCAAGGAAGAGAACAAAGGAAAGTTTAAACCAAATTGTCTTGGATCTTACATCATCACAGACAAGCTTAGCCCAAAAATATACTATCTAGCTTCACTTGATGGTAGGGAAATCAAAAACCCATTAAACATCATGCATCTAAGAAGATTTTACATATAAACAATGCATAATTCAATTTCATATTACTTATCCATATCTTATATCTAAATTGTATGCATTGTTATATTACATTTCTTATATTTTCCAAACATTACATATGTTATCTATCCTAGTATAGTAGGTTTTATCATACATACATGCTTCACTTGTTCTTGTTGAGAGCTTGTATATTGCTTACATGAATCATGTCCACTACACTAATCCATACTTTATATCATCTACCCACTAGGGGTATTTACACCGATCCATGCTTATTTATTTGACACATTCACCCACTTAGGGGCATACTATACATAGTTTCTATTACCACTTTCTATCTTTCCATTATTAACATTCTAGCTTTAACATTGTTATATTTAGATATTGATCATTATTACTCTTACTCAAATATATTGTTGACTATCATTTATTTAAACTCAACATATGTACATCCTATCTCTTACACATATTTGTATTACATAGTTATATATGCTTTCATTTATAGCTTTCATAGTTTAGAATTGATTGTATTTATATGCTTCTTCTATTCAAGGGCATTTGAATATGCCATTATTATTTGGCTCTACACCACTTTTATTCATAATATGTATGCCTTGGACATGTGCCCATGTCCCTTGTGTGTGTTTTCTTAATTTTTTATGTGGATATTCAAGCATGTCATTCTATGTGGCTATAATCCAAATTTCTTGTTGCTTGCATTTGTGGACATTTGAACATGTCCTTATATGTCTTATTCTCTCAAATTTAGTGACCTATGCCCATATCCCTTATATTAGGCCCCCTTGGCCTATTTTGTGTTCCTCATGTGTTTTGTATGTATAATTTTTTGTATGCTTCATGACCGTGACACTTATCTTTGATTATTACAAACACTGGTTTTTGATACCGACCTCATGCATCTGACCTTCCTACTTAGGTACCATGATGAACATCATGCCCCAACCCCTAGGTAGATACTTAGCTCTACTCAAAAAAATTATCACATACATTGATTACATCTATCTTGACACCCTTATGCAATGTTAGACATGACATACATCTTACATTACATAATCATGTTTAGATTATCTTATATTTTGATGTTATGTTTGCACATTATATTAGATTATTATACAGTTATCGTATATGCTCTGGCTAACACACATTTTGTAGATCCATTTATTTTGAGGATAGTCTTTTGTAGGTTCACTAACTGCCCTAAAAAGGAGTATTCATAGGGGTTTGTAACAGATATCAGGGTCTTCTATTGCATTCATAGAACTTTTTTAGCACATAGGCTCAGTTTCATACATTTAGACATAGGTAAACATAGGCAAATACAATGACTCAAAAAGTAGTATAGTGACACATAATTTAGATCAGATAGACATTAACACCCAAATAGGGATACTAACACCACATGGTGCTACTATCTAAGATGTGGTGCTATTATCTAGTAGCCCTAATTTCAGGACAATTCAAAGTGGCTAGAACAATACACCAAATATAATACAAGTTTGCATAGATTCAACTACATGTTTGATAGTTATGCTCAAATTTTACTTAGATTCACACTAGTTTAGCTTAGATTCATATCAATTGATCAGATTGGGGGCATCATGCATAGCATGATCATCCCCATATTTAGTTAATATACTTAGATATAGTTATTATAACTTAGTCTAGAATCAATATACTCAAATATTAGGTTGGGGGCATGTGTATGGCACATTATTTACATATTCTTAGTTACACATAGGTTGATTAGATGAAATGGAAAAATTCATGTCATTCTATTTATTGTATACACTTGACATCGTATTCTAGGTTATCACTAGTTTCATGCCTTAATCCATCTATAGTGGTTAGCATTCTCGAGTTGCCTAGAGTTGCCTAATGTACTTGAGTATCCATGGAGTTGACACACACAATTAGACATACTTATTTAAATATTTATATCACTTTTCATAGTTTAGTTTTAGATGCATTTATTACACATAGGTGGTTAATGATGGAGTCATATCCTAATTGAGTTCTTGAGCTACTCACATGAGAGGGTTAGATACACTATCAGTCTAATCCAAGTTATTCATAGGTCATAATCCACTAAGCAAGGGTGGGAAATCATAGATTCAAAATTGGATCAAGTTCTTGAGCCACCCACACATGAGGATTGAGAAAGCTATGAGCTCAATCCAATTTATTCAATGATTTTATCACTATATATATGCACACACATGGATTGTGACTAGGTTCAATAACTAGTTTGTGTACCTAATGAGGTGTAGTTATTCCTTTCCTCTTTCCCATCTCTTTACTCATTTTTACTCAGTTACTTCTTTATTTATCATAGTCTTTTGCTTTTGATATCTCTTAAGTAAGGACTGATTTATGCATGTTTCATTTATAGGTCATGATTTAAATCATGCTTCATATATGCAAACCAAACCTCACATACTTAGACTCAGCTTCATGAGATTCACTTCCTAAGTAAGTTCAAGTAAGTTTATTTTTAATTTTATAATAGTTGTTTCACTTTTCTACATTTCTAGCATAAAAGGGGGCAAATGTAATCACCTAAAAGTGGTATTTGAGTGCTAAGAGTTCTATTTGAGATAACCTATTCCTAGCTTAGCCCTACACCTATGCTAAATCCTATTATCACAATTTTCCAACCTTTGTGTAGACCACAAACATCCCTAGTTAGTTCAAACATAGTCTTAGACCCTTATTTCTTGATCCTAGCTCTTTGTACCCAATAGTTTACCAACTAGACATTAACACCACATTAAGCACACTAGAGCCACGTGGTGTTAGTGTCCCCAAAATGACACTAATGTCATTTACAATATCTTTCTCAAATGGATATATTTTCAAAAGTAAAACCCTCCTAAGGTGAGCCTAAGCATCTTTTATTATTCACACAAGATATAGAACATTATAAATACATGAATTTTAGACCTCTATCTAGTAAATGGAAATTAGATACAAAATACTTATTCAAAAAGAAAACAAATTGATAAAAATCAAGGTTATTAATCCCTTTTTTCCCCTATTTATGAATACTACCATCTCAGCTACCCTAAACTCAATTTTTTTAGATTTCCAATCTCAAGCATAGTCAAGACATTCAAGGCCACTATCATTTTATCATCACTTGCACTTCCACCAAAACTTAGGTGGAGAAAACTACATTGGGATTGATCCCTTCTTATATTATCTCTATGTATTCTACTCTCTTCACAATGGGGTGTTGAGGATGCCCATCCTATCCTACTAACAAATACACTTTTTAGCTCATGCCTTACTTTTAAGGAAGATTAGGGTTTGCATCATAAATCAACTATTATAAGCAGAATATAGAATTTCAAATTTTATGCATGCAAGAAAAAACCTAAAAACATAGATTTAGGGGCACCCAGAAGTTTAGAGTAGTCTTGTAAAGAGGACACTAGTACCAATTTTATGACACTAGAGCCACATGGTACTATTGTCTAGGAGGGGTTTTGATATAGGGATCCAGTTGATGACATTCATAATTGTTCATAGCTTAGTTTTCATCACTTAAATCTTTTGTATTAGGTGTTTTCTAGATAAGTCTTTATTTTCACATATTTATTACTATTTTTAGAAATTCAAAGCTAGTCAAAATTTATAATAAATCAATGTCTATTTTATGCATATTATTTCACTAATCTAGACTACTCAACTCTTTAATCAAACATAGGATTTATAATAATAAAACCCTAAAATTTTATCATACTCATCTATAGTTAACAACAAATCCCTTGATCCATTCAATACATATGGTTACATCAATGGATATTGATTAAATCATACAAATTTAGGTAGGGAGTTCACAAGATAGCCCACACCATATCTTACAGATACTACTTGATAGAGTATTGATGATAATACCCACAGTCTAACATAAATTAGTCAACAAATTATCACCAAATAAAGGTCAACCCTTTTTCCACTTTCACTTATAAGACATGATACTGACACATGATCAACATTATAATATAAACTAAATAACTTTAAGGCTAAGGACACTATCCAAATCATACAATCATCACCTGCATAAATACAATCACCTCCATAGATATGGGAACCTTCATAGATATGAGCACCATGATAGAGTTATCATCAACATAGACATTCATGGACTAATCCACTAAATATACAATTTTTTTAAGATAACATATAAATTCCCTGTAGGGCTATGGATGAGGATTCTAATCCTAGCACTTTCACTTTGGAATTTTTAGACCACATTGATTATCAAGATAGTGAGTTACATCATGTTATACAATGTTAGAATTCTGTTGGAAAGATTACCCTACCAATTATATGTGTCCCCAAGGTGGCTAATATATTATTATTCATTATGAGTAGGGACACTCATCTATATGTTATACTTGGTATTACATAGTTGTAGGAAATGGATTTCATAGTTGATCAGTTAGATAGATGCTTGACATTCACTCATGATGGACACATAGTTTTCATCTTACATGATGACATAGATGAGAACCATAGGTTTTGCATAGATACTTTATAGTCTAATGTGGTTTACCTTGGGACCATGTGAGAGGTATCTTACATAGTTGAGTAGTACGTTCTTTGGATGTATAGACTCCTGACTCATGCCAAGGATAAGGCTCTACTATTACATATATATTGGCATGATGATAGTGATGATGATGACTTATTTGAGTTTGGATAGATTTAGTATTTGACATTGGATGATCTCCCATTGGATCCACCATTTGATTATCCACATATAATGGATGTGTTCTTGGGTTTATAAATACATTACACTTTTCTTGTATTCTATTTCATTTACATTTCCAGCATTTACTTAGACATACTTTTATTTTCTCTTGTTCCTTATACATAGTTCATTTTAATTTACTTGTACATAACTTATATCTAGAAAATATAAAAACAATATAATATGTCAAAAAACACAAAAAAAATCAAATAATTACTTAGAAAACACAAAATTATAGATTTTATTCATTGATATGTTTACATTTATTATATTTTCCAGACACTACATATGCTAGTTATCTTAGTATAGTCAATTTTATCATATTACATGCTTCATTTATTCTTGTCGAGTGCTTGCAAATTGCTATAAGACTCAAGTGCACTACACTGATCTAGACTTGCTATTATCTACCCTCTGGGGGAATATATACTAATTCATGGTTCTTCACTTGACACATTCACCCACTTGGGGGCATCCTATACATAGTTTCAATTATTAGGTTTGATCCTTCTATAATATACATTCTAGTTTTAACATTGTTATATTTTGATATTGATCATGCTACTCCTACTCAATTTTTTTTTTGACTACTACTACTTTAGACTAAACATATGTACATCCTCTCTCTTCCACATATTTTTATTACATATTTATGCATGCTTTCATTTCTAGATTTCATAGTTTAGACTTGATTATATTTCTATGCTTCTTCTATCTGAGGGCATTTGAATATGTCATTTTTTTTTTGGTCATATGCCACTTATAATCATATTATGTATACCTTGGACATGTGACCATGTCCCTTGTGTGTGTTTTCTTGATCGTGTATGTAGACATTTTAACATGTCCTTATTTGTGGATCTAAGAGAACTTGCTTATTGCTTGTGTGTGTGGACATTTTAACATGTCTTTGTATGTTCTATTTTATTAGATTTAGTGACATGTGCCCATGTCCCTTGTATTATGGTCCTTTGGCCTATTTTGTGTGCCTCATGTGTTTTGTATGTATGTTTTCTTATATGCATCATGGACATGACACTTGTATTTATTTGTTACACACACTAATTTTTTATGCCATGAAATACATCATGCATCTACCCTTCCTATTTGGGTGCCGTGATGGACATCATGCTCCATCCCCCTAGGTATCTACTTAGTTATACTTATATTTTATATAATATACATTGATTACATATATATTAACACCTTTTTGTAATGATAGGCATGACATACATATTAAATTGCATACTCATGCTTAGATTATCTTACATTTTGATGTTATGTTTGAACATTATATTAGATTATTATGTAGTTATCATATATGCTCTAGCTAACACACATTTTGTAGATCTATTTCTTTTGAGGATAGTTCTTTCATAGGTTCAACAATTACCCTTAAATTAGGGAGTACTCATAGGGGTTTGTCATAGAGATCAGGTTCTTATATTGTATTCACTTAACATTTTTTAGCACACAGACTTAGTTTTAAAAATTAAGACATAGGTAAACACAGGAAAATATAGTGACTCAAAAAGTAATATAGTGACAAAATGTATACCAAATAGAAATTACTTCCCAAATAGGGACACTAGTGCCACATGGTGCCACTATCCAAGATGTGGTGCTACTATCTAGTATCCCTAATTTTAGGATAGTTCAAATTAGCCATAATAGTACACTGAGTATAATACAAGTTTACACATATTTAGCTACAAGTTTGATAATTATGCTAAAATTTTACTTAGATTCACACTAATTCATCTCATATTCATATTAGTTTCTTGAATTGGGGGCATAATGCATGACATCATCATCCCTATATCTAGTTCAGATACATAGATACAATTATTATAATTTAGTATAGAATCAATAAAATCAAATATTTATTTGAAGGAATGTACATGGCACATTATTTATATATGCTTAGTTACATATAGGTTGATCAGATGCAATGGTAAAATCCATGTGATTCTATACACTATATACACTTGACATCATATATTAGGTTATCACTAGTTTCATGCCTTTATTTATAGTGGTTAGAATTCTTGAGTGGCCCAGAGCTTACTAATTTACTCGAATGGCTATAGAGCTAACATACATTATTAGACATACTCATTTAGATATTATAGCACTTTATATAGTTCAATTTTAGATGCATCTACTACACATAGGTGGGAAATGATGGAGTCATAACCTACTTGAGTTCTTGAGCCACCCGCATGAAAGGGTTGGACACACTATCAGACCAATCTAATTTATTCATAGGTCATGATCCACCAAGTAGGGGTGGGAAATGATGGAGTCAAAATGGGATTGAGTTCTTGAGTCACCCACATATGAAGATTGAGTAAAATATTAATTTAGTCCAGGATATTCAATGATTTAATCACCATACACACACATAGGTTATCACTAGGTTCATGCATTGGTTCACATACCCAATGAGGTATATTCATTCCTTTTCTCTTTCCCTCTATTTACTCAGTTTTACTCAATGACTTCTTTATTCAACATAGTCTCTTGCTTTTGATATCTCTTAAATAAGGAACTATTTATGCATGTTTCATTTACAAGTAATGCTTCACATACATAGGCCCAACTTCACATAGTTAGACTCAACTTCATGGGATTCACTTCCTAGGTAAGTCTAGGTATGTTTTTTTTTCCCTTTGACTAGTCATTTTAGTTTACTGCATTTCTATCATAAAGAAGGGGAAATGTAATCACCTAAAAATGGTATTTGAGTTCTAAGAGTGCTAATTGAGATAACCTATTCCTAGATTAGTCCTATACCTGTCCTAGAGACTCTTACACACTTTTATGTCCTTTGTGCAAACCACAAACATCCTTAGTTAGCTTGAATGTAGTCTCAGACCCTCATTTCCCAATCTTGGCCCTTCATGCCCAATAACCTACCAGATGGATATTAGGACCACATTAAGGACACTATAGCCACATGGTGAGAGTGTGCCTAAAATGACACTAATGCCATTTACCCTATCTTTCTTGAATAGATATATTTTTAAAAGTAAAACCATCCTAACATTGGCCTAAGCATCTTTTATTGTCCACACAAGCTACAAAATACTATAAATATATTAATTTTATATATGTATCCACTAGATGGAGATTAGATGCAAAATGCCTATTCAAATGCAAAACAAGTTGAGTAAAATCAAGGTTATTAATCCATATTCTACCCCTACTTCTACATACTACCATTTATAGCTACCCTAGGCTCATATTTTCCAAATTTCCAATCTCAAGCACACTCAAGGCATTCAAGACCACTATCATTCTAGCATCACTTTCACTTTCACTGGAACTTGGGTGGGGAAATTTGCATTGGACTTGATTCCTCCTTAGAATATTGGTATGTAGTCAACTCTCTTCACAACAGTGTATTGAAGATGTCTAGCCTATCCTATTAATGAACACACTTTTTAGCTCATGCCTTAATTACAAGGAGGATTGAGGTTTACATCATAAATCAACTATTAAAGGCACAATATAGAGTTTCAAACTTCATACTCACATGAACAAAACCCATAAACATAGATGCAAGTGTACTCAAAAGTTAGGAGTAGTCCTACACAGAGGACACTAGTGCCATTATCAAGACACTAAAGCCACATGGTGTTATTGTCCAAATGTGATGTTACTATCCTAAAGTGATTATGATATAGGGATCTAGTTGAAAACACTCATACCTATTCATATCTCATTTTTAACACTCAAATATTTTATATCGGGTGTTTTTTAGATAAGTATTTATTTGCACATATTTATTACTATTTCTAGAAAGTCAAATCTAGTCAACATCTATAACAAATCAGTGGTTATTTTATGTATATTATTTCACTAATTTTAATTACTCAACCCTTTAATCAAAAATAGGACTTACATAGCTAAACCCCAAAAGGTTAAAAGAAAACTCTTAGATATATGCATAATACTTTTGAGACTTTAAAGGCTTTCTTAAAGATTATGGGTTATGGAAATGGAAGATTGACCAATCAAGGTAAAGGTGTCAAGAACAAACATTTTCAAGCATTTATTGATGAAATTTTAGTGTATACAATAAGATGGATGATAATAGAGATGGATTTTAGAGTTTTAGTCTTAACATGGGTGTTTCCATATTCACCCAATGTAAACTTAATAGAGGCTTCCAAAGAGTTGTTTTTAATGAGATCAATTTATAGATTAGAAAAAGGACCAAAGGCTAGGGCTTTGACATGGTGGAAAAAAATATAAATTATAGCTTGATGTAGAGGGAACAAATATTTATCACCCTAAACATAAGTAATTTATTTCTCAAGAGACAAGCATATAAAATGGACTATTTATCAAAATTTTATGTCTAAAGAGATTCAAGAAAGCAAAATGGTAAGACATAGTAACTTTGTATTTCCCTTCAAAAGTGACATACCTCATTATCTGGTGAAAACCTAATTCTACTACTTTGGGATTGAATCTCTAAGATGTCCTCATTAAAATTCAATCAAATTATTATTACCAGACAAAAATGATAAAATTTCTTATTTTTTCCCCCTTTTTTACTTGTAATATTTGATGCCCTCCATGTTCAAGCCTGTGACCTGAGTAATGCTTCCTTATAACACCTAGAATAAGATGCATTTTATGTGACTTTATGAACATTTCAAGACTTTCCAAATTCAATTAAAACATGTGGGTCATAAGTAATAATACTATCAATGAAGTTTGTTAATCCCCCATGTTTAAGAATTCTCCATATTGTGGTATGTTTTCTTTTCATTTCTAGAGCTATCAAATCAGCATTTGTCTCCTCCCATGTTTTTTGAAGTGTAAAAGGTCAATTTCCCTCCTATTAACCTCCTTACCCATATTCTCCCCTACTTTGATGGATGTAATAGATCTCTTTGATATATTTCCTTCGCTCCTTACTACCTCATAAAAGTTGTTTGAGCTCATAAGTATTAATATAGACACTCAAATTTAGCTATTAAGTGCTTGACAATGTTTAACTTTGACATCCTTGCCTTGACATATTATCCATTCCATTAACTTATAATCTCTATTAAAACCTTCACTATTTTACTCATTGTCTTAAAATTACTAGAAACATAATTTAAACATCCATATTCTAATTACAAATTATGTCATTCAAGTACTAATAGTCTCTATCATTTTGAGACAAGATTGCACTAGGTCAGACAAGGCCATAACTTGACATTATCCACTAGTATGGCATCATCTCTTGTGAATTAATTATTATTTTTAAAATTCAAGACACTTCATGTCTACCCTCTTATGATTTTAATAAAGTTAGTTACTAAACATATTTAAATATACCACTATATAATCACAACAATGCCATTCAAGTCATAACCTAGCAATTGATAAGCACTCTCTATACAAGTTACTACACATTGAGAAAAAGAATGTAATCTTTCCAATTCAAGTTTTGACTTATTCCAACAATCATATGCCAAGTCTAAATTTATTTTATTGTAGGTCAAGGGAATTCATTTTCAAGCATTCAAGTAAATTTACCAACTACATCCATATAGTAAAAGTATCAAAATTACACACTTACTCTAGGAGGGAGAACTAAATTACTCTGAGTCCCTTTCAGTCTATGTAGGTAACACTCATATTATATGGGGTATTCTAAGGATAACTCAACTATTTCTTTCCTGATCCCTCCATTTGAATTTTATATACATTTAATTTATGTGTAAGAACTAGGGTTTCAAAATTAAAGTACTTTTTCACAACAATTCAACACCCAAAAATAATGAGCATGCCACCTTTGATAGACATAGGTATTCAAGTGGGAAATTTTCCAACATAGTTAACATAGATGTGACTATAGTCAAATAGTTAAAGTCACAATGCACTTCTATTTTCCCTAGTTCAACCCTATCCCAATGTATTATAAGATCTTGTTTTCAGGTGTGACACACTTTAAAGATATGCCCAATCAATTTTACATCAACATTATATTTTTACGATCAACACAAATTAGATTTGATCTTGGTTTGCATATTTCATTAAAAGTTACTATTTATAACTCATTTTTGTTTCTCTAATGTACTGTATCTTACACTTAAATTCTATATATTATGTAATATAAATTGAACTCAAAAAGTTTAGTGTTTATATCATTTACTATATTAAATCAAAATAACCAATAAACAATCTAGTGAACCCATAATTTTCTATTAGTTAACCCATAATTTTATATTAGAACACTAATTTCTATTTGCTTGATGTTTGTCTTAGGATTCCATTCATGTTTTTATAAATTCCTAACACCAAAATAAATAACCTTCAATTTTGGATATAAATCCATTTCCACAAGTCAATATTCTTTGACCTTTATTTTAATTTGACATTGAAGAATTTGTCTTGTTACCTCAGATAACATATGACACTAAAGCCTTTCTTTTGGTGTCAAGTTGAAATTTGTTGATCTCTATATATAAAAATATTTTAAATTTTCTTTTCTCTTTATTTTCTATTGCTTATTGCTTGTTTTTTGAAACTTTGTTTTGATAATTGTAAAACTACATAAAAAACTATCATTTTTTGCTAAGTAGTGACTTGTATTACCAACATTATGAAGTGAGGGATACTCCCCCAAATACCTAGGCCCTAAACATCACTATACCTAAATTTTAGTTTCCCTATACCTAACAATTTATTGGAAACATATAAGGTCATTGTTTTACACCATAGAAAGCCTCTTTAGCCATTTGATTTATGGTGTAGATTAGAGGAGCATCTTACCAAGTGAATTTACTCTCACTATACCCTTAGAGATTATATAGTGGGCTACATGCATAATTTAACCTCTATAATTAGCGCTCTAAAATATTGGGTTGACACTAGTCTATGATGAGAAAGTATATAAATGAGATCCCACAGAATAATTAAAACCCTTGCTAGATCATCCTTTATACCTTTATTTTTACTTGTATTATATTCATAGTCATTATATATATATATATATATATATATATATATATATATATATATATATATATATATATATATATATATATATATATAATGACTATGAATATAATACAAGTAAAAATAAAGGTATAAAGGACAATCTAGGCAAGGATTTAAATTATATATAATAAATATAATGACTACGAATATAATACAAGTAAAAATAAAGGTACAAAGGGTGATCTAATCAAGGGTTTTAATTATTTTGTGGGATCTCATTTATATACTTTCTAATCATAGACTAGTGTTAGCCCAATATTTTAGAGTGTTAATTATAGAGGCTAAATTATGCATGTAGCCCACTATATCATTTAGCCTCTATAATTAACATTCTAAAATATTGGGCTAACACTAGTCTATGATGAGAAAGTATATAAATGAGATCCCATAGAATAAATAAAACCCTTGCCTAGATCACCATTTGTACCTTTATTTTTGCTTGTATTATATTCATAGTCATTAGCTTTATTTGTTATATATATATATATATATATATATATATATATATATATATATATATATATATATATATATATATATATATATATATATATATATATATTACTCAAAGTAAATATGATAATGATGATCCTCCTCCCACATCTCCTCTTGATGGTGTTTGAATGCATATTCAATCAACAAGATATAGGGTTTACGCTTGTGATTCCCTTTAAGATCAAATCATCACTATGAAAATGTTAATAGAAGAGTTTCAAAAGAAAAATCAATATTTCAGTCCAAAGATCATATCACTTGAAAATAACAACATATATACAATGAATCAGAGTACACCATTGTTAATCATGATTTACATCATCATCTAGCTATCACGTGCCCCAAAAATAACAAACATATACAATTTTTGATTCAAAAAGTGTATAAAATGCTAATAAGAAAGTAAGATTCTAAGAAAAATTCTTCAAAAAAAGTTGTTTACATTACCTTCTATGCCTTCTCTAAGAAGATAAAAATACTATTATGTATATCATAGAATGCATGAACATCATAAAGACTGTTGTTTTGATTTGAATAAAACAATATCATTGATAGTGATGATCCTATAATAAATATATTAATCAAACAACCCACTAAAATTATATTGCATCTCCCAAGGAAAAAGTATAAGTAGAACAAGTGAAAAAATTAGAATTAGTGCAAAATGAATAAAGACAACAAGTATGGATACAAAAAGATAATTTAAATTAAAAACATTTATAAATGGATAAATTATATCAAAAAATGATTCAAAAATTAAAATTAGAGCAAACAAGATTAAAAAATAACTAGATGAAAAATTAAAATTGTAAAAATAAAAATTATAAAAGGAATAATTTGAAAAGCAAATGTTACAAAAGTTAAAACAATATAAATTACAAAGAGAAAAAATTCTAAAAGATAAGTTGCAAAAAAAAGTTTAGCCTAAGTAATAAATTATCTTTAAGTAAGGGTTTCTAACAAAAAAGGTTTAAAATTTAATGTTACAAGTATGGTTCCAAAGGAGGAAATTACAAGCCCTTCCTCATATCAATAACCTTTCACTATACTACTCACATAGATGGCAAATAATTAATAATGTAAAGGTTATAGGACTATCAGAAATTAAAATTTTGTTCTGTCATTTATTATATCTCTTGGTTATAATCATCATCACATAGATCAAGATACTATAACCAACATCATGTCTAGGGTCACTTGAATTAAAAATATTATTTTCTTCAAAAGAGCATCATCTTAATTTCAATGTTATTCCTCATATAAGTGCATACAATAATGTGCTTAGAGGATCATGGTTAAAATGAATAGGAGAAATGATTTATTACATAGAGGTTGCATTACGTTTGATCACAAAGGTAAAATCATTTCCATTTCAAAAGTGGGGAACATCTTTAGAGCAAGAACAACAAAAAGAAAGCATATTTTCAACTAATATTACAGCCAATACAACCAATATAATATAAAAAGAGGTACATGATATAATACATATTACAAAAGAGAAATAAAAAAGGTCAATACCAAAGTATGGGGTGGTTGGTTTTTTATACATAAATACATAAGAAGATCAAAATGACATCAAAATTTCAAGTAAAACCTAAGAACTTGGTTCTATCCTATAATGATGATTATGATCATGATAATTATTATGTATAATATGATTGGAATGACATAAATAATATTTATGATGAATATGGAAATATAATTGAGAGTTATAGTTGATCCAAATTTGGATCCTAATGTACTAGTCATTTGTAATAGAGATTTACAATATGCCCAATTAGATGTAACTCATGTTCATAAGTCATTGTTGTAAGAAATACAATACACTCAAAAATATTAGATTAGATATGTTTCTTTGTCAATTCAGTATGAGGGTGATCTAGATACCTTTATGGTGATTAGTCGATAAGTTACAAGATATTGAAATGGAAGAAAAAGTAGTTTTTATTATTCAGGAGAAAACACTTTTTTGGTGTCAAAAGTATCTATTGATTACATATTTGAATTCCTCTCAAAAAATTAGACAAGTGAAAAATAATGATACTATATTTTGAGGTTGTCTGTAAAAGTTATGGCCTCCAAAAGTAAAAAAACTCTAGCACTAGAGTTGGTCTTAGGAACTGATTGTTGACCTCAAACGCTAGACTATGAACTCTAGAGCTTAATTGTTGACCTCCAAAGCCATGTGAGTTTGAATAGTTTCAAATGTTTAGATTCACTTTGACTATTCAATTCAATTTCTTCATGGATTCT